>PVHT020000128.1:1622557-1645554 GCA_004024745.2 Catagonus wagneri
GAATCTGACTAGGAACCATGGGGTTGCGGGTTCCATCCCTGGCCTCGCTCAGTGGGTTAAGGATCTGGCGTTGCTGTGAGCTGTGGTGTAGGTTGCAGAAGCGGCTCAGATCCCGCGTTGCTGTGGCTGTGGCGTAGGCCAGGGGTTACAGCTCCAATTAGATCCCTAGCCTGGAAACCTCCACACGCTGCTGGTGCGGCCCTAAAACAACAAAAGGCAAAAAAAAAAAAAAAAAAGATGACATGATGAAGCAGAACTATTTACTAACATGAAAAGATGTTCCTGGAGTTTCATCGTGGCTCAATGGTAATGAATCCAACTAGTATCCATGAGGACTCCTGTTCAATCCCTGGCTTCGATCAGTGGGTTAAGGATCCGGCATTGCTGCAAGCTGCTATTTAGGTCGCAGATGCAGCTCGGATCCCGTGTTGCTGTAGCTGTGGTGTAGACCAGTAGCTGCAGTTCCGACTGATCCAACCCCTAGCCTGGGAACTTCCATATGCTGTGGATTTGGCCCTAAAAAGACAAAAAAAAAAAGACAAAAGATGTTCCTGAAACATTAAATGAGGAAAAAAAAACCTCAGCAGATCACAAGACAAACATGGAAAAGTAAAAAATGTATTTGTGTATGTGCACGTTTGTGTAAATACAAAGAAAAATGTCTAGAGGAATACACACCAAAGAAAATTTAAAAAGCAATAACAGGAATTCCTGCCGTGGCACAACACAACAGGACTGGAGGTGACTTGAGAGTGCTGGGGCATGGGTTTGATTCCTGGCCCAGCACAGTGGGTTAAGGATCCAGCATTGATGTGGCTTAGGTAGTAACTATGGCTGGGATCTGATCCCTGGTCTGGAAACTCCATATGCCGAAGAGAGGTCGGAAAAAGAAAAACAAATAAATAAAAATTTTTTAAAAAGCAATAATACTCTGATAAGATTTCAGGTAGATTTCACTTTCTATCTTTTCTGTAGTGGCCAAGTATTATTTACATAATTGTTTTTCTTCTTTTTTCAGGGCCACACCTACTGCATATGGAAGTTCCCAGGCTAGGGGTCTAATCAGAGTTGCAGTTGCCAGCCTATTCCACAGCCACAGCCATGAGAGATCTAAGCTGCATTTACAAACTACACCAAAGCTCACAGCAACGCCCAATCCTTTAACACTGAGCAAAGCGAGGGATCGAACCTGCATCCTCATGGATATTAACCGTGTTCTTAACCCACTGAGCTATGACAGGAACTCCTATTTACATAATTTTTTTTTTGTCTTTTTGCCTTATCTAGGGCCGTACCCGCGGCATATGGAGGTTCCCAGGCTAGGGGTCTAACAGGAGCTGTAGCTGCTGGCCTTCACCACAGCCACAGCAATGCAGGATCTGAGCCGCATCTGCAACCTACACCACAGCTCACGGCAACACGGGATCCTTAACCCACTGAGCAAGGCCAGGTATCAAACTCACAACCTCATGGTTCCTAGTTGGATTCGTTAACCACTGAGCCAAGACGGGAACTCCCTAAAATAATTTTTTTTGAAGTAGAACATTTCATACTTTTCCCACTGTTGTGGATTTTCCCAGAATGAGTAAGGAATACTTTCTCACTGGAAAGGCTTAGGGCCTAGATCCACCACACCTTCAGGTTATCCACAAGTACTTGGTAAAGATGCATTATACCTAGTGTCCTCTACAAGCAGAGAAAAGATTCAGATCCAAAATACAGGATGAAATATAGGATGGGTATAACCAAACTTACCTTGGAGAAATCACCAATCAGAGGCCCTTGGTTAGAATCTTCCTCCAGCATCTGAATCATATTAATGTCGCAGGGAGAGACCATTTTCTTTAGACCTAAGCCCTAAAGAACAAGATACCCCCCATCCCCAGTCCTCATGCTAAAGGTTTAAAAACCAGGGCATGAAAGGATAGGAGGGAGACTCATTAAAAATATGTATACCCTTTGACTTAATAATTCCACTCATTTTACTAAGAAAATAAAGATATGTACAAAGATTTGGCTATAAGGATGGATAGCCCAGTGTGTTTACAATAGAGAAAATTATCAATAAATTAAATTTTCAATAACAGAGTCTTGGTTAAACAATTACATTACACACATTATAGATTACTATTAAGTAATAGAAAGTATGCTGTAAATTAATTTCATCAACATGAAAATATCATGTGCTATCATTGAGTATGTTTTAGAAAACATGTACTACGTAATGCCACTTTAATAAAAAACATATTTGCATTAAAAATGTCTCAAAGACTAAACATCAAGTATTAATAATTATCTCTGGACTGTGGGATTATGGGCATTTTGCCACAGCTTCTTTTTGCTTATTCACATTCTCCACTTTTCTATAACATCATATACTGATTTTATAAAATAGAAGTTTTTTTTCCAAAGAACAGAGGATGAGAGCTGCTTTTCAGAAGTTGCTTTCTACCCAACCAGTGTGCTGCATGATGCTATTTCTGTCAGAATGCATGTAAAACAGCAATAAATGTCTTTACCAATCAACGCTTTCTTGCATTCTCTCAGATCTTAAAAAGAGAGGGCTGGGAAGACAATACAACAACACCATTTCCAAAATTATAATATATCAGGTACTTATTATTAAATATTTTATATGTAGATACAGAGGTAGAATAGAAATAAGGAAGATGAGAAGAGATAAAAGTAATGAAGAAGACAACAAAAACATGTAGTAAAGCAACCCCCATGCCAGAAAAGCAGAGAAGACAATGAAATAGAAGAGTAAAGAGATTCTCATTTTAAAAAGTTCTTACCTTCCTGAGCTCTTTGTGGCTAGAACAATACTTCTTTTTTACTTTATCTGGAAGTGTGTTGTCCTTGAATTTTACCACCTCCTTCAGTCCTGGACTGTTCAAACTGTCTGGCAATGAAAAGGAGCGATACAGGCAGCTTGTGTTCAGAGATGCCTGTTTGGAAATAAGAAACCCTGAGGTTCTTACTCCTTCAAGTGTGTCTGCAGGGCAGCATTGTGAATATCTCCTGCGAGCTTTTCAGAAATGCAGAATTCCAGATATTGGGCTTCACCCTAGACCTGCTGAATTTAAATTCGTACTCTGACAAGATGCCCAGGTGATTCCTAGGAACACTGAAGTTTGAGAAGCAATGCCCCAGATAAGCAACCTGTTTTCCCCTCATTAAAATCTTTCTCCTCAGATTGCACGATGCTCCCTCTCTCCTAGATGTTTTAAATCCAGCCAAATTCTCAACCTGATATGTACAATTCTTACAGGAGAAAGCAAATCCAAGTTCAGTTCCTCGTCAGACGGTCAAAAATAAACCTAATCAAAGAGTTTCTCTATGGGATTCTAAGACTCTGAAAATCAAGACTTAAGAACTCAAGGAGTTCCTTGGTGGCAAAGCAGGTTAAGGATGTGGCACTGTCACCGCTGTGGCTTGGGTTACTACTATGGCATGGGTTTGCTCCCTGGCCCAGGAACTTCCACATGCTCCAAGTGCTGTCAAAAAAAACTTAGAAAAAATACATTAAATACCATGAAGAACTAGCCTTGGGAGGTGCTGGTCCAGGAACAGATGGATGGACTGATCGTCTCTTTGAAAGTCATGATATGGGAGTTCCCATTGTGGCACAGTGGTAATGAACCTGACTAGTATCCATGAGGATGCAGGTTCCATCCCTCGCCTCATTCAGCATGTTAAGGATCCCATGTGGCCATGAGCTGTGGTGTAGGCTGCAGACACAGCTCGGATCCCGAGTTGCTGTGGCTGTGGCATAGGCCAGCAGCAGCAGCTCCAATCTGACCCCTAGCCTGGGAACCTCCATATGTGGCAAGTGCAGCCATAAAAAGTAAAAAAAGGGAAAAAAGAAAAAAAAGAAAGTCATGATATGGGTTTTATACACCCAGAGGCAGGTGGATATATTAAAAGATCTTTAATAGCAACTTTCAACAAATTTGAAATTCTTATCCTCTATTTCCTTGTCTATTCACTCAGCTCCCTAACTGACATGGATTTAGGAGGAGACTATATCATAAGACAGCCAAAATTAGGAGTTCCCCTGTGGCTCAGTGGGTTAAGGACCCATCATTGTCTGTGAGAATGTGTGCTTGATCGCTGGCCTCACCTGGTGGGCTACGGATCTGGCATTACCACAAACTGGGGTATAGGTTGCAGATGCAACTCAGATCCAGTGCTGCTATGGCTATGGCATAAGCCTGCAGCTGCACCTCCAATTCAGTCCCTAGCCTGGGAACTTCCATATGTCATAGGTGTGGCCATTAAAAGGAAAAAAAAGAGAGAGAGCCAAAATTAGAAATCACATTGATGGTCAATGGTTTCTGAGAGAAGAAAATAAAAATATCAATATTTTACTTTATAATAACTGTAACTATACTACAGTGTTTGTCACAGCCATGGTCCTGTCTAAGGAAAACACCACTGTTCAAGTTACCAGCTGAAGGTATAGTTTACATTTGAAATACCAACATTCTATACCTGTCTTTTCCCTTGAATCCCTAGCAGTCATCTCCCTATGTCTCCACAAGCCTACTCCAAAGCACTGATTACTGGACCATACTGCTGAATGAACACTACTATTTAGTGGTCAGGAGTGTGTAAACATAATCTGGGCCAACCAGGTTTCTTCTCTCAGAGTCTAACTTGGAAAATGTCAAAATAATTAGTCATCAGTAGAGAGCAAAGGAAGAATCCAAGAGACACAGTCAAGGCCATGAGGCTTATGATGAATGGATGGATAAACCAAAGGTTTGGTGATAGAGGAAATGTGGTGAAGGGCTGAGGAGCAGATTATATCCAGCCTCCATTATAGACTTCCCTTCATATAACTTCAATTTTGTCCTGAGAAAAAGGCAGGAGGAAACCAAATCAAAATTCCAAATTTGCTGGCCATAGTGTAATCTTTGTTTCTTTTAATCAAGAGTCTCTCTAGAACACACTGCAATTATTAAGCTAAGGGTTTTGTATTAATTAGCTGTTATGTGAGATGTATCCATTTATGAGCACTATATCTAAGAAATCTTGTCTAACACAAGGTTACAAATGTTTTATGTTTTGTTGTTTGTTTTTAAGTTAATTTTTTCTTTCTTTTTTTTTTGAAGCCCCACAGCATGTGGAGTTCCCAGGCCAGGGAACAAATCTGAGCTTCAATTGCAGACCTATACTGCAGCTTCAGCAACAGAGATCCTCTAACCTGCTGTGCCTCGCCCGGGATCAAAGCTGCATCCTTGGCACTGCAGAGACGCTGCCGACCTCTTTGTGTCACAGCTAGAACTCCTCCTATGTTTTTTTCTTCAGTTGTTTTATGCTTTTAGGTTTTGTATTTATGTCCATGATCCATTTTGTGTTAATTTCTATATATGGTGTGAAGTCTAGACTGAAATTTTTGCTTTTCCTATGGATTTTCAATTGCTCCGGTGCAACTTGTTGAAAAGACTATGGTTTCTCCATTTCATTGCTTTTGTATCTTGGTCTGTTATCAATTAACTATATACGTATGGGTCTGTTTCTTTAATCTTTACTTCATTGCACTAAAGCTTTAGGTTTTTGGTAGCTACTATGATGGTGATAATGAAGGTGATAAACATAAAGTCCAAAGACAAGAAGCCAGAAATAAATGATAGCAGAAAACTACTTTAGGAGTTCCCATTGTGGCGCAGTGGTTAACGAATCCAACTAGGAACCATGAGGCTGTGGGTTCGATCCCTGGCCTTGCTCAGTGGGTTAAAGATCTGGCGTTGCTGTAAGCTGTGGTGTAGGTTGCAGATGCAGCTCATATCTGTCATTGCTGTGGCTGTGGTATAGGCCGGCAGCTGTAGCTCTGATTAGACCTCTAGCCTGGAAACCTCTATACACTGTGGGTGTGGCCCTAAAAAAAAAAAAAGAAAAACAAAACTACTTTAACAAACAGAAATGGCCATTACCGTTTTGACAGATTCTTTCCAATACGTTTATACAAAAAACAATGGCAGCTTACTGCAAAGAGTTTAAATGCTAGGTCATGGAGGAATGAAGATGTTGATGATGATGCATTAGCTTTGTCTACCTGGTCAGAAGTTTCCCAGTTCCAGGAGTTCCCCCGTTGTGGCTCAGAGGAAATCAACCTGACTTGTATCCCTGAGGATTCCGGTTCTATCCCTGGCCTTGCTCAGTGGGTTAAGGATCTGGCATTGCTGCAAGCTGTGATGTAGGTTGCAGACGCAGCTCGGATCCCATGCTGCTGTGGCTGTGCAACAGGCTAGCAGCTGCACCTCCCATTCAACTCCTAGCCTGGGAACTTCCATATGCCATACCTGTGGCCCTACAAACAAACAAACAAACAAAAAATTTCCCAGTTCCCAGAAGCTGATATGAGAAGATCCCAGGACCATCTGGTTTAGACTGCCCTCAACATCTACCACTGAGTGGTTTTTCTTGGGGCGGTTGGTTTGGCTTGGTTTTGTCTTTTAGGGCCACACCTGCAGCATATGTAAGTTCTCAGACTAGGGGTCTAATTGGAGCTGTGGCCGCCAGCCACAGCCACACCAGATCTGAGCCACGTCTGCTCACAGCAACACTGGATCCTTAACCCAGTGGGCAAGGCCAGGGATCAAACCTGTGTCCTCACAGATACTAGTCAGATTCATTTCTGCTGAGCCACAATGGGAACTCACACTTAAGTGGTTTTTACTGTTTAAGGAATCAGTGAACACCTTCCAAATCTGAGAGTTTTAAGTATTGAAAAGGCCAGAAAGAAGAAAGGAAACTTGCCAAGCTCAATTTTACTTACAGATTTTATAAAAACGTTAAGTTGGGTAATTTTTTTTCATTATAGCTGGTTTTCAGTGTTCTGTCAATTTTCTACTGTACAGCATGGTGACCCAGTTACACATACAAGTATACAATCTTTTTACTCTCATTATCATGCTCCATCATAAGTGACTAGACTTAGTTCCCAGTGCTATACAGCAGGATCTCATTGCTTATCCATTCCAAAGGCAATAGTCTCCATCTATTAATCCCAAATTCCCAATCCATCCCACTCCCTCCCTCTCTCCCTTGACAACCACAAGCCTATTCTCCAAGTCCATGATTTTCTGTTCTGTGGAAAGGTTCATTTGTGCTATATATTATATTCCAGATATAACTGATATTGTGTGGTATTTGTCTTTTTCTTTCTGACTTACTTCACTTAGTATGAGATTTTCTAGTTCCATCCATGTTGCTGCAAATAGTATTATTTTGTTCTTTTTTATGGCTGAGTAGTATTTCATTGTGTATATAGGATAATTATTATTTTTGTAAACTGTGGAGGCATCACCATTCCCTCATGGCTTATATGCTTTTCAACACACGTGGCTTGGCTTCTGTCTGTACCACTCTACTGCTTTAGTTCAAATTATTAACAATCTTCACGTTGCCACATCTGACGGTCACTTCTTTAGCTATGTATCATCCTAAATTTAAACAGTGGCTTCCACTGACTCAGCTACTCCCTTCTTCTTTGACTTCAATGGCACCACCTAGTTTCTAAGTTTAGTCCTAGTATACGCAGCAGGATGCTTCTACATCTCTGTTGCTCCTTCTCAGTCTTCATCAGGCTTCCTCACCTACCAAACTTCTAACAGATAGCAGATTCAGGGCTAGGACATGGTCCTTTTTTATCTCCTCACTCTTGATAAAGGTGACTTTTTTCTAGCCATAAATTTAAATTTTCCCTCTATGCTGATGACTCTCAAACTTCCATCTCCAGTTGGGACTTCTGTTCTTAGTTTCAGATTTACACATTCACATGCATGTTTGATAATTTTTAATTACATAACAGGTGACAAAGCAGAGAATAAGAGAGTGGAAGAAACAGACAAACAAGTAAACATACCCTGCTGAAAGTAAAAAATAAATATGGAAAAAATATTGGGGTTGGAAACCTTTCAGGAAAGGCCTTTCCATTAAAGTGACCTATGGGGAGATATGAGACTGAAATGAGGGAGAAAGTCCTGTCTACTCAGGGTAAGAGTGTTCTAGGACTAAGGAACAACAAATACCCTGGTGAGAATAGCAAGGCCAGTGATGGCCACAAGTAGTATGGTTCCACTTTTTTTTTTGTCTTTTTGCCTTATCTAGGGCCACACCTGTGGCATATGGAGGTTCCCAGGCTAGGGGTCTGACAGGAGCTGTAGCTGCTGGCCTTTGCCACAGCCACAGCAACGCGGGATCTGAGCCGCGTCTGCAACCTACACCACAGCTCACGGCAATGCCGGATCCTTAACCCACTGAGCAAGGCCAGGGATCGAACCCGCAATCTCATGGTTCCTAGTCGGATTCGTTAACCACTGAGCCACAACGAGAACTCCTGGTTCCACTTTTAGAAAGCCCAAAAACTGAAGCAATACTATAAACCAACTAGATCTTTATTTAATAAACATCTATAGACTACCAAACCCAACAGCAGAATATACATTCTTCTCAAATTCTCAAATACACATGGTCTTTCTCCAGGATAGACCATATACCAGGACATAAATGCAGCCTCAATAAATTTTAAAGGATTGAATCAAACTATGTTCTCTGACTATATGGAATAATTAAAAATAACTGAAAAAAATCTGGAAAATTCACAAAGATGGAGAAATTATCACACTCCTAAATAACCAGTGGGTCAACAAAGATCATAATGGAAATTAGAAAATATTTTGAAATAAATGAAAATGAAGACATAACATACCAAAACTCAGGTAAAATGCACTAAAGCAATACTTCTATAAAAATGTTATAGGTTTAAATATCTATGATAAAAAAAGAAGAATTCAAGTTGGGAATTCCCGGGGTGACTGTGGAAACAAATCTGACTAGTAACCATGAGGATGCAGGTTTGATCCCCGGCCTCACTCAGTGGGTTAAGGATCTGGCATTGCCATGAGCTGTGGTGTAGCTTGCAGACACGGCTTGGATCCTGCGTTGCTGTGGCTGTGGTGTAGGCCAGCAGCTGTAGCTCTGATTAGACCCCTAGCCTGGGAGCTTCCAAATGCGGCAGGTGTGGCCCAAAAAGGCGAAAGAAAAAAAAAATTCAAGTCAATGACCTAAACTTCTGACTAAAGAAGTAACTAAATCTAAAGCAAGCAGAGGGAAAGAAAGAAAACAGATTAGAGCTAAACTTAATGAAGTAGAGAATACAAAAAAAATAGAAAAAAAATGGAACCAAAAGTTGGTTCTTTCAAATAATCAACAAAATTGATAAACTTTTAGCTAGACTGACAGAGAATTAAAATACTAAAATTAAAAGCAAAAAGAACATTACTACTAATCTCATAGAAAGTTTAAAAATCATATGGAATACTATGAACAAATATATTATTATTAGTATTTCTGCCCATGCCCAAGCCATGTAGAAGTTCCCAGCCCAGGGACTAAACCTGCACCACAGGAGTGACCCAAACTGCTACAGTGATAATGCTGCATCCTTAACCCACTGTGTCACAGAATTCCAACTATGTTCTAATAAATGAGAAAAGAGATTAAATGGGCAAATTCCTAAAAAGACAAAAACTACTGTCACTGCTGTGGCATGGGTTCAATCCCTAGCTGGGGAACTTCCACATGCCATGAGTGAGGTCAAAATAAAGAAGAAAGAAAAAGACAAAAACTGAAATTGACTCAAGCTAAAATACAGAATATCTGACTAGACCTGAAAAAATGAAGAGATTAAATTAATAATTTAAGAACTTCCCACAAAGGAGTTCCGCTTGTAGCTCAGCAGGTTAAGAACCTGACTAGTATCCATGAGGATGTGGGTTCGATCCCTAGCCTCACTCAATGGGTTAAGGATCCAGAATTGCCATGAACTGTGGTGTAGGTTGCAATGGTGTAGGCCAGTAGCTGCAGTTCCAACTGGACCCCTGGCCTAGAAACATCCATATGCCACAAGTGTGGGCCCTCCCCCCAAAAAAATATTTATAAAAACTTCCCACAAAGAAAATCTCAGGCCCAGATGGCTTCAATGGTGAATTCTGCCTAACATTTAAAAAACAAATAACCAATTCCATACAACCTCTTCCAGAAAATTGAAAAAGAATTCTTTCCAAATGATGACAGCATTTCACTGATATGTTAGAAGGAACACAAAACAATGAAGGTCAATCTCTCTCATGAACACAGATGTAAAAGTTCTCAAGAAAATTTTTTTTACTTTTTGTCTTTTTAGGGCCGTATCCATGGCACATGGAGGTTCCCAGGCTATGGGTCAAATCGGAACTATAGCTGCCAGCCTGCACCACAACCACAGCCACACCAGATCCAAGCCATGTCTGTGACCAATACCATAGCTCACGGAAATGCTGGATCCTTAACGCACTGAGCGAGGTCAGAGATCAAAGCTGTGTCCTCATGGATACTAGTCAGATTCATTTCCACTGAGCCAAGTCAAGAATGCCTCAATAAAAATTTAGGCAGATCGGATTTCCCTTCGTGGCTCAGTGGTTAACGAATCCGACTAAGAACCATGAGGTTGCGGGTTCGATCCCTGGCCTTGCTCAGTGGGTTAAGGATCCGGCGTTGCCGTGAGCTGTGGTGTAGGCTGCAGATGCGGCTCGGATTCCGTGTTGCTGTGGCTGTGGCGAAGGCCGGCAGCTACAGCTCCTGTCAGACCCCTAGCCTGGGAACCCATATGCCGCGGGTGCGGCCCTAGATAAAAGGCAAAAAGACAAAAAAAAAAATTAGGCAGATCAAATCCAACAATATATAAACAGGATAACATAACATAACCAAGTAATCATAGGAATGCAAGGTTGTTTTACCAGTCAAAGATCAATCAGTGTAATTCACCATATTTATAGGTTAAAAAAAAAAACCTCACAGGATCATCTCAATAGATGCAGAGAAAGCATACGATAAAAACTGTCATTTGTTCCTGCTAAAAACTCTCAGTAAACTAGCAATAGAGGGAAACTTCCTCAACCTGGTAAGAGACAACTCAAAAAATCTATAGCTAACATCATACTCAATAAAGACAGTCTGGGAGTTGCTGTTGTGGCTCAGTGATAACGAACTGGACTAGTACCCATGAGGATGAAGGTTCTATCCCTGGCCTCCATTAGTGGGTTAAGGATCTGGCACTGCCGCAAGTGCGGTTAGTGAGCTATGGTGGAAGTGGCTGACACAGCTCAGATTCCACATTGCTGTGGTTGTGGTTGTAGGCCTGCAGCTGTAGCTCCGATTAGAGCTCTAGCTGGGAACCTCCATATGCCATAAGTGCAGCCCAAAAAGACAAAAGGAAAAAAAAAAGATTGTAAAGGAATCCTGATATCCAAAAATTTGAGAAGTATTATTCTAGGAGAAAAGGGAAAATTAATAATACAAGAGAGAAAAAGAGAAGAAATACTGTAGAAGCAACTAAGAGGAGATGCTTCCATCTGACTCAGACTTTTGGCAAAGTCTTTACAATGGTCCACATGGCCCTACATAATCTATCCTCTAGCCACCTACTCTCTGCCCTCATCTACTTGCTCACTGCTCCAGCCACACTAGCCTTCTTGCTCTTCCATTAACATACTGCCTATCACACTCCTACCTCAGAAGAAGTGCACTTGATTTTCCTTCTGCCTGAAATAACTCATTCCTCCTGATATATGTTATTTGGTTCCCTTGCTACTTCAGAAGTCTGCCCACTCTCAGAGCAGACTACCCAGCCTATCAAAAATATCAACTCCCATTCTGCCCCACGCCACTCCAGGTACTCCCCATTCTTCTTATCCCATTTTTTTTTTTTAACCAGAGTATTTCTACAAACTGCCAATTACAAATGTATTCGTGTATTTGTCTGTTCCCTCCTGACTAGAATGCAAGCTCGATGAGAGCAGGGACTTTGTTATGTTGTGTCTACTACTGTATTCCCAGCATTACTGAATGAATGAACTGGATGCAGCATAAAGGGGGGTAGGAGGCAGTTAGATCTGAACAGGGACACTTCATGTATTGTAACAAAAAGAAGAGCAGATTATATGGCAATCAGAGCAGATGGGTCACTATACTCATTGAGAAAAGGTAGTTTTCTGACTGCTTCCATTTTTTCTTTGAAACTAAACACTTCAAATTTAACATGTCTTATAGTCATCCTTGATCCCATCCTTCCTTCACAGCCTATATCCAACCCATCAAGTCCAACTGATTCTATATCCAAAGTATATTTTGAAGTCATCCACTTCTCTCTGTCTTGTAGCCACCATTTTAGTTTGGGCCACCACCAACTCTTCCCAGGACTGCTGCTTCTTACTCTTACCTACTTCTAACTCCTTTTTCCCCCTCCTAAATCTCAGTCCTCTCTAATCTATTCCTCATCCACCAATGAATGGTCATCTTTTTTTTTTAAGGGCTGCACCCGTGGCGTATGAAATTTCCTAGGCCAGGGGTCGTACTGGAGCTGATGCTGCTGGCCCATGCCACTGCCACAGCAACACTAGAACCGAGCCACGTCTGCAACCTATACCACAGCTCATGGCAATGCAGGATCCTTAACCTACTGAGCAGGGCCAGGGATCAAACCCATGTCCTCATGGATGCTAATTAGGTTTGTTACTGCTGAGCCACAATGGGAACTCTATAGCAATGGTGGTCTTTATAAAACAAATCGGGTCATACTAGTGCCTGGCTTAAAATCCTCCAATAGCTCCCACAGCATTTAGAAAATACAAATAGCCTAAAGGCCCTGCATGATCTCTCATCCACCTCTTCTTTCTTACGTCAGGCAACTTTTCCCTTCACTCACACTGGTTTCTCAGTTCCTTTTCAGCCTCAGGACCTTTGCACCTACAATATTCCTTCTTCATGGAATGCTCTCACCTCTATTCAACTCATGAATGGTTCCTTATCAACTCATCTCAATTTGTTCAGGACTTCCCAGTTTTAGATTCAAAGAACCATGTCTTAGGGACCTGCTCAGTTTCAGGCAAACTGGGGCAGTTCATCAATTTATTCTCAACTAAATACCTGCTGCTTGAGATGGCCTTTCCTAATTACCTCCACTTAAAGGTTCCCTCTGTCAGTCTCCATTTTGTTTCCTTCATTACACTTGGACAATGTGCAACAGTTAAATTATTTTGTCTCTATAGCATTTGCAATTTGGCTACTAAGCATCCTATTTTAGTAAAATCTCAAATTAGATGCAAGGCAGCCCTGCCTCTTGATAAGGAGGCAAAAGGGGGAAGAGATATTCCCTTTCCCATTCTCTTAGAGCTGACTTGATATTCCTGCCTGGATTTTGAACCTTGAGGAGTAACACAAAAGCACAAGACTGGTTAAGACTTTTTATGGTTGCTGCATCACAGTGGAGAATACAGTGGGTAGCAGCAAATATCCCTGAGCAACAGAATCCAGGTTGAGTTATGTTCTGTGGCAGGGGGCCAGTAACAGTGGCACTGAGTGTCCAGCCAGAAAGTGGTGGCATCCTGAGCACAATGTTCTTGTAGCAGCACTTTGGCTGGGCCTTACCTTATTTTTCACTCTTCCTGGTAATTTCCTGAGTTCCTCCATACCTTCCAGAAAATCCGTTTTCTGCTTGAGGTAACTAGAATCAGTTTCTGTTATTTGTAACCTAGAATTCTAACTAAAACATCTATGAACTTGATAAACATGGGCAGGGGGTTGGGTTTTTATATCATATTTATATTGAGGGCATAAACCTCATCTGTTTTGTTCACCATTGTACTACCAGTGCTTTAGCACAGTGCCTGACTCTCAACAAGTGTCAATAAATATTTTTTAAAGTAATGAATCAGAAATCACTAAGGTTAGACAAACCTCTTGGTTTATAAGCTATCTCTTTCCATTTAGCATCAAAGAGGTAGATCAACAACAGAAAATCCCTATAATTTTTCTAACCTAAAATCTACCACTATGCATATTCTTATACAGTGGGCTCTCAACTGACTTTAGAAGAGTCATAATGCAAGAAAACAAGTCCATAAAGGGACTTAATACTTATTAAAGACCAACAAAATAAATACCACTCTTCCATGCAAACAAACAAAATTTCCAGAGTATTTCTTGAGGTCGGTCTATTTTAAATCCATTGTCCTATAATGTCTATATTACATAACTCAGAATGAATGATGTTTCTGAGACCATGAAAGATTTTTGCCAGTCATCAAAGATTCAATTATGTTCACTGTACTTGAATTTTCATAAAAACAGATTAAACACTTTATTTATTTGTCTTTTTAGGGCTGTGCCGGTGGCCTACGGAGGTTCCCAGGCTAGGGGTCGAATCGGAGCTGTAGCTGCTGGCCTAAGCCACAACCACAGCAATGCCAGATCCAAGCCACATCTGTGATTTATACACAGCTCATGGCAATGCCGGATCCTTAACCCACTGAGCAAGGGCAGGGATCGAACCTGCGTCCTCATGGATGCTAGTCAGATTCATTTCCACTGAGCCACAAAGAGAACACCAAAAGCTCAGCAATAAAAGCAGATTAAACACTTTAGACAAATTTTCAACAACAAAACTGAAAACAAAAGGATTTTCTTTTTAATTACATTAAAATAAACTTTACAAATACCAGTTGAGATTTGACTAAATTAACTACAACATTTTACAAATATGAAGACTAATACATATTTGTAAAAGCAACACTAAGTGTTCATTTCATGTTGGGGTTTTTTGTTTGTTTGTTTTTCAGAAAGCCTAGTAACATTTTCCTGATGATAACTATCCCTATCTTGCTGTTTTTCCACAGACCTACTCTCCATTATCAGCAAGTCCTCAAAAATGTGTACCTTACTGAGGAAGGTCAATGTCAATTCTCCCAACACCCATCCTGCCCCTTTCAGATTATATGTTGGTCCTGTTATTTTCTCACAAACCAAGGAAATTAAGATAGGACTTAATATTCTGTCATACTGCAGTGGCTCTCAAACTTTAGCAAACATCGAAATCACCTAGAGCAATTGCTAAAGCACTGATGGCTGGCCCCACCCCAACAGTTTGATTCCTGTTTGGGGTGGAGTCCATAAATTTGCATTGCTAATAGTTTCACCTGATACTCTTACTCCTGCTCCAGGGACCAGTTCTAGATCTGCAGTACCCATTACAATAACTGTAGCCACACATGGCTCTTTGCATGAACTAAAATGCAAAAAAATAAAAATTAAAAAATTAAAACTTCAGATCCTCAGAGTTCCCATCGTGGCGCAGTAGAAACAAATCCAACTAGGAACCATGAGGTTGTGGGTTCGATCTCTGGCCTCGCTCAGTGGGTTAAGGATCTGGCGTTGCCGTGAGCTCTGGTGTAGGTCGCAGATGCAGCTCGGATCCCGTGTTGCTGTCTGTGGCTGTGGGGTAGGCCAGGAGCTGCTAGCTCCGATTAGACCCCTAGCCTGGGAACCTCCACATGCCACAGGTGTGGCCCTAAAACAACAAAAGACAAAAAAAAAAAAAAAATTCAGATCCTCAGTGACTTTAGCCACATTTTAAATTCTCAATGTTTCATATGGCTAGTGGCTTTGTATTGGACAAATATAAAACATTTCCATCATCTCAAAGTTTTACTGAACAGCATTATTCTCGATAATTGATTAACCATCCTTCTCAACACTTTATCACTGAAATTCTCGGTATTCACCTTTACCAACCCTGCACAAAAAGCAACTATCATTTTCCCATGTTTCTAATACGATTTTCAGCTCCCGGGTATCTTCAGGAGGAGACACTATAATATTGCTGAAAACATAGGCCCCAGAGTCAAGCAGGTCTTAATTTTCTTTTTTTTCTTGTTTTAACATTCTTTTAATGTATTTTTCTGATCTTCTTCTAAGCATGATTATTTGGGGGTTTTTTTGGCTGCACCCAGAGCATATGGAAGTTCCTAGGCCAGGGATGGAATCTGAGCTGCAGGTGCAACTTATGCCGCAGCTGGGGCAACACCGGTTTCTTAACCCACTGTACTGGGCCAAGGATGGAACCTATGCCTCAGCACTACCCTGGGCTGCCCAGAGACAATGCCAGATCCTTAACCCACTGCATCACCATGGGAACTCCCTGATGTTCTCTTAAAAGGGTAAAAACAACAACAAAGGCATGGGATAATATTCATCATTCAGGGTTGATATGAGAATTAAAAATGAAGATGGATGTAAGCTGCTCAGCACACAATGCCTAGTACACTCTAAGCAGTCAATAAATGGGAGCGATTACTAGCTGGCTCTCATTTTTCCTTTCCACTCTAGTCCACGTTGCTACCTTAAACACTTAAATCCTTACTCCATCTTTCGCCATGCTCATTCAATGTTCACTGGTGACCCTTTTAAGACTAGGCCTTCACAACTCCTGAAACACTTGCACCAATCTTCTCCTACCTTCCGTATTAGCTTCTCAACAAACTCAGATTTTTTTTTTTTTTTAATCTGCAAGCATCCTCCATTACTCTATCACCAAGAATTCAAACTTGGCATGGTTTCAAACTGACTAAAATCTCTAGTTCTCAAAAGTTTCCAAACCAGTGGCTTTATTCCTCCTTAGCAACTTTTAATTACCTTAATGTTCTTAGCCTTATCCTTCCAAAGTTTCCAATCTTGCTTCTAGGCAAGAGTATTCTTGTAGGAATATACTATGCCATGTAGGTCTATCTTATAGGACGCTACAAATATCACTATACTAGTCTTTTAATAATTCCCTTTCAGCTTTCAGAAGTTGATTATAATCTTCTCCATACTTTTAATGATTCTCACTTAATAATCTCCTGAGTCATTATATTACTTTGACTTTCACTTTGCTGAGTTTTCATAATTCCACACATTTTGGTCCTTACACTACTATAAATAAGTATTTATACTATACTATATTAATATGCGCTATTGACAAATATTGTTCTAAATGTTTTAAGTATAACCGATTCAGTTAATCCTCATAAAAACCCCATGAAATAGTTGTTAAAAAAATTTCTTGAGAATTTCCCATTGTGGCTCAGTGGAAACGAATCTGACTAGTATCCATGAGGACCCATGTTTGATCCCTGGCCTCACTCAGTGGCTTAAGGATCCGATGTTGCCATGAGCTGTGGTACAGTTCGCAGACACAGATAGGATCTGGTATTGCTGTGGCTGTGACGTTCGTAGGCCAGTGACTACAGGTCTGATTTGACCCCTAGCCTGGGAACCTCCACATGTCACAGAAGCGGCCCAAAAAGAAAGAAAAAAAAATTTCTTGAAAAGATACATGCACCCCTATGTTCACAGAAACACTATTTACAGCAGCCAAGGCATGATAGTAACCCAAGTGCTCATCAACAGATGATCGGTTTAAGAAGATGTGGTGCATATATACAATGGAATATTAGCCATAAAAAGGAATAACAATATTGCCATTTGCAGCAACATGGATAGACCTAGAGAATATCATGCTTAGTGAAATAAATCAGAGAAAGACAAATATCACTCATATGTCTAATCTAGAAAATAATACAAAAGGAAAGTATACATAAAACAGAAACAGACTCACATAGAAAACAAACTTATGGTTACCAAAGGGGAGAGGGACAATGGGGAAGAACAAATTCGTAGTATGGGATTAAGAGGTACAAAGTACTATACATAAAAGAGATAAGCAACAAGAATTTACTGTATAACACAGGGAATTATACCATTTTATAATAACCTATAATGGAATATAATCTGCAAAAAACCTGAATCACTATGCTGTATACCTGAAACTAACACAATATTGTAAATCAATTATACTTCCATTTAAAAAAATAAGAGAAGTCCTCACACAAGCTACAACACAGATGAACCTCGAAAACATTATGCTAAGTCAAAGAAGGCAGTCATTGTATGATTCCATTTACATGAAACGTCCATTCTGGTTGCCTAGGGTTGGAGGGAATGTAGACAATGGGGGATAACTGCTAAACGTTGTGAAGTACTTTTTAGGGCGATGAAAAAGTTCTAAAATTGTGTTGTGGTTACAGAGCTTTTTGATATACTAAAAAACATTATATACTTTAAGTGGGTGAACTGTATAGTATATACATTGTATCTCAGTAAAGACATATATTTAAAAAAACAGGGAGTTCCCATCGTGGCTCAGCAGTAACGAATCTGACTAGTATTCATGAGGACAAGAGTTCAATCCTTGGCCTCGATCAGTGTGTTAAGGATCTGGCATTGTCATGAGCTGTGTGTGGTGTAGGTCAAAGACACAGCTCAGATCTGGCGTTGCTGTGGAGTAGGCCAGCAACTATAGCTCCGATTTGATCCCTAGCCTGGGAACTTCTATATGCCATGGGTGCAGCCCTAAAAAGCAAAAAATAAAAGTAAAAAAGATTTCTTTCTTATAGATTAAGAAATTAAAGCATAGGGAAGTCATATGACTTGACCCATACAGATCAAAGTGGCAGAGTCAAGCTACGAACCCAGGCAGTCTGGCGCTAGAGTCCATACTTTTTAGACCAATACACTTCATTCATTCTTACACTCTTGACTTTTCTCTCTAATCCCAAATAATCTCAAAGTCATCCTTCAATCAGGATTGGAAATGTGTGGTCAGCTACACATATAAAGGCTAATTAACCATAATTTCAAGGAGAATATATTCAAATATACTTTGTGAAACAGAAAAACATATGATTTACTACAAAGCTATAGTAATTGAAACTATGGTACCATAAAGACCAACAGAATGGAATAGGGAGTCCAGAAATAAACCCTCACATATACAGTCAAGTGATTTTTGACAATGGTGCCAAGACCTTTCAATAAGGATAAGACAGTCTTTTCAACAAATGGTGCTGGCAAAACTGGATATTCACATGCAAAAGAAGGAAACTGGATCCTTACCCAACACAATACACAAAAATTAATTTAGAATGGAACAAGACCCAAATTTAAGAGCTAAAACTATGAAACTCTTCAGTTTTTATATGGAGTGATGAAAATAAAATTGACATCTCTGTGTCCTAAATCTCTCCTTTCTGATCATTCAGTGATGTTATTCCTGTATTTGTCTACCTCATTATTAGCTTCTTCAGAGCTATCCCTCCTTCATTACAAGCTTTCACTCCACTTTCACGTATTTCTGCAGTATCCATTAAGATTTCTCCTTTTTTGGGAGTTCCCCTCATGGTGCAGCACAAACAAATCCAACTAGGAACCATGAGGTTGCAGGTTCGATCCTGGACTCACTCAGTGAACTGTGGTGTAGGTCGCAGATGCAGCTTGGATCCTTCCTGCATTGCTGTGGCTGTGGTGTAGGCAGGGAGCTGTAGCTCTGATTAGACCCCTAGCCTGGGAACCTCCATGTGCCGCAGGTGCAGCCCTTAAAAAAACAACAAAAAAGATTTCTCCTTTTTCACTTCTTATTTTGTTTGAGTTCTCTCTTATTTTTGGTGAGTGTGGTCATCACTCCACTTTTAAACTTGAGTCATTAGACTCATCTTCTCCTGTATGCAGATGGTCCTGAAATGTACATTTCTAGTCCTGATGGCTCCAACTCCTCTTTCAGTATTTCCATTTAAGTTTTCCTGTTATTACCTCTAATTCAAATGTCCAAAACAGAATACATCTTTTTTTTTTTTTTTTTTTGCTTTATAGGGCTGCACCTTCAGCACTTTCGCCCGTCATTACCTTTTGCCTTTTTTTTTTGGTCTTTAAAGGGCCACACCCCCAGCATATGGAGGTTCCCAGGCTAGGGGTCGAATCGGAGCTGTATCCACCAGCCTATGCCACAGCCACAGCCACAGCAACGTGGGATCCAAGCCAAGTCTGTAACCTACACCGCAGCTCCCAGCAATGCCTCCTGCTGCATCTTCAACCTACACCACAGCTCCCAGCAATGCTGGATCCTCAATCTACTGAGTGAGGCCAGGGATCGAACCCGAATCCATGGATGCCAGTCAGATTCGTTTCCACTAAGCCATGATGGGAAGTGTGACAATCATCCTCTTATGTATTGATTTACTTACTTATATTATCCTTTTTTTTTTTTTGGTCTTTTTAGGGCTGCACCCACAACATATGGAGGTTCCCAGGCTAGGGGTCGAATCGGAGCTGTAGCCACCAGCCTATGCCACAGCCACAGCATTGTGGGATCTAAGCCAAGTCTGTGACCTACACCACAGCTCACAGCAATGCCAGATCCTTAATCCACTGAGCAAGTCCAGGGATCAAACCTGCATCATCATGGATGCTATTCAGATTCATTTCCACTGAGCCACAACAGGAACTCTTATTGTCTATCTTCTTAAATAGAAAAAACACAAAATAGGATATCCAGGAAAATTAGGGGTCTTGTCCTTGTTAATTATGACTCAAACCATTCCTGGTGGTCTAGTGGATAGGATCTGGTGCTCTCATCTTAATCATAACTCTGTCCTCAGTTCTAGTACAACATCTGGTGCCCCATCAGCCTCATAATATTTATTGAACACTGTTACAATTTCTTTTTCTTTTTTTTTGGCTTTTTTTAGGGCCGCACCAGAAGCATATGGAAGCATCGAATGGGAGCTGTACCACCAGCCTATACCACAGTCACAGCAATATGGGATCCAAGCTGAGCCTGCAACCTATACCACAACTCACGGCAACACCGGATCCTTAATCCACTAAGCAAGGCCAGGGATCAAACCTGCAAGGTCACAGTTACTAGTCAGATTCGTTTCCACTTTATTACGTTAATGATAATTGACTACATAGAAGAGTTCCCATGGTGGTGCAGCAGAAATGAATCCGACTAGGAACCATGAGGTTGCGGGTTTGATCCCTGGCTTCACTCAGTGGGTAAGGACCCAGCTAAGTATCTGGTGTTGCTGTGAACTATGGTGTAGGTCACAGACCCGACTTTGGATCTGGTGTTGCTGTGGCTCTGGCGTAGATCAGCAGCTGCAGCTCTGATTAGACCCCTAGCCAGGGAACCTCCATATGCCTCAGGTGCAGCCCTAAAAAAGACAACAACAACAAAAAAAGATTTTTTAAAAAAGCATATAGATTATTATAAACTGCTTTTATTTATTTATTTTTCTGTCTTTTTAGGGCTGCTCCCTTAGCATATGGAGGTTCCCAGGCTAGAGGTCCAACTGGAGCTACAGCTGTCAGCCTACGCCAGAACCACAGCAACGCCAGATCCGAGCTGTGTCTGTGACCTACACCACAGCTCACGGCAACACCAGATCCTTAACCCACTGAATGAGGCCAGGGATCGAACCTGCAACCTCACAGTTCCTAGTCAGATTCGTATCTGCTATGCCACGACAGGAACTCCCCATCATAAACTGCTTTTGATGCTTTATCATATTCACAACAATCCTCTTCTAGTGTTTTTTTATTATTATGCTTTCTATCATGTAATAGAGAAACTGTGCTTTAGAGTGGGTAAGTGTCTTGTTCATGGTCATAACACAAAATAAGAGAAGGAGGATTAGAATCCAAGAGTTCTAATTCAGTTATATTATATTTATCTTGTAAAAATGAATAAACTTAAAGAACACACCCCTGGAGTTCCCCATTGTGGCTCAGTGGTAACAAACCTGACTAACATCCATGAGGAAATGGGTTTAATCCCTGGCCTTGCTCAGTGGGTTAAGGATCTGGTATTGCTTTGGCTGTGGTATTGGTTGGCAGCTACAGGTCAGATTCGACCCCTAGCCTGGGAACTTCCACATGCCATGGGTATAGCCCCAAAACCAAGAAGGAAGGAAGGAAGGAAGGAAGGAAGGAAGGAAGGAAGGAAGGAAGGAAGAGGGAGGGGGGCAGTCAGAAAGGAAGGGAGGGAGGCAGAAAGGAAGGAAGGGAGGAGGAAAGAAAGAGAAAGAAAGAGAAGGAAAGAAAGAAAGAGAAGGAAAGAAGGAAAGAAAGAAAGAAAGAAACCCTACACATATTTGTTTCAAAGAAATGAAGTTGATTCAGAAAATCTAAATACCTCAGAAACTACCTCTGCCATATCAGTTCATTACCAATAAGCCATAGCATTCAGGTACTCCTCTCAGTGATATGGGGAGGTTATATTATAAAATGACTGAAAAATCATAAGTATATTCCATCTGTTACTATTATTCTGGAGGCATCATTTACACCAGATCACGGTGATGGTGATCTATTCAAACTACTAACAAACCTCACCTAACAGTGTTAAGAATCCCCTGGTGACCTGACAGCCTATGAGTCACACAGCCCTTAGAGTATTGAGACCGTGTCTTCTTGACTTCTGCAGACCCAACACACAGTAGAGTAGTTACAAAATATTAGATACCCAAGATAATTTATTCAAGAACAAAGGAAACTGAAAAATGCAAAGACCACATCAGAGAGTACTTTACCTTGGCCTCTTCTTGACCTTCCAAAGAAAATTCCATCAAGTCATCTGAAATCTCCTTTGCCTGGTCTTCTCCTAGCTCTGGATTTTTATCTAATCTTGAAATTGTAGTAATGGGACTGCCCAGATGTTTCAGTTTACCTTCCACCAAGTTTCCATTGTCCTATGAAGTATATCAACAATGTTAAAAACTATCCAGGATCTTTACCTTACACTACATACAAATATTAACTCAAAATGAATTCAAAGACCTAAATATAAGAACTAAAACTATAAAACTCTTAGAAGAAAGTAGGAGGAAAGCTTCATGACACTGGATTTGGTAATGACTCCTTGGATATGACAAAAAAGCACAAGCAACAAAAGAAAAAATGGATACATCAGACTTCATAAAAACTAAAAATCTTTGTACATCAAAGAATACTATCAAGAAAGTCGAAAGGCAATCTACAGAAGAGGAGAAAATACTTGTAAATCATATATCTGATAAGAGATTAATATTCAGAATATATGGAGTCCCCATAGTGGCTAAGTGGATTAAGAATCTGACTAGTGGGAGTTCCCGTCGTGGCGCAGTGGTTAACGAATCCGACTAGGAACCATGAGGTTGCGGGTTCGATCCCTGCCCTTGCTCAGTGGGTCAACGATCCGGCGTTGCCGTGAGCTGTGGTGTAGGTTGCAGACGCGGCTCGGATCCTGCGTTGCTGTG
>PVHT020000128.1:1654028-1687399 GCA_004024745.2 Catagonus wagneri
TTTTTTTTTTTTTTTTGCTTTTCAGGGCTGCAGGTGAAGCGTAAGGAATTTCCCAGGCTAGGGGCTGTATCACAGCTGTAACCTGCTGGCCTACACCATAGCCACAGCAACGTGGGATCTGAGCCATGTCTGTGACCTATACCACAGCTCACGGCAATGCCAGTTCCCCTGACCTACTGAGCAAGACCAGGGATCGAACCTGCATCCTCGTGGATACCAGTCAACTTGTTTCCACTGTGCCACAACAGGAACTCCTTTTTTTTTTTTTTAAATGGTTTTTAGGGCTGTACCCGTGGCATATGAAGGTTCCCAGGCTAGGGGTTGAACTGGAGCTACAGCTGCTGGCCTACACCACAACCAAAGCAATGCAGGATCCAAGACACATCTGCTACCTACACCACAGCTCATGGCAATGCCAGATCCTTAACCCACTGAACGAGGCCAGGGATGGAACCCACAACCTTATGGTTCCTAGTCAGATTCATTTCTGCTGCACCACAACGGGAACTCTTTCAACTAGTCTTCATGGGTTAGGACACAGAAGCAATTTAAAGAACATGAAAGGAAGATGAAGTAAAATTTTCAAATGTATTGATTAAAAATACTCATGGAAAGTGGCACGTAATTCATATAAACATCAAAGAATAAAGTTCTAAATAGATTAAAATAGTCAAACAGAAAATTTATGACGAGTTTAAGCAACTGAATTAGGGAGTTTCTGCGGTGACCAATTGCAGCAGCTTGGGTAACTATGGAGGCACAGATTCAATCCTGGGCCTAGCACAGTGGGTTAAATGAACTGGCAGTGGTGCAACTGTGGCATAGGTCACAGCTAAAGCTCACTGGCCCAGGAACTTTCATATGCCATAGGTGCAGCCTTAAAAAACAAATAGCTAAAATTATTTTTCATTCCCTGGGTATTCTCTAACTGAACATTTTAAGGTTCTCCAACAAAGACTATTCAATAGTAATAATTATAAAATGCTTGGTATGCATTAGGTGCACATTTTCATTCAATCCTCACAGCAGCCATTTATGAAAAGTGCTATTATTATTGCCATTTTTTTTCTTTTTTTCAGGGCCGCACTTGCAGCATATGGAAGTTCCCCAGCTAGAGGTCAAATTAGAGCTGCAGCTGCCGGCCTATACCACAGTCACAACAACGCAGGATCCAAGCCACGTCTGCAGCCTACACCACAGCTCAAGACAACACCAGATCTTTAATCCACTAAGTGAGGCCAGGGATCGAACCCTCATCCTCATGGATTACTAGTCAGGTTTCTTACCACTGAGCCACAATGGGAACTCATTTCCATTATTATTATTATTTCTTTATTACAAATAAACTGAGGTCCCTGGAAGTTAAGAAACTTGTCAGAGTCAGTTTGTGAAGCAGTAAACCACTGAAATCCAGACACTCCGATGCCAGAGTCTGCATTCTGCACTTCCAACCACAAAGATGCAGTACTACTCACATGCAGATTTAACAGCCTAGAACTAACTGCAGCGTAGCATTTTCCTTCATTTTAAAAACAATACTGGAGTTCCCATTGTGGCTCAGCAGAAACGAATCTGACTAGTATCCATGAGGATGTAGATTCGATCCCTGGCTTCGCTCAATGGGTTAGGGATCCTGCGCTGCCATGAGCTATGGTATAGATCGCAAACAAAGCTCAGATCTGGCGTTGTTGTGACTGTGGCTGAGGCCAGGAGCTACAGCTCTGATTTGACCTCTAGCCTGGGAATCTCCATATGCATCGGCTGCGTCCCTAAAAAACAGACAAAAAAAACAAAAAACAATACTGATTGCATGTGATTAGTAAAATAAATAGCCTTCATTTTCACAATCCAATTTAAATCTGGGAAACTTAAAAAAACTTCTCCAGGGAAGAATCTAGGCCTCTAAGCTCACTCACACCCAAAGTGAAACTATTCTCTACAGAGTTTGCATAGGATAAAATCCCCATATGCTAGCAATGAAGATTTTAGCATGGGGTTCATTTAGCAAAAGAACTTACATCCCAGCTAACTGTATTTCTTCACGTCCTGTGTCCAAGTGACCTGCAATCAGATGTGAAGAGTTATTCTTGTCCACGCATTCTATCTTGCCTTCTAATTTTCCTCATTACCAGTTAGCCATATTAATTTCAAAAGCTGACCTTTTGAACACAAACACTCTTGATAGGTACTAATTTCATGGTACAAGGTACCATGGTACAAGCTACAAATTCATGGAAACTTAAGAATTTACACATGGTCACTAAAAGAAAAACTGCTGGGGAGCAGTGCACTATGTTAACCTACAGGAAAGCTTATCACTTAGGAAATGTGAAATTAGAACAGATACTAAAATGGTTAACTACAAAAACATATTCCTTTGTGGCATGCATCCTACAAAAATACTTAAGAATTAGCTGACAAAGCTTTCTTTTATGGGTTTTTTTTTTTTTTTTTGCCTCCTGAGATTAGACTAGGGCATAAAACATTACATTTTAAAGATGACTTTCATTCCCACAACCAATCAATCAACAAAATATTCCTTCTTGTTCAATTTTCTCAATGCAAAGTGACTTCTATTAGGGTCAATTCTCCTCCCACTGGCTAAATTATTCCCCTTAAAAACCCTCTAGGTAGCCAAAGAATTCCATCTTCAAGGCTCTCTATCTACTCTTACCACCTTCCATCTCTATTCTAATACCCAGTCCTCTCCCCTAACAATAATTCCTTCCCTTAAGGCCTTTACCTCCCTTTTCCCTACCAGTTTCATCAAGGTCTGCAGAAGTAGTAAACTGAGTGGCAGACATCTCCCCGCTGCTAAGATTCGAAAGATCAAGGCAACGTTTTGGGGTTCCTCTGTTGAGACATAATAGTACATCAAGGTTCCCATTAGGTTGTAATATCCTTAAAAAGCAAAGATGACTTATTCTCTTCATTTGAAACACCCTTCAATGACTATCACATAATCTGAACAGTGTCCAAATAAATTTAATTGTTTTTTGGAAATATTTCAGATTAGGCTGAGAAAAACCTCCTTTTACTCCAATAATCTGCACCTCATTTTCTCCTCACCAACATATTGAGACAAGTTAACTTTATTAATTTCAGCTTTTTGGGGCCACACCTGCAGCATATGGAAGTTTCCAGGCTTGGTGTCAAATTGGAGCTGCAGCTGCTGGCCCACACCACAGCCACAGCAACTGGGGATCCGAGCCATGGCTTCAACCTATACCACAGCTCATGGCAACACCGGATCCTTAACCCAGTGAGCGAGGCCAGGGATTGAACCCACATCCTTGTGGACACTAGTCATGTTCATAAACTGCTGAGCAACAATGGAAACTCCTGAGACAAACAGAATAATTTTAAAGAAGTGGCTTTGCCCCCACATCTTTTGCCCTGTGCACGATGAGCATACAGATTTGATTTCTCCCTCTAATCTCCAGTGTTTCTCTGGTCTATGATTCTCCAATTTTGTTGGTGTCGGATGGATCCCTAGCCCAGTGACTTCTGCATGCCTCGGTCACAGCCAGGGGGGTAAAAAAAAAGATTTTCTCACAGACACCACGTCATTTGATTCTTACAAGATCCTAGTAAGACAATAAGAGATGATCATGCATACATCGCAGAAAAGAAGCCTGAAACTCAAAAGGGTCACATGGTTAGTCAAGGGCAGGACTAATACATAAACCCTGATCTTTGCGCCAATATAATTCTGAAAAGCCCCAAAACTGTTTAGAAGATCTAAGTAGATCCGGTGTGAGAAAAGAAAAAGTGGATTTACCCAGATAAAATGCTGAGGTTTGCAGAATCGCCAAAAAGTTTCTTCTCCAGTGGAGTTCCAGGGAGATCTGAACTCATGGAAAAGGAAGTCTCTCTCTCCAGGAGCAGGTTTAGTATCTTCCTACGGTTGGACCTAAAACTAGGTCCTGACCCAGGTCTTCCCTCCTCAGCCATGTTCTCCGAGGTCTCCCTAAGAAAAAAGAAAGCCTAGCTAAGAGAGGGAGAGGTCGTCGACACACCCCAGGTGGTCTAGCTTTCCCACCCTCCTCCACTCTTCCCAGCAGCGACCGAAGAGAAGTGCACTGGAGGCAGCGGATTCCTCAGCGGTGAATCCCTTGGCTACCAGGTTAAACAGCCCTTGCTCCCAGCGGTTTGGTCTTTTCACCGGAACCTGAACTTACCGAAAGGCAGCCTCAGGGCCTTAAAGATGTAATGAGAAAAGGGCTTTGCCTTGTTAAAAGGCACAAAGCTTATGATTCCAGACTGGAACTCAGGTCTCCTGACTCGCGATACTGCCTATCAGGTCTCCCTAAACTTCGTTCGCAAGCGGGTGATTCCCTGGAGGAGCCGGCTCCGGGCTTACCTCAGGGAGGAGTCTGCGACTTGTCTTGAGGAGGAAGAGAAGTAGGTAGGGATCAGACACAAACGAAGACTCTAGCAGAATGAAAGGAACTCTTGGGAAAGGAGGAGATTTAACCGGACGACGGTTCTCTTTCTCGACCAGACAAGCCGCGGTCAGGTTTCGCCGCTCCTCAGAGCAGACGGTAGAAGTTCAGCCTCAGAGTAAAATCAACAGCCATATTCCTTAACCATTCAAACCTTCCGCCCTCCCTCGAAGCTGCGTCAGCCAATCTCCGCGCGCCCAAATTGCCCTCATCCATTCGTTTGCCTCGAACATCACCCGGGCGAGTAAGCTGTTCTAGAAGGAGCGAGATTTGCCCCGCCCCACAGGAAGAGCAGGCTGCTGATTGGCCTAACAGCTCTCGGCCAGCCCCCAGTTAAGCCCCGCCCCACAGGGGCTCATTGGCTCTCCCTCTGGCCAATCACCACACTCTTTTTGAGTTCTCCCTTCCCTCAGCCCTTCCAACCCCGGGACGTTTAAATTGCACCTTTCTAGCGACGACCGCGCCTCAGGATAATACCTGGAGAAATTAATGTAGGTGGGAGGGTGTTTTAAACGTTTTTTTTTTTTTTCCCTTGTCTCTTTTTCGTGTCGTTAAGTGGACCTTTTCCTCTTTTTGCCATCTTTCTCCTATAGATGGAATATTTGCCGCTGGTGTGGCAGATGTTGAGGCGAGACAGGTGTGTGTATTTATGATATGCCATTCGCCCCTTCCAAGAGCTTTCCTTGGTCACTGTCCCTTTAAAGCGTTCAGCATCTGAGACGCTATGTTGTCTGCGGTAAAGGAAATTCCTTTTCAAGGAGAGTAGGAGAGCTGAATCATCTCTTGGCATAATCTTTATCACAGTCCAACGAATACCAAATTTTGGTTGCCTGCGAAAATCTGAATATTGACTAGGTTATAGTAATAACTTATTCCTTTTTTTTTTTTTAATCTTTTTAGGGCTGCACCCGCGGCTTATGGAAGTTCCCAGCCTAAGGGTCAAATTGGAGCTGCAGTTGCCAGTCTATGCCACAGCCATAGCAATGCCAGACCCGAGCCATATCTGACCTACACCCCAACTCAGGGCAATGCTGGATACTTAACCCACTGAGGGAGGCCAGGGATCGAACCTGTGTCCTCAAGGATAGTAGTCTGGCCTGCTACCACTGAGCCACAATGGGAACTCCCACAGTAATAATTTATTCTTTATCTTGGGGATTTGCTTTAAATAATCCTGTGCAAATGGTGGTGAGTATAGATAAAACAAGACTGGCCATGAATATGGGGTGATGGGTAACTAGGGGTCCATGATATCAGTGCTTTCAAAGTTTAAACTGTATACTAACCACCTGGGGATCTTGTTAAAAGTGCAGATTCTTATTCAGTAAATCTGGATTAGGGCCTAAGATTCTCCACTTCTAACAAGCTCCCAGATGATGCTAATGCAGCTGGTCCTGGGAACAACATACTTTGAGTAGCAAAAGATTATGCTGTTTTCCTTGTATATTTGAAATTTTCCGTAATAAGAAATGTTTAAAATAACCTCAGGAGCTCTTTTAAATACAGGCTCCCAGAATGATGATTCAATAGGCCTAGAGTAGAGCCCAGGATTTATCAAGGCCCCCAGGTGCTACACGTGCAGATAGCTTACAGATCACACTTTGAGAAACAAATCAGAAATGCAACCTTTATCTTTGAAAGACAGTAAGTCAAAAATAAAACCTTTAGCTGGTGTCAGGATCTTTGTAGTGGTAATGGCTGAGAAGTATAGTACAATTAGTCCAGTTTTCTAATACTCTTTTCATCTGTAGCATCTGCTTCCTCAGAAAGGAGGTGTGTGAAGAATCTTTATCCTCTAGGATAGAGATGGTGAGTGTGGGAGTCAGTACAGAGCCATGCCATCCCAGGTAAGTTTGACAATTAGCCTGGAGATTAAGGGAATGTAGGATGAGTTGGTTTTGTTTAATGGTTATGATCACACTTCATGGGGCCAGTGTCTTCCTCACAGGTGGGAGGTGGAGACAGACAAAACTGTCCTACAGCGACGGCAAAAGCAGATAGATTACGGCAAGCGCACACCTGGTTACCAGTGTTTTCTGCAGCAGGTTCCCAAGTGAGTGCAACTGTGGGTAGTCACAAGACTGTCAACCATGTGGCTTTTGTTCAGTGTCAGGTGGTGGAAAATTACTAGATCTGAGTGTTGTTAAAAAGTTGCAACATTACTAAAATAAATTATCCTGCAATCTAACCCCCAGAATAAGTGTCCCAGTTTTTTTTTTGTTTTTTGTTTTTTGTTTTTTTCAAATGGAACAAGTTATACCTTGGTCCATAAGATTTCTTAAAGCTCTGTCAGGGAGTTCCTGTCATGGCTCGAGGGTAATGAACCCGACTAGTATCCATGAGGACTCGGGTTGGATCCCTGGCCTGGCTCACTGGGTTGGGGATCCAGCATTGCCTTGAGCTGCAGTGTAGGTCAAAGACAAGGCTTGGATTCCATGTGGCTGTGGCTGTGGTATAGGCCAGCAGTTGCAGCTCTGATTCAGCCCCTAGCCTGGGAACTTCCATATGCCAAGGATGCAGCCCTTAAAAAAAAGAAAGAAAGAAAGAAAGAAAACTATCAATGTTTGCTAATGAAGTTTGTTTTCTTCCATTTTCACCTTATGCCTCCAGCTGACTTGGATAATGAAAGCATACTTGCCTAACTATATGTAAGCTTACATGCAAACATACAAAGTAATGTATGAAAAGGTAGAATTTATTTTAAAGAAATGTCAAATACTGTCTTTAATATCTGTCTTGACCTCTGTAGGCACTGGAATATCTAATTCTCCTTCCCAGAAGAAAGAATATTAGAGAGTTGGGAAGTTTGGTGTTTAATCAAATTTAAAGATTTTCTTTGGACTGAGGGCATTGATCCTACCTCATTCTCAGGGAATCGCTAATGAGTCTCCTAATTCACTGTGGTAAGTAGTGAGCTGTGCCCCTTTACCTTGACCTCAGTCTGACTCGATCTGTTGTTGCCAGGGCACAGCGACTGCCAGGACTTCACCCTCAAACACCAAACAGGAACAGAAGGTACAGCCGTCGATCCTGGGATGCCCAGATCAGGCAGTGGAGAAGAGCCCTACATTCCTGGGACCCCCCCAGCCAGCCTCTGCAGGCTGAGGGGTGTGTGCACTATTCCTGGTTCCTTCTTTGAGTGATGGACTAAGCCCTACCTCTCCCCACTCTGCAGAGGTTTAGCTTTCACTGGCTGAAAAGGGAGAGTATGAATGAGGTTCATGTTCCTCTGACTCTACTATCTCCCTGACTCTACTGCCTCCCTAGGTGGGGAATGGAGAATATCTTAAAGCCAGTGGATTCTACCCCTTTGCAACCCCCAGAGAATCTGGATGGAGACCAGAAGGGAGCCCAGGTAGTATCCTATGCTGCAATCCATTGGAGCAGGTTCAGAGATGGGGTCTGGCCTAGGAGGCCACAGTTATGATGGGGTCTAAGGTAGTAGCCCAAGAACAAAAGAAGGAAAATAATAGAGCAGGACAAATTGCAAGACATGAGTTTTAAAAAAAAAAAGGAAAGAAAGAAAAGAAAACGCTTGAAACAAAAGTGACATAAGGAGATCTAGTTAGAGTTAGTAATTGGGGAGATGTTGAGCTGTACTGGGGGAGCTGTTCTATATTTGATGAAATGAGTGTCATCTTCCTTTGAAATGAGACCTGAAACCTCACTTGTAGGGTTTTAAGTGTCTCAGTTTCTTTCAGTATTTCAGTATTTACTCAACCATTTAACTATAGCAAGCATGGTCTTTTATTATTAAATAAAAAGAGAGATCGGAGTTCCCGTCATGGCTCAGCGGAAACGAATCTGACTAGGAACCATGAGGTTGTGGTGTCTATCCCTGGTGTTGCTCAGTGGGTTAAGGATTTGGCGTTGCCGTGAGCTGTGGTGTAGGTCGCAGATGTGGATCGGATTCCGTGTTGCTGTGGCTCTGGTGTAGGCCAGCAGCTATAGTTCCTATTAGACCCCTAGCCTGGGAACCTCCACATGCCGTGGGTGTGGCCCTAAAATGACAAAAAAAAAAAGAGAGAGAGAGAGAGATCGCCTAATGCTGAAGATCAGAGGCTTTAGAGCCTCAGACTACATTCCTCCCACCTCCACCTAGAGCATGCTGAAGTTCCTGGGTCAGGGATCAAACCCTTGCCACAGCAGCAATTCAAGCCACTTCAGTGACAATATGGGATCCTTATCCCACTGCACACAAGGGAATTCCTCAACTGCTTTTTAATACCTCTGTCCACCACACAGACAATCACTTAACCTCTCCTGCTGTTTCATCTGTCAAATAAGGAGATTTTTGTCTCATTTTATGATTGTGAACAAAAATGAGAATACACATTTAAAGTATGCATCACAGTGGCTGGAAAATAAGTGCTTCACCAAGAGCAGTTATTGGAAACCATGTCCCTGTCTCTCTCTCTCTCTCTGGGGTGTGTGTGTGTGTGTGTGTGTTCAAGGCCACACTGTGGCATATGGAGGTTCCCAGGCTAGGAACTGAATCAGAGCTACAGCTGCTGACCTAGGCCACAGCCACAGCAACGCCAGATCTGAGCCGCATCTGCGACCCACACCACAGCTCACGGCAACGGCAGATCCTTAACCCACTGAGCGAGGCCAGAGATCAAACCCACAATCTCATGATTCCTAGTTGAATTTGTTTCTGTTGCGCCACCAACGGGAACTCTTGGAAACCATGTCTCTTATACTTCATGGCCCCTGTCCCTTCTTTTGTCAAGGGAAATGTGCAGAGCAAGCAAGTGTGTGGTGTATCCCCCCCAACCAATGCCCCCATTTTCTTGATAAATACATTACTTTCCCTCTACTTTTCTTTTTCAGTTTGCAGATTTGGTGGCTCCTGCCTCCTTCCTTCCCTGGATCTGTGAGGAAAATCCCCTCCACTGGTTCTACGTTCTAGCTGATTACAATTACTTATCTGTCCCAAACTTGAGTGGAGCACAAAATATTTAGGGAAAACATGTCTTTCAGGGGACTTCTTACTGGATGTAACAGTGAAGATTACTTGAAATACTTCTGCTTTCCAATTGATTAAAAATGAAGTCTAAAAGTCTGTCCTTTAAGAGATCATAACACGAAGGCATTGTTTAAAACCCATTTTCCCATTTTTTACCCTCGCTCTAAACCTTCTCGATAGCTGAGACTCAAATTTACCTTAGAGTCAGAAATCACCTAGCTGTTCCACAACCTCTTCACCTACTAACTACTAAATTCATACTCTTAAAAAAGGACTGAAACTTGGGTTAAGATAGGAGGTGGTGGTAGTGGTGGAGATTTAGTAAAAGGTGGTTTCCTCTTCCTGAAGAGCAAACAGAACCATCAACATTTTCCCCTTATCTGCCTGTTTCCTCCCTCCCTTTCTGTCTAAAGGAAAGTGGTCCAGCTGTAACCACCACACTTACCCCCTCCCCCTCCCCCCTCCCCCACTCAAGCAACTGAACCGCCTATGATGTCATAATCACAATCCCATTACCTCATCCTGCTGGGGGGGGGTGCGTAGAGGGAGGAAGAGTGAACAGCCCTGGGCCCTGGTCAGCTTTACGATGTTTTGGGTAACGGCTAATTACAGAACCAAGTGGGAACGGCCCCGCAACGGTTATAAGCCCTGGGTTTATAAGGCTCGAGCCGATCTGGCAGCTGGAAGGGGGGCTTTGGGACTCAGAGCAGGCCCTGATCGGCCCTTGGACTACACTTCCCAGAAGCCTTCACGCCGCGGACGGGTCCTCTGCTAGGAGAAGGGGGATTCTTTCACAGAGGCGGCTATAGAGGGTGGGACAGGAGAGCAGGTGAGAGGAACCTGAACTAGTTATTTTACGCTACTGGAACCGAGCTGGGGGTTGTAAGTGGGCCGATGTAGTAACAGAGGGCAGAGGCGATGGCTTTGTTTACCTTCATCCAACACAGCCTCCCCTGCGGGTTTAGAGATTTGCCTCCAACTGGGCCAGTCCACCTTCTGCAATATGTTGGAGGGGGTGACTCGATAATGAGGAACCCACGCTCGTAGCTAAGTCAAAGAGCCGGGCGTCTTCCCGACAGCGCCATCCAAGAAGGACTCGAGGGATAAACGACGCGGCGCTCGAGCCTCCGCGGACGGTTCCGGGGGATTCTGCATATCCGAGCGATCTCCTCACTCTCCTCAGGGGCCCGTTGGTTCACGCCGGCGCCTTTTAAGGGCACCGTGGGGCGAACCGAGCGCTCAGAGCTGCTCTGGCCGCGGCCCTGGGAGCTGGAGGAGCCGCGGTAGGTGGCGGAGGGCAGGTGGCGCTGGGGCCTCGGGGCGGGCACCTCGACCGTCCCTCCCTCTTTCCCTCTTTCCCCTCCCCCAGCCTGGCCGCCTGCGAGGCAGGGCCTCGCTGGCCGCCTCCGCGGGGAGAGCACGGGACCCGGTGGGGGAGGGGGTGGTGGAGTGCTAAGTCCCAGACCCTCTCCATCCTCTGCGTCCTGAGTTCGCTTCCCGCGGCCAGGTGATGGAAGCTGATTGGGAGGAGGCGAGCAACAGACCCCATGACCGTGCCCTGGCGCCCCCCCTGGGGGGGGCAGCGGACGCCCCATGCCCCACCCCGCGGGGACAGGCAGGGCAACCGAGGGAGAGGCTGAAGATTGGAAGGGGGGCCTAGCCTTTTGCTTCTTCATTGGGGTGGGGGGAGGGGTGTTCCCCACTTGTCACCCCTATCCCCACCAGTGCCATATGGAGGAAGAGCGGTCAGGTCCCCACATACCTGTTCATGCACCTCCCTGGCTGCCTCATGTTTTCCTTCAGTCTCCCCCAGAGCTGTGGGACTGGGACCTGGGGGGAAGGTTCCCATGGGTTTATGACTCTCCTCCCCTTTGGCCTCACTTGATCCGAGGTTCTCCAGGTTTCAGCACAGCCTCAGCATCCCTTAAACCCTAATGTCAGGGGTTACTGCCAACCAGTGGGATGTGGCGGGGGTCCAACCTTTATTGCCGGGCGGGGGGTGATGGTGGAGAGAAAGCCTGGATTGAGAGTTGGGCCTGGTGGGGTTTGGAGGAGGGCCTAGCCGCCTGCTGCTCTGTGTAGGGCTGAGCCCCGTGCCAGTTGTTAAGCTGAGAAGTTTTAACTTGTTTAGTGAATGTTCAGGGCTGTCTCTGCCCCTCGGATATACAAAATGGAAGGGGAAGGAAGGCGGCAAGAGAGGGCTTCTTACACTTTTTTCTATGCCTGCCTGAGAAAGAGGAGGCCCCTCGTGGAGCTGGTTTGCCTTCTTTTGTGTCCTGGTTTGATTCCTTATGGCTTCCGTTCTGTTCCCCCTCTCAGCCTGGCCTGTTTTAGGAAACTCAGAGTGAGAGTATCAGTTGCGTGGTGGTAGTTGCATTGTTCCAATTACCGCCGTGTGTGGCCACATCCCAACAATTAAAATGCAGGAAAACACAAAATCACTCTCTTCGCTTGATCCCAGAGAGGGCTAGAAGTTTGCTGTTTGGCTAAATGCCTCATGAAGAGCTTAAAAGAGTTTGCTTCACTCCCTGCTCCTCATGGCTGGTCAGCTTGAGGCCTGGGGTGTCTGGGGGTAAAAGCCTGCAGTTAGGTTCCCTCTCTGGTTGATCTCTGAGGGCAGAGTTAAGAAACCAAGAGCAGAAGTGATATAAGCTTTAGCTTCTCCTGCAAGAACATAGGGGAAGCAGCCGAAGGGAGCTTCTCAGGAAGCTGGAACTCTGTTCGGAGTGGTAATAATTATGCATGAAAATGTTATTTAGCCGTGGTGATGATTGACTGCTCCAACACCTTTTTTCCCTTGAACTCCAAGTACATCAAGGTGTATTTCTTTGCATTTCCTTGTGGTCTGCCTCTCTCTGAGGTGGGAGAGGGTAGAGAGGATCCCCTCTTTTTTTGCCTAGGTTGAGAGTGGTCTGCTGCCCTCAAGGTCACAGAACAGTCCTTTTGGGCTTCTTTTGGTGTGCAGGTGAAGGAGGCTGGGATCCAGCCAAATAGATCAACTTAATTGCCTTCGTCTTCTTGGTATTATCACTTTTGGCGTTATGAGACTTTGTAGAGCAACAAATAGGAGGGATAAGAAACAACAGTCTGTGTGGATTCCTGATTCGTACAGGCTTGGATGGTATACTTTTTACGTATTGATATTTTGCATAATATTTTTCCTGTGACGAGCTTATGGTTATTCTGCCCATTTTACGTACGGGTAAACTGAGGCAAAGAAAGGTTAGTTTTGCCAAGACTCACAGCCAGTAGGACCCAGATTTGATTTCTTGATAGTTTGTTCTCTCTGCTAGCAAATGTTACTTACACGTCTGATGTGCTGTCTGCCTGCTGGTCATTTCTGGGAATAGGCAGAACAGTTTGGAAATGTTAGGTTAACTTCCCCTCCTCCCTTGAGCAAGGCCCCTCAGGCAATCGTGTGGGTTTGAAGCCTGTTCTCTGATAGAATTAGTTTGCTTCTACTGTAATTGACCGTGAGAAAGAGTCCTGATTAATTGTATTCATGATCTTTGAGTCAGATCAGGCTAAAAACTTAGTTGAATGAAGTCAGAGTCATTTTCAACCTCTCTAGAGTTGAAATGTAAATGGAATCACCCTGGTACCATTTCCTTATTCTCTCATTAGAGAATATGTACAGTATCTGTTGGAGAAGAATAATATGATATCAGCTCTTCAGGCTAAGAACATAATACCTTGTTTACTCTGATTGGTTTTGAAGCAGAAATTCCTTCCTACAACCACTGTTCCTCTCTCTTCCCTATTAATGTTTCTGATGTTTAGGAAAATTTACCTCTCTTTGCTTATGACTGGAAGATAAAATACTGGATTAATCAGGACAGAAATAACAATTTGCACATCTCTCATTTAATCTGTTTTCTAACCGATGCGGGTACTCTGGATATGTGGAGCAGATCATGAACCAGGTTAGGTGTGGCAAATAGGTTTCAATTTGCTTACCGAGTCCATTTCATTTTACTGGTTATCTGGACTGCCAAGTTGAGAATGTTTCTGAGGCCATGTTTAGGCTTAGCAGGAAAGAGCTGTGATCAATTAATGATGTCTGCCAGAGGTCTGACATAGGGATGCTGTGGTATGTGTGCCATGCATTTTCTGTCTCTGGACTAGGTACATCTCTAATATCACTTGGGGCTGGTCCCTCTATAATTGGCAGACTCAGCAGGCATGACTGGAGAGGGAAGTCCCAATGGTGCTAGAATGGTGCTGCAGTGGCAGAAGACGGCTCACGAGTGAGGTCTGGAAGAACGACAGGGAAGACATCCATCATTTGCTCCACAGTGTGCAAGTAAAATCCCGGGGAGAATCATGATAACCCTGATCACTGAGCAGCTACAGAAGCAGACTCTGGATGAGCTGAAATGCACACGCTTCAGCATCAGTCTGGTAAAAGACCAGTCTTCCTGCTTCTGCACGACCCCCTCCCCCTTTTTTCTGAGGCTGTTTGTTGTTACTGCTTCACCCTTGTCCTGTGCTCTTTGAGTCATGGTACTTGTACTGGAAGAGCCCATTAAAGGTTCAAAACCCAGCCTAAAAGGAAGGGGGCAGGGATTTTTCAACTTTTAGAGAAGTGATGCCAAAATTTGGGTGGAGAAGGGTTTAAGATATTGGTTGATGTGGATTATTTTACTCACTAACTTTGGAAAGACAAAAAGAGAACACTTAGGAGTCCCTAACATCTGTATAGCCCATGAATTGCAGGGGTGAGCTAAAGAGGGCTACCTGGAAATCTGTCCTGATTCTGAATCATGATGGATATTTCTCTCTCTTAGCCTTTGCCTGATCATGCAGACATCTCCAACTGTGGGAACCCTTTCCAGCTTGTGTCTGGTAAGACGTGTATATTTGTATGTATGCCTGTGCCTCCATCCATACATTTTTTCATTGGTTTTTCAGTAACCAGGACTAGCTAGCCCACCTCCACAGCTGTCTTGCCAGGATTACCCTCTGAGATTGGTGCTAGTCTCCATTTTACTGCACAGCATGGAAGTTACCTGTTTAGTTTTCGCTTATTCTAAACTCATGGGGACTTTCATAATTTTTTTTTTTTTTAGGGCCACACCTGGCAAATGGAAGTTCCCAGGCTAGGGATTGGATTGGAGCTGCAGCTGCCAGCCTGTACCACAACCACAGCAATGCAGGATCTGAGCTGCATCTACAACCTACGCTGCAGCTTACGGCAATGCAGGATCCTTAACCCACTGAGCAGGACCAGGGATAGAACCCACAACCACAACTTCATGGATGCTGGTTGGGTTCGTTACCACTGAGCCACAACGGGAACTCTTAAAATCTTTTTTTTTTTTTTTTGCCTTTTACGGACGCGCTCGCGGCATATGGAGGTTCCCAGGCTAGGGGTCTAATTGGAGCTACAGCTGCCGGCCTACACCACAGCCACAGCAACATGGGATCCAAGCCACGTCTGCCACCTACACCATAGCTCACAGCAATGCCAGATCCTTAACCCACTGAGGAAGGCCAGGGATCGAACCTGCAACCTCATGGTTCCTAGTCGGATTTGTTTCTGCTGCACCACAACAGGAACTCCTTAAAATCTAATTTTTTGAGTAGGCAGTACCTTTACATTTCAAAATTTTTTATTTTTATTTATTTATTTTTGGCCTTGCTCACAGCATATGGAAATTCCCAGGCCAGGGATCAAACCGATGCCACAGCAGTGACCTCAGCCACTGCAGTGACAATGCCAGATCTTTAACCTGATGCACCACAAGGGGCCAAAACGGAACTCCTCTTAAATTTTATTTTATTTTTGTCTTTTTTTTTAAGGTCCTACCTGTGTGTTTGGGAGTTCCTAGGCTAGGGGTCAGATCGGAACTACATCTGGCCTACGCCACAGCCTCAGCAGCACCAGACCCAAGCCACGTCTATAACCTACACCACAGCTCATGGCAGCGCCGTATCCTTTAACCTACTGAGCAAGGCCAGGGATTGAACCTGCATTCTCATGGACACTAGTCAAGTTGGTTACTGCTGAGCCACAACTGGAGCTTCCCACCCTGCTCCGGCCAAATTTTAGGGGTGAGATTTTTTTTTTTGTCTTTTTGCCTTATCTAGGGCCGCACCCACGGCATATGGAGGTTCCTAGGCTAGGTGTCTAACAGGAACTGTAGCTGCTGGCCTTTGCCACAGCCACAGCAACGTGGGATCCGAGCCGCGTCTGCGACCTACACCACAGCTCACGGCAACGCTGGATCCTTAACCCACTGAGCAAGGCCAGGGATCGAACCCGCAACCTCATGGTTCCTAGTCAGATTCGTTAACCACCGAGCCACGACGGGAACTCCCTGGCCAAATTTTAAATAGCAGAAACTGGAGTTCCCATCGTGGCGCAGCAGAAACAAATCTCACTAGGAACCATAAAGTTGCAGGTTTGATCCCTGGCTTCGCTCAGTAGGTTAAGGATCCGGTGTTGCTGTGGCCATGGTGTAGGCCGGCAACTGTAGCTCTGATTTGACCCCTAGCTTGGGAACCTCCACATGCCGCGGGTGCAGCCCTAAAAACAACAAAAGACAAAAAATAAATAAGTAAATAGCAGAAACTTGTTATTGAAGTCTCCCTTCCTCTCCTATCTTCCATCCACCCAGCTCCTAACACCCTCCTAAAAGTAATCCTGCTTGTAGTTTCTTGTCTATCCAACTGGAATTTCTTTATACACGTCGAAGCAAATATAAATGTACATTTTTTGGGCCATGGCCTCAGCGTATGGATATTCCTGGGCAGGGGTCAAACCCACGCACAGTAGCACCCTGAGCCACTGAAAGTGGCATTGCCAAATCCTTAACCTGCTGGGCCACAAGGGAACTCCCAAAATGTAAATTTTTTATTCCCACTCTTTTAGCACAAAAGGTTGTATTCTGCATGTTTGACACTTTTTTAACTTTATGACTAGAAGATCTTTCTCTAATAGTGTGTTATGTTAAATGTTTCCTTGTGGATGGCCAGATCCAAAGGAACATGAGCAGTCTTAGGGTTTTCCCAAGCATGGGTTCCACTGTCAAAGGCTTTCCCCACCCTATTTTTGCCCGCCCTTAGGAATACAGATCTTTTACCTGCTTGATCACCTAACTCCTGTCTTGGTGCTTTGACCCACAGGAAGGGGAAAGGCTAAGGACGGAAAGCATAGTTCTGCTTTTCACAAAGAAAGGGGGTTGCAGGAGCAGAGTAGAGCCTGGTGGAGTAGATTGAGGGATGCGCATGGTGCACGCACTTTTGCTTCTCTTGACTCATTGCACCTCTGAGAGGGAGTAGCAGACAATATATGAGACTATATTTTCAGTTTCAGATGGCTTCTCATAATGGAGGCAGTATCCTGGTTAAAAGACCTTGCTCTAGGGAGTTTCCCTTGTGGCTCAGTGGTAACAAACCTGCCTAGTATCCACGAGGACGCGGGTTCGATTCTTGGCCCCCTCAGTGGGTTGAGGATCCGGTGTTCCTGTGAGTTGTGGTGTGGGTCCCAGACGTGGCTCAGTTGGCATTGCTATGGCTGTGGTATAGGCTGGCAGCTGTAGCTCTGATTCAACCCATGGCCTGGGAACTTCCATATGCCGTGGGTACAGCCCTAAAAGTAAAAAATTAAAAATATTAAAAAAGCTTTAGCTTTAGCATCAGATAGTTCTAGGTTTGAATCCTGCTTTGGTTATTTGATTCCTACATGACTTTCAGCAAGTTACAGGACTTCTCTCATCTGTGAAGTGGGGTAGTAATAGAACCTTCCCCATGAGTTCATGAGGTTTTTGAGAAATGTCACATGAAGTACTCATTGCATTGTGTGGCACTTAGTAAGCTTTTAAAAATATTTTAGCTATCATTAATAGTAATTTTTATTCTGACTGCCTTCCAGAAGGTGCTTCCTGGAGGGGCCTGCCCCAGTGTTCCTGTGCTGAGTTCCAGGACAGCCTCAACCTCAGTTACCATCCCTCAGGCTTGAGCCTGCACCTCAGACCACCCAGCCCGGGAAGCTCCCTACAGGAGCAGCCCCTCTCCCAAGTCCTAAGCCCTGAGCCCCCAGACCCAGAAAAGCTTCCTGTGCCCCCTGCCCCTCCGTCTAAGAGGCACTGCCGCTCACTCTCAGTGCCCGTGGACCTGTCTCGCTGGCAGCCAGTGTGGCGGCCCGCCCCTTCCAAGCTGTGGACTCCCATCAAGCACCGGGGCAGTGGTGGAGGGGGTGGGCCGCAGGTGCCTCACCAGAGCCCCCCGAAGCGGGTCTCCAGCCTCAGGTTCCTCCAAGCTCCCAGTGCCTCTTCTCAATGTGCCCCAGCCCACAGACCCTACAGCCCCCCTTTCTTCAGCCTGGCCCTGGCCCAAGAGTCCTCTCGTCCCTCTGCTGCCTCCCCCCAAAGTGGCTCCTGGGAGAGTGATGCTGAGTCCTTGTCACCTTGCCCACCCCAGCGCCGCTTCTCCCTGTCACCCAGCCTGGGCCCACAGGCAAGCCGCTTCTTGCCCTCTGCCCGGAGCTCCCCTGCGTCCTCCCCAGAGCTGCCCTGGCGACCTCGAGGCCTGCGCAATCTTCCCCGAAGCCGCTCACAGCCTTGCGATCTTGATGCCCGAAAAGCTGGGGTCAAGCGGCGCCATGAGGAGGACCCTCGGCGGCTGCGGCCTTCCTTGGACTTTGACAAGATGAATCAGGTGGGACCAGCAAGACTAGGGAAGCTTGGATGGGAGTAGGGGGACTATTCCATTTTCACTTGTGAGCTATCCTCTAGCTCTAGGCCCTTCCTGGTAGCGTGTCTCCTGGAGCTCCTTTCCCTCTGAGCTTTTGCTAGGGTGTTCTATCTCGATTTACCTAGGACCGTCCCAGTTTTAGCACTGAAAGTCCCAGGTCCTGTGAAATGTCTCAGCCCTGAGGGGTTCCAGAAAACTTGGGGTGAGACCTATGTTAAACCTTCCAACAGAGATCCCACATTGTCATGCTGGAGGCACTTTTCCTCCCCAGAATGCAAGAGCTACCAAAGCCGCGTCCTCAGTGCCCCACCCCTCTTCATGCACGGCTGGTTTTAACCACTTGCCCTTCACTGCTTCATGTGGGTCTTTGAGGGCTTAAGCATGAGAGTCTGCTACATCATTCATCTGCCCAACAAATGTTTTTGACTTCCCAGTGTGCGTGCAGTTTGCACTTGCCCACTTTTTTCATATTCTTCCTTCTAAATTACTGGGTCACAGACCGTTTTGAATAAGTGAGAACTTATTCAGTTCGTTCATAGAATCGTTCATTCGACCAGTCAGCAAACAATATTGAATACTACCTACTATATAGCAGGCTCCGAGGAGGACTAGCAATATAGTAGTGGAATAAGCAGACAGCATTCCTGCCTACATGCAGATTTTAAACATGCTTCTAATCTTGAATCTCATAGAAACTATGGGCTCTTTCTTCAAAGAAAGGTGCACGTGCACTAAATTTCCCAAATTTTATCAGGGAGTTCATGACCTCACCCTAATGCTTAGGACTCCTGCCTTCAAGGCATTTGGGGCCAGGGTTCTCTGGGAAGTGAGCATCTTTCTTTGCCTTAATTTTGTTTATCTGTTTGACAGAAACCATACTCAGGAGGTCTCTGTCTCCAAGAAACAGCCCGGGAAGGCAGCAGTAACTCTCCACCGTGGTTCATGGCCTGTAGCCCCCCACCTCTCTCTGCTTCCTGCAGCCCCATTGGGGGTTCCTCCCAGGTGCTGAGTGAAAGCGAAGAGGAGGAGGAGGGGGCCGTGCGGTGGGGGCGACAGGCGCTGAGCAAGCGGACACTGTGCCAGCAGGACTTTGGGGACCTGGACTTGAATCTGATTGAGGAGAACTAAAACTGAGAGGCTACTTCCTGGGGCCACACAGACTGACTCTCTTATGGCTACTAACAAGTGTCGAGGTCCCAAGGCCGGGGGCCCAGCCTGGGAAAGGGGGTGAGTGGAGGGCTCCGACTCAGGGCAGCCGGAAATCTTCTCGCTCCAGGAAGCTCGACCATGCCGAGAGACTGGCCGGGACAAGATAAACAGCTGGTGGCAGGAGGGACAGCCCCAGAGCAAACCCTCCCCGTGGCGGCCCTGAGTGTGAGTATCCCTGCCACCAAGAAAGCAGTGGGCAGGGAAGGAACGGGTCTGCTAACCCCCGCTCGGGGAATTTCACTAGCCCCTTTGCTTCAAAGGGCACTTGTGTCTTAGAATTTGGCCAGGGTGGGGGGTGTTCATTCAGCCTCCTTGGAGACATTGTGTGTGTGTGTGCGTGCGCGTGCATGAGAGTGTACTCGAGTAAATGTGTGTTTGGGTAGCCTTAGCGTAGGAGGGCAGTTGCTCCTTCACAGCAGAGCACCATGATACCCCCAGGATCCTGAGTTTTCCCGGGACGGTGCACTTGTTCAAGGAGTCGAGGGGAAGGACACCAGGGTTTTCGTTTTCCTAAGCTCTGGAACCAGGCTTGTAGTCCATTACCACCAAAGGTTCTGCAAAGGATTCTGCTCTAGGATATAGCAGGGCCTTTTAAGTGGTGTGACCTCAGCTAATGGTCTTTTCCTTAGGCCCACACCCTCCCCTAGGTAGATCTAGTATTGGCTGGAGAGGGCTCTCCACATTGGTTTTCAGCTGGCCTTTTTTTGCTCATCGGATTGCCTAGGCTGTATACAACCTGCCTCTCTCACTCCCTGAGTAGATGCAAGCACATGTGGGTAGCTGAGGCAGGACTGAAGGGTTCCATCTCTCTCTTTGCGTCCCTACTGATGGCACCTTTTTCCCCTTACCCTCTGACCTTCAAGGGAAAAGAATAAGGAAGGCCTTGTATTGAGGCTGACCTGCAGCAGGAGTGGTGTTCAGTCCCCAGCAGGTATGGGTGAGCTCACCCCCCACTGTCCTTTGGAAGCAGAGTGTAGAGAAATGTGTTGTTTTAAGATCCAGGCCCAGTCTCTTTTCTGACCTGCTTGAGAAAGAGGAAGGGGATGTCAGCATTTACTAGTTTGCTTGTCTTCCACTCCTGCCAGGAAATGTTTATTGGGCTCTAATTGGCCCTTAGAGACCTCTGGGAGGTTGAGGCTCACTGAGGGATTGGCTGAGGACGTGTAAAGCAAAGCCTGTGAGAGGCAGCTGGGAGTCTGTTGTTGGATTGAATTTCCTTTTTTGTTTCATACCCACATCTTAAGCCAGGGCAGCAGGTCTCAGTGGCCACAGTGATGGGCTTAAGGACTGCAGGAGCCCTGGAGGGCCAGCTGCAGTGGAGGTGCATACAGAAGCTGCCGCCACATTAGCTTGTGAGGCTCTGTCCAGCTTTGCTTAGACCCTGCAGGACCAAATTGGACCTGCCTTTCCTGTTTATTGGAAGAAGGGCATTTTTCCAGGGTTTTGTAAGAACCAGTTGCTCATGTTAGGGAAGAAAACCAAAGTCTTATGTGTTTTCTTCCTCGTGGAATTGAACTTGTCATTTTCTGGGTCTCTTACACGTCGGATAGGAACATCAGTGAGGCCCCAGCCTTATTGCTTCCACGACAGAGGAGGTGGAACTTTCTTCTCCAGCCTCCCACCTTCAGAGGTTCTACCCTTCCAGGGCTCCTTCCCTTCTCTTGCTAGTTAGTTATCACCTACTACTAGTGAGCTACCAGGTCTGTAGGGGCCTAAGAGGCTTTCGGGAGAATCCAGGGAAATGGTGAGCCCAGGAGTTACCCATCCTTGGTTTCATCCCTCTCCTGGCTCTTCTCCCTCTTTAGGCCATAATTTCCTGGTGCCATCTTCTTTTCCTCCTGGGGCATCCTCGTCCTTGGGCTCTCTGCTGCAGATTGGCTGTGCCACCTTCCAGTAGGCCGCTGGTGATGCCGGCGGGATCTCTGCAGACACAAAGCTGAAGTGAGGGCAGTAATTCTGCCTCCACCCTGGCTTCCCCAAAGCCCTAGAGCACCATCCTTTGGGGAGAAGGTCTATAGAGTCCATATTTGAATTCCATTACTTTGAGATCTGGAAAGTTAAACTAGCTGGAGCTATCATTTTGCTTCCCAGTCTAAGTACCTGTGGCCCTGGGACAAGGCTTTTTGAGAAGTGGTTTATTTTGCTTTACACAATAGATCTGTTCCAACAGTTTTGTGTAAACCAAATGCCGTTTTTCAATGCATTTGGACTGCTGACCATTTAAAAACGGCCTGTGATTGCTTCTTTTGTAAAGCAAACAACCTCCCTCTACTTTTAGCTGTTTTGACTATTTGGATTTTCACATATTGGGCTTACCCAGAGTGGAACGCACCTCTGCGGAGCTGTGGTTGACACTGGGTAGACATCTGCATCTGTGTTGTGTGTGTGGTGTGGCTGACCGGTAGGTGAGTATTCCTGCGTGTGTGAGTGAAGCCACTCCCAGGCTGGTGCTCTCCTCCTGTGCCCGGTGACTGCCCAGTGGCAGCTCCAGCTGCCCTTCACTCCCACCTGCTGCCAAAGTCCCTGTGCTAATGGGATTACAAATATAAAAAGTGGAAAAAATTTTTTCGTAAACTTTGTTTTATATTAAAAAAAAATCCATAAGTCTGTGTGTGTTAAACATGAGGTCCTGCCTCTGTGGCTGTGTTTGAAAAAATAAAGTTTTATTAGAATAATCCATTTTCCCAAGCAACTGTGTGTATTATGGTGTCTTCTTCCTTTCTTCACAATGAAAGGCAAGGAGGAAGCAAGTTAGGCCGCCTAACTCTTCCAGTCCCTTCCTCTGTGACATGGTTGAGCCCTTGCCCTTCGAAGGCAGTATTTGCTCCCTAGGCCCTTCGCGGCGGCAGTCGTTACATCCTGTGGCCCAAGCTTCTATTAAGGCCTTGGTTGTTTCTGGCACTCTGATTCTGTTTCTTATTTTCCTGATTCTTAAACCTATCTCCTGTCACTCTCACTTCCAGCAGGTTGAAATCAGGTATTTATACATTCCTGCTCCCTGAGAATGCTTGATGGTGCAGTTAGAAACTTTCCTGGATTGGTTGGTAGGCTTTGGGAAGTGAGGAGAAGGCATACCGAGAGTCTTGACCAGGAATCTCTCTAAGGAGTTTTCACATCATGTCCTGAAGAGATGGAGATAAAGTCCTCAGAATTCAGATTCCAAAGACCTAGGCAATTTCTTCATCCTGAAAATACTGATTTGAGAAAATTATCCTAGCAGCAGTGCTTCTCTTTTGCTCTAGAAGGTGGTATTTTCCCTAATGCTTCAGTTTTGAATGTTCACTTGCTGAAAGAATCTGTGTGGCTCACACTCTCTCTTTAGACCCTCTATTCCACTCTTTCTTCTCCCTATGTTAGCATTCTTCCAATGTGTGTGGGTGAAGTGTAGTTGCTTAGAGAGCCAGGCAGGAGCCTCTTGTCCCTAAGGCATAGCCTTTCTTTACCAGTTGTGGTGTGGACTTGCCAGGCGGCAAGAAGAGTCAAGTTGCTTAGCCTCCGACCCAGTTTCCTGCTTCAAATTGGTGGCACTCATCATTGAATACCAATGAAGTGTGCAAGAGGACAGGATTGACTTCACTACCTGGAGCAGGAAACTTTGAAGGGATGAAAATACACTCTAAAAAGAGTGGGAGTTGTCACCTGCCCTGGAAACAAAAGAATGGCTTTTAGGGGATAGGCAACAGCATGTGGTTAAAGAATCTCAGAATTACAGGTTCCTTCTTTCTTTGAAACTGCTGTTTCATTTCATCTACTGTTTGAACAGGGGTAAAGCCTGATCTCTAAAATTGCTTCCCTTCACTTTTTTTTTCTGTTGCAATTTTTTTTGTTTTTTCTACTGTTTATTTTCTGCGAAGGCAAGTGTGATTTCATTTTCCATTCGTGAAGCCTAGGAAAGACTCTAAACTCCATGAAAGCAAAGGTTTTCTGTGTTGCGTCCCCAACACTTGGAAAAGTTACTGGCATATGAAAAGTGCTGAATTTATTTTCTTTGCTGTCCCATCCCTGAGCTTAGGCACATTTTTATGTCTGGTGCTATGAGAAGCCAGCTTTGGACACTGGACAGTCATTAGAGCTCCATGTGGGAGAAAATCCCAGCAATGAATTTTGATGGAAAAGCTGAAAGGCAGCTAGGTTCTGTAGAGATTCACCCTTGTTCCCTGCCTACCAACTGCAATTTGTGGGCCGTGTTCTTTCAGAGGTGTTTCCTGACCCAGAAAAATGTTACACCTCAGGTTGGCTATGGGAGATGGAAGTTAAAAGGGAAAAAGAAAAAGTCCAAGGAAATGTTTCCATGGTGCTCCACAGGGTTCTAGAATGACTTCCCTGGATGCTGTACTTTTACTGAAGTCAACAACTGGTACCTCCCTCTTGCCTCCAACCTTTGCTACAAGACAAGTAGGTCAAGGGTAAAAGAGTTATTGACTGATTTCTGGATAGGCACAGTTCCATGAAAGATTTCTCGGGCACTTTTAGGATAGTAATCATGGATTAATACTAGACCTTGTTCTGGTTTATATCTGCTTCCACATATACTCGACATCCATAAGACCATGGAACTTGGGCTAGTCTCTTAATAGGAACAGCGTTAATGACTGAGATTTCCCATTGCCTGTTGTGAATATAAATCTAGGGGAAAAACATGCTCCCTTTCTCCACAACCCGTTTTCTAAAAGGCGTATCAGTTGCCCGTGCCTGTGAATTCACATAGGAGTGTTGGTTGGGTTTTCTATGACTCCAGTCCCATTTCTTTGATAAGATGAGGTACTACTGAACCAGAGAAAAGAATCTCTTTAGTTCAGGTCTCTGTCCAATTCCCCTAAAAGTTGAATTGAGAAACACCTGGACTTAACACTGGCTGATTTGGAAGGGGAAGAAGACCCCTGGGGTTATGTCAGAATACTAAGATGCTGGAAGCACATTGGCCTTCAGCCAATGTATGTGGCACCATATACAATGGATGTAACACATCCTTAATTGGAAAGGAATCTATGAAGCATAGGTAGTACAGAATGGGCTGGTACCATGTTATGGGCCAATGAGAAGAATGTGTCCCATGGACCAATGGGAAGAAAGTTCCCTAAAAGATAATGACAGGAAAGGTAGTGCATGTTTTCAGGGTTGGAAATGAATAAGATATTGAGGGCACACTCAAAATATCAACTCTCTAGGTACTTTGCCCCTCAGCCCCCCTACCCCAGTAAGTCTTTGGTGTCCAGGGAAGGTAAGCTAACGCCTTCTCAGCTAAGGGACCCCCTGAAGACAGGTTGGCACTAGGATGATGCCATGAGGGACAGGAGGACCCACCCACTTCCCCAACCCCGGCCGAAACTGCAATTCCCCTCCCTGCCGCGGGGGGCACTGCAGGCCCCGGGGAGGTTGGGGCGGAGCGCCGCGAGGGGCCCAGAGCTGCCGCCCCGCTCCGGAGCGCGGGGGGCGCTGTGCGGGGCCCGGCCTGCGGCTCCGCTCCCGGCCACGGGGGGCGCTGCGCCGCGCCGGTGGTTGGTGGTGGCTGTTGAGGGGGGGGTTGGGGGGGGAGCCGCGGGTGGTGCGGAGGGAGGCCTTGCGGGCGGATCGGGAGCTCGGCGGCTGAGGTGGTGGGAGGCGGCGGCAGGGAGTGCGGGTCTGGCGGGCCCTGGCGATGGCGGACGCGGCGGCCTCTCCGGTGGGCAAGCGGCTGCTGCTCCTGTTCGCGGACACCGCAGCCTCGTCCTCGGCCTCAGTCCCCGCGGCGGCGGCGGCGGCGGCGGCAGGCGGAGATCCAGGGCCTGCGCTGCGCACTCGGGCCTGGCGGGCCGGCACGGTGCGGGCCATGAGCGGGGCGGTGCCCCAGGATCTAGCGGTGAGTGGCGGCCGAGGCGGGCACTCGAGGCCGGGGCTGCACGGCCTGCGGGCGGCCTCCCCGGGGGCCTTTGTGAGGGGGCGGCGGGGTGGGGGTGACCCAGTTCCGCGCCCCCAGCTCTCCTCAGCGCCCCCCGCCGGCTCCTCAGCACCCCGAGCTCTGGCCAGCATGGCTTCCGCGTCGGGGTGCGCGCCCCGGTTTACCCCGGGGGGGGGCGGCCAGGGCGCTAGGAGCTGCAGCCTCCACCCCGCAGGCCCCGCCTCCTGAGCGACCCTTTCTCAGCTCCCCCACCGCCACCACGCCTTCGGAGCAGGCTCCTGCACCCTGGGCTCCAGGGCGCCTCAGAGTTCGGCTGGTGCTGCCGCTGCCTCCTGGAAGACCTCTCTTCCCAGCCTCTCCCGGGAGACCTGCGCCCTGCTCCCTTCTTCCCGGAGCCCCTAGTGGGGTGGGAATGTGGGCAGTTGTGGAAGGCACGGCTGCCTTTGGAGCTGCTCGGGGCTTTTTATCTGGCAGTTACTTCCTCCTTGTCTGAGCTGGGCTCGGCCTGGCAGTCTCCAGAAAGGCCAGCTCTGGAGACTCTCTACGGGCTTCTCTTTTTTTACGCTTCTGAATGACAGCAGCTGCCGTTGTGGCTGTTTTTGATAAGTTTGAGATCTATCCTAGCAGCCAAATGGGGCTGTTGGGTGGTGCTTTTTTGCTCCTAGCTAGGCTACTCCCCCAAAGCTTGGGTGAGGTTTTGTTTTGAAACTTTGTATTGAGGCTTGGCCGCTTTTGAATACTTGTCGCAGTGTATTTTGTGATTAAAGTTGTTCAGTAATAGAACTTAACTAGCATTGGGGGCCATGAAGTGTTATTTTTGTTAATGTTGCAGCAAAATATTGCCTTTGAATTTTGGCAAGCCTCTTTAGTTCCTCATTCTGATAGCGGCCCTAGCTTCTCTTTTGAGATAGGACTATGAAAAATAGGGGGCTTCTTTTGGAAGGGTAGATCCACAGGCACAAGAAATATTTTCACGATGAACTTGCACCTGCAGATACTTTATTCACTGTAAAGAGGAACGCGTTTCTTAAGATTTGATATTATTGTTGCAGGTTTCTGGTACTCATTTTTCTACCCATTGATCAGTAGTGTTAAGCTTATTTTTTTTTTCTGATATGCACGCTTTATGGGTCGTTTTGCTTTTGGCTGGCTTAGGCGTCTACTGTTTGAGTTCGTTTACTTTGATCTATCTCCATGCTCTATAAAGAAAAAGGCTGCTTGAACACTTATTTACAAGGCTTCAGTGGGGCGAATTTGTAAAGAGATATCAGGAATATAATAGGGGTGAGGGTGATGATTAAGAAGGGATTTGGATTTAAATTCCTTTGCACTTTCTTTAGAAGATTGCTTTTTAGGTCGAGACAGAAAAGAGGGGTTCCTCTCAGATCCAGTAATTTACCCCCTTAAGTGCACTACGTTAAGATCCACCATTATATGCATATTTTGACCAAAGCCCTAGTCTGTCCTAGAGTTTCAGTTGGAGTTTTATACTCTAGTTTTCTCCATCAAATGAATTGGTAATGAGTTCTGCACCTGAAATGGCTACCCATTCACTTTGTTTGCTGGGCTCCCTAAGGACAGAGGTTTTTGAAGCTCACTGAAATGCTGGACAACTATTAAGCTAAATACTGAGTAATTTTACCACTGGGCCCTTGGAATTGGTTCCTCATACCAAGTAAAAAGTTGTAGTGATTCTTGGAAATCATAGCAAAATGTCCATTACAACTGCGTTGAGTTCTTGCATGGAGCTGTATGCATATAGAAGCAAAGGCAGTTTGGGGTTTTAAGAACATGCTTATTCTTGTGTGTAAAATCAAGGGACCTAGATGAGACAACAGCCACAACAAAACTCGGAGCCTTTAAAATTTTTTTCACCAGCTTGCAAAGTTGCTCAGGAATTACTGTTGTGATGATGAGGTTCTGTTAATGACAATGACTAGTATAGGATCAGAACTGGCTGTTTGTTTTCCTTTTTCCTTAAAGAGATTTCCTTTGGGCCCTAGGCATGTGGGTCATTCCAATTTGCACCACACGTAGTAAACACAACCGTCTTCCAATCAAAAGTGTTCTTCCTGTGCTCAAGGGTGGAGTTTGCAAGCAGCTGGCCTGCGATTGGGCAGATTTTCATTCAGTTATGTTTAAGATGTTTTCAGGCATGCTTGGTTTTGAGTAATACATGGCAGGGCGCCCCCTGTTAAGGATGAGTAATTGAAGGTTGAATGAATGTGTCTTTGAACTGATTGAAAACACTTCTGAATTTTAGGCTCCATTGATACCCTTTCTAAATACTTTATGATCCAGAAATCTTTCAAAATGTAGCCTTGATCCATTAATAAACCTTTTTTTTTTTTTTTGTGAAAGCAGTACCGAAGCCATGTGCTACCTTAAGATGAAATGAGAGGGAAAAAAAAGGATCTTGTTGATTGTTTTGTTGATAAAAATTTGATGGGTGGGCATCTTCCTCACCAAAGTTATGCTGACAAATAACTACTGAGATTTTTAGATTAAGTGGAAAAACGGCTCCCCCCCCCCACCGTGGAATAGTAACTTCATTTGTATTTCAAAATAAGCTTGTTGAAAGAAAGACAGACAGACTCACTGCAAAATTAGTTTAATGGATTTTTATGCCTTTATTTCTAACTCCATGTCCTCTTTGTGTTATGGATCATTATCAGTCCGAGTAAATGGCAGAGACCTTGGAACCTTCACATAAGTAGGTATCAGAGGTAAACACACAAACCAAAAAAAGTGGATTTTTTTTGTTGTTTTTGAAAAAGCGAAATGTGGATTTTGCAGAATGTCAAGCAACCAAACGTGTGTATAGGAAAGTCAACAATCTCCATCCTTCACCACATTCTACTTGCCAAAGAAGCCTGTTACATCTTTCTTAGTATTGGTACCAAAAATATAAAAACACTTTTCTGTATACAAAGGTTGCTTTTTTTTTTAGCAAATGGTAGCATTTGCACAATGTGTGAAGCCTGCTTTTTTCCATTTAACATTAGATTGTGAGTATTAGTACCTATAGATCTTACTCATCCTTTTAGATAACTATGTTATGTATTCCATAGAATGGATGTACCATAATTTATTTAATCTTTTCCCATTATGATTAGGCATTCACGGTATTTAAAATTTTTTGACACTTACAGTGCTGCAATTAATATACTTGTATATATATATCTTTATATAATTATGGTTTTATTTCTGTAGTTGAGCCATCAGAAATAGGATTGTTAAGGAGTGTATGTATATATATATATATGTATGTATGTATTTTCTTTTTAGGGCCGTACCTGTGGCGTATGGAAATTCCTAGGCTAGGGGTTGAATTGGAGCTGCAGCTGCTGGCCTACACCACAACCACAGCAAAGCCAGGTCTGAGTCAAGCCTTCTACCTACACTGCAGCTCACGGCAATGCTGCATCCTTAACCCACTGAGCAGGGCCAGGGATCGAACCCGCATCCTCATGGATACTAGTTGGGTTCCTTACCGCAGAGCCCCAATGGGAACACCTATATTTTTATTTTATTAGGTAATGCCAGGTTATTTTCCTTTGAGGTTAACAGCATTCCACATTCACACCAGCAGTGCATGCAGGCAGTGCTTGCTTCCCTTTAGCCTTGCCATCACTGGTGTCATCAGTCTTTGTCAGTTTTGGCCATCTGATGGGTGAAAAATATTACCTAGCATTTTCCTGACTGCTGATCTTTTTCTGTTTTTATTGGCCTCTTACATTTCTTTTATGACTTATTTATGCCAGTTTTTTGCCTATCTGAAAAAAATGGGAGTATTCTTATTCTAAGTTCTGTGCATGTTAAGCACATTAACTGCTTTACCTTTCAAATGTGTCAAGTGTGTATTTTCTCTCATTTGTCTTTTAACATTGTTTATGGGTTGCTTTGCCTCACAGGAAAATAAAATGTTTATATCATCAGATTTCTGAGGCCTTTCTTAATGTCTTCTGGGTTTATTTGCTTGGGAAGAGACCCCTCCCTCCGCCTACCTTGAGCCTATGTAAATATTCTTCAAATTTTCTTTCTAATGTTTCATTTATTTTTACCTTTAGATCTTTGGTCCATCTGGAATATTTTTAAAAGTGGCACGTGTAATGGGGGCTTAACTTTTCCTACTGAAGTAGTAACCAATTGTGGCAGCACCGTTTTTATGAAATAAACCTCCTTTTCTTACAGTATGATAGAATTAAATGGTGCTTTTAGTAGCACTGATTTGTTTTGTTTGTTCTTGTTTGTTTGTTTTTCTATGGCCACACCTATGGCATATAAAAGTTACAGGACCCCAGGGATCTCTGGCATTGCCACATCCTTAAACCCAGTGCGTTGGGCCAAAGATTGAACCCAGTCCTCTGCAGTGACCTGAGCTGCTTCAGTTAGATTCCTTCTTTCTTTTTTCTTTCTTTCTGTTTTTTTTTTTTAAAGGCTGCATCTGCAGCATGTGGAAGTTCCTGGGCTAAGGTTCCAGTCGGAACTACAGCTGCTGTCCGCACCACAGCCACAGCAGCACCAGATCCTTAACCCACTGAATGAGACCAGGGACCAAACCCGAATCCTCACATATACTATGTTGGGTTTTTAACCCACTGAGCCACAAAAGGGAACTCCATGCAGTTGGATTCTTAACGCACTGTGCCACAGCGGGAACTCCAGCACTGATTTGTTTTGATTGTGTATCTTGCCTATCTCAGCTATCCCGAACTTGCTAGAGAAATAAAAACATGTCCACCTTATTTTTTTTATCCCTTAATCTTCCATCTTCCATTTTAGACCTCTTTTCCTTTGATTTGAGATAATGTCATAATTGTTGCAGTGCCTGGGCTGGTACCATGTTTCTTTCATCTGGGAGTCTTCCAAGAAGAGTGAAAGCATATCCACTTTTTTTTTTTTAAACCGCCTCCAACCTTTCCTCGTTGTCTCAGGTTAGGTGGACTTTAAAATACCTCTCTAGGGGGAGTTCCCGTCGTGGCTCAGTGGAAACGAATTTGACTGGTATCCATGAGAACAGAGGTTCAATTCCTGGCTTTGCTCAGTGGGTTAAGGATCCGGCATTGCCATGAGCTGTGGTATAGGTCACAGACACGGCTCAAATCTGGTGTTGCTGTAGATGTGGCGTAGACTGAAACCTCCATATGCTTCGGGTGTGGCCCTAAAAAAGACAGAAAAAAGGAAAATAGAATAAAATACCTCTCTAGGGAGTTCCCAGTGGGGCTCAGTGGAAACAAATCTAATATCCATGAGGACGCAGGTTTGATACCTGGCCTCGCTCAGCAGGTTAAGGATGAATGTTGCTGTGAGCTGTGGTGTTGCCGTGAGCTGTGGTGTAGGCCGCATATGCAGCTTGGATCCCGTGTTGCTGTGGCTGTGGTGTAGGCTGGCGGCTACAGCTCCAGTTTGATTCCTGGCCTGGGAATCTCCATATGCCTTGGGCGACGTCCTAAAAAAGACAAATAAATAAATAAACAAAAATAAAAAACCTCTCTACCTTGTTTCTAGATAATGTGGAAATTATAATCAAGTCCAAGATAGTAACATGTTGCCTGGGTAGAATTCATTATTATTTATTCTCAATGTATGTTTAAACATAGAACTTCAGCCATAGTTGAAATAAGACAGTATGGCTTTTTTTTTTTTTTGCTTTTTAGGACCATACCTGTGGCATATAGAGGTTCCCATATTGGGATCTAATCCAAGCTGTAGCTGCTGGCCTATATCACAGCCGCAACAAGGCCAGATCTGAGCTGTGTCTGCGACTTACACCACAGCTCACAGCAATACTAGATCCTTAACTCACTGAGCGAGGCCAGGGATCAAACCGTCGTCCTCTTGGATGCTAGTCAGTTTCATTTCCGCTGAGCCACAACAGGAACTCCAAGAGTATGGCTTTTAATGATTATGCTTCAGTGTCCTTTTCTTGCTTACAATTCCAGAGTTAAATAAAATCTGAATAATATTGTGAATTGTATGTTTTTATTAAAGTAATTGGAATACGTTTGTAGATCAGTGTACAGTTTAGAGACCTTTTTTAAATTTTAATATTTTTTTGGCCGTGGCATATGGAGTTCCCAGGCCAGGGATCAAATCCGAGCCACAGCTGCCACCTAAGCTGGGCCAGGGTTCAAACCTGTGTCCCAATGTTCCCAAGGTGCCACCAACCCTATTATACCACAGCAGGAACTCCCAGTTTAGAGAACTTTAAATAAAAATGATATCGTGCAGGAGTTCCCGTCGTGGCACAATGGTTAATGAATCCGACTAGGAACCATGAGGTTGCGGGTTCGATCCCTGGCATCACTCAGTGGGTTAAGGGTCCAGGGTCACAGATGCAGCTTGGATCCCACATTGCTGTGGCTCTGTTGTGGGCTGCCGGCTGTAGCTCCAATTAGACCCCTAGCCTGGGAATCTCCACATGCCGCGAGTGCGGCCCTAAAAAGCAAAAAAAAAAAAAAAGATATTGTGCGAAAGAGTATATAACATTTAAATGTGAGGCCCGCTAAGAACACTTTTTGGGGTGGCGGGGCTGCACCCGTGCATATGAAAGTTCCTAGGTCAGGGATCGAATCCATGTCACAGTTGTGACCTGTGCCACAGCCAGTGACAACACCAGATCTTTAACCCGCTGTGCCACAGGGAAGCTTCCTATACATTTGTTTTTAAGAGATGCATCACTAATTCACCACCTGCTAAGGGCTCATTCCCTCTTTGAGTCCTCACTTGCCTTAGTTCTATTATGTACCTTGTTCTGTTTACTTTAGTTTCCCCACCACCCGCCTAAATGGCAGCATGGCATTTTCTGTGAGTTATTTTCTCAACAACAGCTGGGGTGGGTTCCTGAAGGCTTTGCTTCTACAAGGCCTGGGGGACACAACACCTGTTACTGCTTCTCAGTTTTCCAGTGCCTTTGACAGGTTGGTGGTTTTTAAGCCCTCCCCACTCCACTATCCCTACTGCCAAGGTCTCTTTTACTCTTGTTCTTTAGTAGGGTAAAACTTGCCTGCTAGTTGAGTAGTGACTCTTAGGATGACCTCTGTCAGTTTTGCAAGGGCAGGAGCTCTGGGTTTTTTTGTGTCTTCGGGGGTAATCAGGCACTAGGGGACTGTTTCTCACTAACCAAACTCAAGAGACCGATTTGTAAATCCACATGTAAAGGTTATTAATGTACAGTGGGAGATAAACCTATCCAGAGATCTGCACAAAGCCCCCTCCTGGTCTACTCAAGAGACCAAATTATAGATAAGACCGATCCTTGGTGTGCAAAGAATAAGACAAGGAAAATTGGGTGTTGACAAAAGGATATTTACAGCAAGCAGTCCTGATTTGATGATCTCCACTTTCCTAGTACTTTGTGATTTTCTTTGTTTTATTCCCCCTTAACTCTTTGCTTTTGATTTTGTCATCCTTTAAAATCCTATAAAGGAAAAAGAAAGCCTGTCTATTATAGGATTTGTCACCTCTGTGAAGCCTTTCTAAATCAGAGTGTTTTTCTCCTTTGCTCCTTTATCAGTTTGTGGATACTTCTTTTGGAATACTTATTACAATTTTCATTGGTACAGATTCATAACAAGATATATAGCTTATCTCCCCTGCTATACTGTATGCTCATCAAGAACAGTTGGTATATGTGCTGCCGAAGCGAGCACTCATCAAAAACAGTTGGAACACATGCATTTTTATAAAGTATTTGGGAGTTCCCACTGTGGTGCAGGGGGATGGGTGGCATCTCTGGAGTGCTGGGAGTAAGGTTGGATCCTGGCCAGCACAATGGGTTAAGGATCCAGCATTGCTGCAGCTGCTTTGTAGGTTGTGGCTGTGGTTCAGATCTGATCCCTGGCCTGGGAACTCCCTATGCTACAGGGCAGCCAAAAAAGAAAAAAAAATGGTATTTATACTTGATGTTTTTTTTTTCTTTTGTGTTTTTGACCACACCCATAGCATGTGGAAATACCCAGGCCAGGTATCGAACTCACGCCACAGCAGCAGCCCAAGCCATAGCAGTGACAGCATCAGATCCTTAACCTACTGAACCACTAGGGAACTCCTTTTTTTTTTTTGGGTCCCTTTTTTTTGTCTTCCACAGCATATGGAAGTTCCCAGGCTAGGGGTCAAATCGGAGCTACAGCTGCCAGCCTACACCACAGCCACAGCAGTGCAGGATCCA
>PVHT020000128.1:1687499-1701623 GCA_004024745.2 Catagonus wagneri
CTGCTGAGCCACAATGGGAACTCCTATACTTGATTTTTAAGGGGCTTATATTTTTTTCCTTTTTTTCTTTTTTTTTTGTTTTTTTGTTTTTTAGGGCCACACCCAAGGCATCTGGAGTTTCCCAGGCGAGGGTTCCTTGAAGCTACAGCTGCCAGCCTATGCCACAGGCACAGCATGCAGGATCTGAGCCGTGTCTTTGACCCATACCACAGCTCACAGCAGTGCTGGATCGTAAACCCACTGAGTGAGGCCAGGGATCGAACCTGAAACCTCATGGTTCCTAGTTGGATTCATTTCCACTGTGCCACGATGGGAACTCCTGTTTTGTTTTGTTTTTTTCTTTCTTTTTTGTTAATACGCTTGCAGCATATGGAAGTTCCCAGGCTAGGGTGTCAGATAGGAACTGCAGCTGCGGGCCTATGCCACAGCAACGTGGGATCCAAATCATATCTGTGACCAACACCACAGCTTGAGGCAACATCCATTAAGTGAGTTCAGGGATTGAACCCACATCCTCATGGATACTAGTCTGGTTCTTAACCCACTGAGCTAAAATAGGAATTCCAAGGGGCTTTTTGTGTGTTTTTATTAATATTGACTCTACTAATTTTTGTGTATTTACATGATTAGATTCATATTTGCCCCCCCCATTAAAGGTACATTGTCGTTGGTTTTTGTGATTTACATCTGAGTTGTTAGAAGCATTAGACGTTTTGTTTTTCTGATTCTCAGGTAACACTTGCCTATTATATAAAATGTAGAAATTATTGTAATAAAAATAATAAATTAAAAAATAGTCCCTGTAGTGTCACCAACTCATTAGAAACTGCTGTGTGTTAATACATATTCTTTTGATCTTTTTTTAGAATCATTAAACATTGAATTCACACTGTATTTTCAATTTTGAGTTTTGCTTTTCACTAAATATGGCAATTATTTTCCTGTATTACCAAAAAATTTTAATTTTCTTTGTGCTTTTCTGTATTTTCCATAGATAACACGTATTGCTTTCATAAGTGAACAGAAAACAATAAATGCCGTCTAAGAAGATCTTACAGTTTTTATTGACTGGATAGTTTATTCCTCTTTCATTGGATATTGAAATTGTTTCAGATTTTCAGCTTTATCAGTAATTCTGTGATTACTATTTTTGTGAATTAAAGCGTTTTCTGTATTCAGGGTGACTTCCTAGGATTATTGCCAGGAGTGGTATTATGAAAACACAGAATATACACATATTTAAGATTCTTGAAATATGGCACTTTTTTTTTCTTTCAAGTCATACCAGTAGTATATTCTGACCAGTAGTATAAGCTTGCTTAAGGAGTGTGTTTATTGGGAGCCCAAGATTTGCTAGGCATTTTACATTTTTATTTCATTTAATCCTACTACAATTGTTTGAGGTACTTACTGTCCCTATTAATAGTCAAGGGAAGTAAGACTCATAGAGGCTACAGTAACTTACTTTTAGCTACACAGCTAAGAAATGAGGAAGAAATGGAAATGCAGATCTTTCTGATTCCGGTGACCCTATGAGCGTATATATGCTTGAATTTTTACTCAGGTTATTCTTATGATTCTCAAACATTTAACATTGAATTTATTGAGGATGTTAGAGGAGTTCCCATCATGGCTCAGTGGTTAACGAATCCGACTAGGAACCATGAGGTTGCAGATTCGATCCCTGGCCTTGCTCAGTGAGTTAACAGTCCGGCGTTGCCATGAGCTGTGGTGTGTGGGTTGCAGACGCGGCTCGGATCTCGCCTTGGTATGACTCTGGCTTAGGCCGGCAGCAACAGCTCCGATTAGACCCCTAACCTGGGAACCTCCATATACCACAGGTGCGGCCCTAAAAAGACCAAAAAAAAAAAAAAATTACTGAGGATGTTAGAAAAAAATGGGAGTAATTGTTAAAAAGCTATCTCTTAATCAAAGGAATCCTAGAGAGAAAACTATTTTTTGTGCAGAAACAGCAGTGTTCTAGGGTTGCATCATTCCCCACCAAGGTTGTCAAGATATCACAGTTTCGTAACAATTTTTTTTTCTTTTGTTTTTTTAGGGCTGCGCTTGCAGCATATGGGGGGAGGTTCCCAGGCTAGGAGTCGAATTGGAGCTGTAGCTCCTGGCCTACACCACAGCCACAGCAACACGGGATCCTGAGCCGTGTCTGCGACCTACACCACAGCTCACGGCAACGCCAGATCCTTAACCCATTAAGCAAGACCAGGGATCGAACCTGCGTCCTCATGGATGCTAGTCAGGTTCGTTAACCACTGAGCCACAATGGGAACTCCTGTAAAATCATTTGTATCAGTGTTCATATTTTGTTTAGTAGGAAAACTGGAAAAGAAAATTTAGGAACCTTGGGAATTAGTCTTCCATTTTTCTTATCCTCTCATAATCATCATTATATCCAGTTATTTATTTATTTATGTACCTGCAACATATGGAAGTTCCCAAGCTAGGGGTCAAATCAGAGCTGTAGCTGCTGGCCTATGCCACAGCCGCAGCAACACAGAATCTGAGACACATCTATGACCCACGCTGCAGCTCATGGCCATTTTTATCTCTAATTTGTCAAATATGCTCTCCATTCATATAGTCTTATTGGTTTAGGCCTTTACATCTCTTACCTGGGTTTTCATTTCTTTTGTCTCCCTCTCTATAGATCTTCCCTCTATGAGTTCTCTTCCAACCTGACCTCAAAGTTAATTCTTTCCTTTTTAAAAAAAGTCCTTAATATAAATAGTACGTGAATACATGTTTTGTTGTTGTTTTGTTTTGCTTTTTAGGGCCTCACCTAAGGTATATGAAAATTCCCAGGCTAGGGGTCGATTGGAAGCTATAGCTGCTGGCCTACGCCACAGCCACAGCAACGCGGGATCTGAACCGCATCTGCAACTTACACTGCATCTCACAGCAACACTGGATCCTGGACCCACTGAGCAAGGCTAGGGATCAAATGAACCCACATCCTCATGGATGCTAGTCAGATTCGTTTCTGCTGTGCCACAATAGGAACTCCCTGAAAACATGTTTTTAAAGACAAAAAAGAAGGAACATTTACTGATAAGGCTAAAATATTATCACTTCTCCTATCCCAATACCTTTCTTATTCTCCCACCCCCTAAAAAATAATCTGCAGCTTTCTTTTTCCCGTATATCTTAGAGATCTTTCCGTGTTAGTCTATTAGATATATCTCTTTAAAAAAAAAAAATTCCTGTATTAGTCCATAATATGAATAGTGTGTTTAGCCATTCACCTAATTATAAAATAGTTTGTTGGAATTCCCGTCGTGGCACAGCGGAAATGAATCTGACTAGGAACCATGAGGTTGCAGGTTTGATCCCTGGCCTCACTCAGTGGGTTAAAGATCTGGTGTTGCCGTGAGCTGTGGTGTAGGTTGCAGACACAGCTTGGGTCTTTCGTTGCTGTAGGCCGGCAGCTGTAGCTCTAATTCGAATCCTAGCCTGGGGACCTCCATATGCCGCGGGTGCAGCCCTAAAAAGCAAAAAAGAATTTGTAATTTCCATTTTGATTTTCTATTTAAACTGAATATTGAGAAGTTTTTCGCCCAGATGGCATTATCTTTCCAAAATATATCTGGACGTTTTCTGTCCTTCTGTGTTTATCATTGTCCCTACCCATTTAAACTATCATTGGCTCCCCTAATGCCTGTGCAGACAACATAAACTCACATGTGTCCAGGGACCAGGGTTATGTGGAAGAGCTGGGTGACGGACTAAAGGGTGTAGGGAGGATTGACTACTGGCCAGTGCCTAATGATTTTCAAGTGCACATTGGAACAAACCGACCAACCAACAAAAAACCCACTGCTGACCAAACAAGAACTTTTGCCACTAGGTTTCAACTTATCATCCGTTAACATGCCAACAGAACGCTTTATAGCTAGCTTACTAGCCTCTGCATCCTCCTCCTAGAACACTCAATCTGCTCTTATGTTTCTTTGACTTTGCACCTGCTGGAAAATCTTTCTCTCCCTTCTCTGCCAGAAGAATGCAGCTTGTCCTTTGAGATCCAGTTTGCATACCACTCTGTGTTCTGTGAAGCTTTTCTAGTTCCTCAAGGCAGAAGCCTTCTTTGGCATGTTCAGTCTTTATTATAGCCCTTATTTATTACATAGCTCTGTAATCATTTCTCTACCTGCGTGTTGGCTCACTGAGGGTGTGATTCACTCCTGCCAAGTGCTGCCTTATCCACTTTGATATTCTTGGCCCTGGCAAGTGCTGCTCGCTTATGTGTGTGCGTGCACATGCTCACACGTACACACACACACACATACACACATTTATGAGGCATTCTATTTTTAAGTGAATAAATGAATAATTTAATTAATTGTAGTAAGAATGGCCTTAGGGAGAACCAGAATCCAAACCAATGATTATATGAATATGTGATAAACATGGAGGTCTCTGTTACTCAGTTACTACCATCTGATTTTATCAAAGTAGGGTTGAGTTATTTGATTTTTTTTAAGTATTTCATGTTAATGTCACTAAAATGAATATATATCACGTATTAACCATAAAAGAGCTGTTCAATGTGTAGTACTATTTGCTGCTCTTACTCTAATAGTAGAAATTTTTAATAGTAGGCTTTTTGAAAAAGTCAGCTCAAATGTTTTAGTCCTGTTCTGTTCGGATTATCAACCTGCCCGGGCCATCTCTAACTCAGTCCAGTCATTACCAATGATTTTTTTTTTAATTTTGTTTGTTTCTATCCCTTCTTCCTATCCTGTGACTTGGCCACTACCATTTTATGAGTTCATGTTCTGTGTACTTTGACTAAATGATTCTTCACCTTTTATGTTCTAACTCCTTCCATCTCAAGCTAGGAGGTGAGGCACAGTGCTGGGGCCAAAAATAAGCCTTAATGCTGACAGAGCATCCTTACATCTATCTACATTCCATGTTGCAAAACAAATTCATACTGTTCGCCTCAAGCTGTTGCTTGATCCCAGAACATACAGCGCTGAGGTAGTTGTCAAGTTCAACACTTTATTCCTTTGCCCAGGCAGGTTAAGAAATAATTGCCCTTACATTAGATCAAATGTGGTTTTCAAATATTTCAGCTTTTCCATGGTGTTTTCAGCTGTGTGATAATAGGATTCTTGAATATTAACTTTTGAAATGTTCAAGTACTTATATACAAAAACAAAATCGTTGTAGTGACTTCTTTTAGTGTTCTTATATTTGTGTTGGTATGACTTAGAATTTTGTGACTCATATGTTGGTTTTTAAAGTGGCATATTAGTACTATAGTCAGGCACTGTGGAGCCTCAACCTCTGGTTTTCTTATTTATTTTTTTGTTTCTTTTCCATTTCTTAATGAATTTTATTATAATTATAAGTGTATAAAAATCATCACAACTCAATTTGATAACATTTCCGTCCCAAACCCTCAGTGCACCCCCCCACCCCCCAGAATGTCTTACTTAGAAACCATAGGTTTTCCAAAGTCTGTGAGTCATTATCTGTTCTGCAAAGAAGTTCATTGTGTCTTTTTAGTTTCCACATGTAAGCCGTAGCACTGGATGTTGCTGTCTAATGTCTGACTGGTTTCACTTCGCATGATAATTTCTAGGTCCATCCATGTTGCTATAAATGTTGTTATTTCATTCCTTTTAATGGCTGAGTAATATTCCATTATGTGTATGTACAACCTCTGGTTTTCTAAGTAAAGTACTATGTCGCTCAGTGTCATTCTCCGCCCCGAGGGTTCAACACCTTATGCTCCATTTCATGGCTTATAAGGTCTTTTCTTTCCTTCAGCTATTGCCTTCTGACATTCATTTATGGCATCACTCAACACCACAGTTCTCTTAGTCTGTGGTTCAAAATCCAAGTCATTTTAAAATTTTTCCCTTACCCTTCTCTATCCAAGCAGTTATCCTGCTTGGTGATAGGACTCATTGATTCTCACAACCGCTGGTCACTTCCGTCCTAGTCTCACTGCTCCAACTCTGGGTTGTGTAAGAGCACTCCCTGTTCCCCACCCCCTAACCCACACCCAGCTCTAAACTGTCCACATCCACTGTCCTAGTTAATGAGCTGTCCTAAAACCAACTGTTCTGTTCATATTTTGACCTCAGTTGGAGACCTTTTAATGGCAGTTGTGCATATACACACTCATAAACACATATACACATCTCCTGTTAGCAGCTGGTTGAAGCCTAAATTTTATCCTAATATTCAGGGTCTTCTGCATTGACTCTGAGTCTTTTTAGTCTCATCTCCACCTTCCTCACAGTGTGCTGTAGCTCCTGGCCGTCTTAAACTTGACTGGGACTGCATTTTTTTTCTTTAACCTCAGCCCATATCCGTCCCTTTGTACATCTAAAGTGATCTCTCCTGTCTCTAAACACCCTTCTCTACTCTATTTTATTTGTTTATCTTATGGCATATTATTGCCCAAGTAGGGCTTTGTAATTGACCAAAGTGCTTTTGAACTCATTACTTTATTAGTTTTCACAACCAGCCTATGAGGTAAGGAAGAAGGGTATGTCTTATTGCAAGGGAGGAAACCAAGACTTGAGGCCAGAAAAGTGACTTGCCCCAAGTTCTGTAATTAATAGAAAGTGGCGCTAAGACTCAAATCCAAGCCTCCCAGAACCTAAGCCCCAAGCTTTGTTCATTACTACGTTTTTTTTGGTGGCTGAGTCTAATTAAATGTAAGTTTGACTTCATCTCTTTCCAGTTGTCTGCAAGTTACTTGAAGCTATATTTTTATTCCTTTAGAACATATATGTATATATAAGTCAGCCCATTGATATATTCAATGCAGTTTAGTGTTCTCTGTAAAAATCATGCTTCCTCTTTCTGAGCCTTATTTTCCCATCTTTTTTTTTTTTTTTTAGTAAAAATGAAGCTTACTTTGTGTATTATAAAAATTAAAAGTAGAATTTTCTATAATGAATTTAATTTCTGGGATAATTTTTCAGCAGTGCACTTCGATTCGTAAGCATTTCTTATTTGTAAAGAGATTAAACCTAATGTTAGGCTACTCAGCAATGGTTCCACACTTTTCAAGTATCCTGAATTTTCGTGTAGTTGTAACTCTAATTTTTAATTTGACTACATAAGAACTAATATGCCAACAAAAGCTGCTTATAATTCAGTAACAATTTTAATGGGTTTGAATTTTATTCATTATACCATCTACATATATTTGAAAAATAATAATGACACATGTACTAGACTTTAATATTCCGTCTGTAGGATACCCTTAGAACTTATAGATCTTCCTGATAACTGTGTGGTTCCTAGTTGGGAGTGACTGCTGTGGGAATTCTGACATTGTCCTACATCACTCGTTGTTGCCTTAGGAAGGGTCATGTGAGAAATTTCTTGTAGAGGCAAGTAGTTGGAAAGTGTTCCTTCCCTGAGTAACTGCTTTGTGTTTTCCTTTTAGACAGTGAGGACTGTGCAGCTGTGCATTTTCAGATTGGCCTTTAGGAAGCTCAGAGCCAAATCAATCAATCACTCAATCATACGTCATATATCATTCAGTCATACAGCTGTATAAATCCTTATTGCCGGCTTAAGTTTTCCCTCTTTTTTTTTCTCTCTTTTTCGGCCACCGCACGGCATATGGAGTTCCTGAGCCAGGGATCAGATCCAAGTTGCAGTTCCGACCTACATCTCAGCTGTGGCAACAATGGATCCTTTAACCCCCGGTGCTGGGCTGGAGATCGTACCTGCATCCTGGCACTGCAGAGATGCTGCCAATCCCATTCCACCACAGCAGGAACTCCTTACCTCTTTTAATATTTTGGTAGTGACTTCCTATTAGAGTTTGCTTAGCCTTGATTTTTTAATTTGTATCTTATTTTATTGCATGTTTCCCCAAAGCCAACTGAAATTCTTTAAAAATGAAATGGGATAGAAATACTTCAGTCTTTCTTTTTGTGACCAGCTGTATTTTGGGCACGAGAATATCTGTTCTAAATATTGATACCTGTATGCATATGTCTTCCTTTATTATTCTGTGTTGAACATGCAGACATCAGAATTTATATGGAAAAGTCAAACCTAAGCATACTATTTATTAGAAAAATGGTGTTTCAGAGTTTGCGGGTGGCCTAGCAGTTAAGGATTCAGCGTTGTCACTGCTATAGCTCAGGTCACTGCTGTGGTATGGGTTCAATCCCTGGCCTGGGAACTTCTGCGTGCCACGGATACGGCCAAAAAAGAAAGAAAAATGTAGTTTCATTTAATAAGAATTGATTTCAAAGACTCCTTACAAAGTCTATTTAAGTATATCTCAAAAAGTGGAGTCTTTTCTGGGAGAAGGCAAAGCATCGTGATGACACTGTGCCTCTGCTAACAGATATGAGATCACTCCTGGCAGTTAGTGGTACTATAAAAATGCACTCGGGGGACTGGGAGATCACTTTTTTGTGTGTGTGTTTATCCTTTTGAATTTTGTACCATGTGTGTATATAACCTATTCAAAATTAATTTAAAATGAGTCATTTTCAGAAGAAGTATAAGAAAACTTCTCTTCCTACATATTAAACTCTGAGCTCCTTGAGACCATGAACTGTGCTAGATTCCTCTCTGTATTCCTGAACCTAGCATGGTGCCTTATGTATAATAAGCCCCCAGCTAGTGTGCTTAGATGTGAATTGGACACTGAGAGTTGAAAATCTCAGTAGGATCACAGCTAAAAATTACTAACTATAGATAACGCATTCCCCCTTAACTCTGTACCCTCTTTTCGGAGTGAGGATGAGAGCAACTTCCTGGCTCGCTTTTTCTTTCTTTCTTTCTTTCTTTCTTTCTTTCTTTCTTTCTTTCTTTCTTTCTTTCTTTCTTTCTTTTTTAGGGTCACACCTGCGGCATGTGGAGGTTCCCAGACTAGGGATCAAATCAGAGCTGTAGCTGCTGGCCTACACCACAGCCACAGCAACACAGGATCTAAGCCGCATCTGCAACCTACGCTACAGCTCACAGCAACGCCGGATCCTTAACCCACTGAGCGAGGCCAGGGATCGAACCTGCAACCTCATGGTTTCTAGTAGGATCTGTTTCCGCTGCACTACAACGGGAACTCCAACTTCCTGGCTTTGAAGTAAGATTGTTTTTTATTGAAATCTATTAAAAGAACTTAAAAACAAGATAGTAGAATTTTACCTAGTCAGTTTTTCAAAACAGGAGGTTTGTGGTTTTTTTTACGTCATAATGTGGGATTTTTCCAAAGGTAATCTAAAGATTGATTTTTACCTCTTTTTCTAGATCTTTGTAGAATTTGATGGCTGTAACTGGAAGCAACACTCCTGGGTTAAAGTTCACGCTGAAGAGGTTATTGTGCTTCTGCTGGAAGGGTCTCTGGTATGGGCACCCCGGAAGGACCCAGTCCTTGCCCAGGGCACTCGAGTCTCAATTGCACAGTGGCCAGCCCTGGTGAGTGACTTTTATTGTCTAGGAACATGGGCTTTATTCCTACTTACTCCTATACTAAAGGTATTTATCCAATAGCGGAATTCTTTAGAATTCCCTAGGCTCCAATGGTTAGTCCTTAACATACTTTTATTCTGAAGTTACTAAAGCAAAAAAGAGATCTTTTCTCCTTTGTCTTCTGAAACTATATTAGATAATATTTGTTACTTTGTTTCTAAATAATTTTTTCACCTTGCTTTTTTTGTAATAAGGTTATGAAACAATGTTTGTAATCTTTAAAGTCTTTTTTTCCCATAGAAACTGTTTAATTTTTTCCAGCTTTATCGAGATATAATTGACTATATATAACATTGTATAAGTTTGTTTACAACACGATAGTTTTATACATATATATAATGTATTTGGTTAACCTTATTGTGACAATCATTTCCTTATATCTATCTATCTATACATAGTGAAATGATTATCACAATAAGGTTAGTTACCACATCCATTGACTCACATAGGTATGTTTTTGTGTAAGACCTTTTAAGATTTGCTCTTAGCAACTTTCAAGTATGAATTACAGCATTAGCTATAGTCATCATGCTGTACATTAGTTGCCCAAAACTTACTCAGGTAACCACCTTCATCCATTCCCCCGATTCCCTCCACCCCTGGCAACCACTCTGAGTCTATGAGATCAGTTGTTTTAGGTTCTACGTGTAAGTGAAATCAGACCACATTGGTCTTTCTCTGTCTATTTCACTTAGCCTAATACCCTGGATATTCAGCCGTGTTGTTGTAAATGGCAAGATTTTCTCCCTTTTCGTGACTGAATAATTTTTCATTATGTGTAATATTCGTGTGTGTATGTGTGTATACACCACATTTTCTTTATCCATTTATCCATCACCAGATACTTAGGTTGTTTCCACGTCTTGACTATTGTAAATAATGCTGTATGCAGTTGAACATTGGGGTGCAGATAATGTCTTCAAGATAGCAATTTCAGGAGTTCCTTTTGTGGCTCAGCAGGTTGAGAACTCGACTAGTATCCATGAGGATGAGGTTTCAATCCCTGGCCTGACTCAGTGGATTAAAGGGTCCAGCGTTGCTGTTAGCTGTGGTGTAGGTTGCAGACATGGCTCGGATGCTGTGTTGCTGTGGCTGTGGTATAGGCCGGCAGCTGCAGCTCTGATTCGACCCCTAGCCTGGGAGCATCCATATGCCGCAGTTGCAGCCCTGAAAAGACCAAAAAAAATGATAGCGATTTCATTTCCTTCAGGTAAATACCCAGAAGTGGAATTGTTGGATCATATGGTAGTTTGTTTGTTTTCTTTTTCTAGCCATACCTGCAGCATCTGGAAGTTCCTGGGCTACGGGTCGAATCAGAGCTGCAGCTGCAGACTACACCACAGCTATGGCAACACCAGATCCAATGATCTGAGCTGCATCTGTGACCTACACCGCAGCTTGCAACAACACTGGATCCTTAACCTACTAAGTCGGGCCAGGGAGCAAACCCACATCCTCATGAACACTGTGTCAGTTTCTTAACTTGCTGAGCCATGAGAGGAACTCCTCTATTTTTTATTTTTTTATTTTTTTGCTTTTTAGGTCCACACCCGAGGCATATGGAAGTTCCCAGGCTAGGGGTCAAATCGGAGCTACAGCTGCCGGCCTAACCACAGCCATAGCAACGCGGGATCCGAGCTGTGTCTGCGACCTATATCACAGCTCACGGCAGCGCCGGATCATTTAACCCACTGGGCAAGGCCAGGGATCAAACCCGCATCCTTGTGGATCCTAGTCGTGTTTATTAACCACTGAGCCACAAAGGAAACTCCCTTCTCTATTTTTAATCTTTTAAGGAACCGCCATACTGCATCTGTAGTGCTGCACTAAATTTACACTCCCACTAATGGTGCACAAGGCTTCCCCTTCCTCTGCATTCTTGCTAGCACTTGTTATGTTTGTCTTTGATGATAGCTGTTCTGATAGGTGTGAGATGATAGCTGTTCTGATTGTTCATTGTGGTTTTGATTTGCATTATCCTGATGATTAGTGCCATTGAGCCCTTTTTCATGTACTGGTTGGCCATTCATCTGTCTTTGGAAAAAAGTGATTTGCCTATTTTTAAATCAGATTATTGGTGGTGGTGGGGTTGTTTTGTTTTTAGCATTTTAAATCAACTGCCATTTATTACTTGGGTAATTATAAGTATAGGCACATTGTGTCCCACTTCTCATCGTCAAATCTCACAAGACAAAAATCAAGGTGTTAAGCTATGCTGTGTTCTGACTTGTAGTTGGTCATCCTTTTCTAACCTCACATTTTTTTTTGTCTTTTTGCCTTTTATGTAGAGCCGCACCCACGGCATATGGAGGTTCCCAGGCTAGGGGTCTAACAGGAGCTGTAGCTGCCGGCCTTTACCACAGCCACAGCAATGTGGGATCTGAGCCACGTCTGCAACCTACACCACAGCTCACAGCAACACCGGATCCTTAACCCGCTGAGCAAGGCCAGGGATCGAACCCGCAACCTCATGGTTCTTAGTCGGATTCGTTAACCACTGAGCCACAAAGGGAACTCCCTAACCTCACATATTTATGGCAAAATCCAGTTCCTTATGACTGTAGGACCGAGTACCCCATCTCCTTGCTGGCTGTCAGCTGGGGATATTTGGGATTTGCTGGTTTTTTGCCTTTTTTTTTTTTTGCTCTTGAATTGTATGAGTTTTTTAGTATATTTTGAATGTTAACCTCTTATTAAGTATATGATTTGCAGATATTTTCTCTCATTCCTTATGTTGCATTTTCATTTTGTCGACCATTTCTTTTGCTCTATAGAGGCTTTAAAGTTTGATATAGTCCTACATGTTTATTTTTACTTTTGTTGCTTATTTTCAAAGTTTTTGTTTTTTTGGCCACGCCTGCAGCATATGGAAGTTCTTGAGGCAGGGACTGAATCCACACCATATCAGTGACCTGAGCCACTGCAGTGACAGTGCCGGCTCCTTAACCCACTATACCACAAGGGAACTCCTAAGGCCATTTTCCAGTTGAACTTTTAGAAGTTCAAATAGACCTGGATCCCTGGGTGACTGTTGTAGACCATTTGTTTATGAAACAGTAATGTGAATTTACCCATGCATATTTATACCACTGATTATTTTAGAAATTTCACAAAGGTTTCAGGAGTTCTAGAGATGCTAATGGTATAACTCTTTATTCTGGGAATTTACTGCAAGTTAGCCCTCTTGAAGCCCGTCAAGATTAGTCAGACCTCTAGAGAGAATGAGGAATTTCTCATTCTTCTTGTCCTTTTTAGCTATAAATAAGATTACTGAAGGGTTCCCTTTGTGGCTCAGAGGTAACGAACCTGACTAGTAACCATGAGGATGCCCGTTTGATCCTTGGCCTTGTTCAGTGGGTTAAGGGATCCAGCATTGCTGTGAACTGTGGTACAGTCACAGACGTGGCCTGGATCCTGTAGTTCTGTGGCTGTGGCGTAGGCCGGCAGCTATAGCTTGAATTGGACCCCTAGCCTGGGAACTTCCGTGTGCTGCAGGGGCAGCCCTAAAAAGACAAAAGAAAAAAAGGGAATATTGAGCTGACTTTTTGCTCTAGTTTGCTTCCTGTGATTATTTGAGGGGCAGATGGTGAGTTGGAAGGCAGCTGTGCTCACCACTGTACCACCAACACCAGATGCGGGTTGAAAATGTGTCCCAGGACTTATGCTTTAGCTTATCTGTATTTAGTGGGGTAAAAGGGAGAATATGTATGTGTATATATATTGGGGGGGAAGGGACTGCACTTACAGCATGTGGAAGTTCCCGGGCCAGGGTTTGAACTCATGCTATAGCAGCAACCTGAACTGCTGCAGTGACAATGCCAGATCCTTAACTCTCTGTGCCATAAGGAGACTCCTAAAAGATTTATTAATGATGGATATTTTCTCTGAAGTTAGTTATTCAGTTGAATTGTTATTTATTTTCTTTTCCGAGTTCTAATCAATTTATTGTTCTTCTTCACAGACTTTCACTCCCCTAGTAGATAAACTCGGTTTGGGTTCTGTGGTTCCAGTTGAATACCTTCTGGATCGAGAGCTTCGTTTCCTGTCAGATGCTAATGGGTTGCATTTGTTCCAGGTACTTAACATTTGGTCTAGTCCTAAACTTATTTCTCTCCTTGCTAATTTCTCTGTTGATTATGAATAAGGTGTTTCCCTTTTCCTTTAACATGGAAGCAAGTACCTTTTAAAGTTTCTTTGCTCCCTTGAAAAGTATTCTTGGTGGCCGAGGCTTCTTTCCTCCTCTATACACTCCCACCCGCCTCTAAAATCACTTAAGACTTAAGACCAAAATTCCAAGGGTTTCCTCAGAAGAAGGAGTTTCCCCAAGGTGACTGCTTCTATAACTTGAGTCTGAGAGGACCAACACTTAGGCCAGTGGTAGGGAGGCTAGGAGTTTGGGCTGTTTACGAGAAACATTAAATACTGAAGAGCTTAGTTATATTTTTAGTTACAAAAAGAGGAATAAGTTAGTAGTTTAAACTGAGCATCTGAGTTAGAGTTTCAGAATTTATGGATGGTCATATTTATTTCTCACTTATAAAGATTTCTGTTTGAAGGTTAGAAATTAGGAGACTACCAAGACTCATCTTGTCTTTTTTTTTTTTTTTTTGTCTTTTTGCCTTATCTAAGGCCGCACTTGCGGCA
>PVHT020000128.1:1701723-1833558 GCA_004024745.2 Catagonus wagneri
TAGGGGTCTAACAGGAGCTGTAGCCGCTGGCCTTCGCCACAGCCACAGCAACGCGGGATCTGAGCCGCATCTGCAACCTACACCCCAGTTCACGGCTACGCCGGATCCTTAACCCGCTGAGCGAGGCCAGGGATCGAACCCGCAATCTCACGGTTCCTAGTCGGATTCGTTAACCACTGAGCCACGACGGGAACTCCTCGTCTTGTCTTAATGAGGCAGCCAAGAGCAGTATTTCCTAAATTGTGTTCTGTGAAATATTAATGATGATTTTTTTTTCTTTTTTTTTTCGTCTTTTCAGGGCCACACCCATGGCATACGGAGGTTCCCAGGCTAGGGGTCTAATCGGAGCTGTAGCCACCGGCCGACACCACAGCCACAGCAACGCGGGATCTGAGCCGTGTCTGTGACCCACACCACGGCTCACAGCATTGCTGGATCCTTAACCTACTGAGCGATGCCAGGGATCGAACACGCAGCCTCATGATTCCTAGTCGGATTTGTTAACCACTGAGCCACAACAGGAACTGATTTTTTTTTTTGATAGACATCTTCCTCCCTTGTTAGGCTTTACTCCCTTTCGTCAGCCTTGCTTTATTCATCTTTGTAATCCTAGTCCTTATATGAGTAGGCTTTCAGTGAATGTTGGATAAATATCAAAATAAGCAGAAAGATTTACATGGATAAAAATGTTTTGTGGTCAAGTATGAGAAACACTGATCTAAACGTATGTTTTTTCCTACATGTCTTCTCAGAGCCCTTCATACACTGTCCTATGTAGAAAGATATACAGTTTTGACCCTTGAACAACACAGGTCCACTTCCATGCAGATTTTTTCAATAAATAAAGTACCTGTAAATTAACATGAATTTCTTTTTCACCTTGTCTTTTCATTTTTTGGTGTCTAGTGTTAGTCATACTTATAACATCTACAATGCTTTGCGTTATATAAGGCAGTCTTGATGTGGTGTAGTGACAGATGATTCATCTTGAAAACGGACAGTCATACACTTAGAGTATTAATAAATACAGTACAGTACTGTAAATGTATTTTCTCGTCCTTATGATTTTCTTAATTTCTTTTCTCTTGCTTACTTTATTAGAGGAATACAGATATAATGCATATAATATGCAAAATATGTGTTAATTATTTTTGTAATCAATAAGGCTTCCAGTCAACAGTAGGCTATTAGTAGTTAAGGTTTTTTTTTTGTTTTGTTTTTGTTTTTGCCTTATCTAGGGCCACACCTGTGGCATATGAAGGTTCCCAGATTAGGAGTCTAACAGGAGCTTTAGCTGCTGGCCTTCACCACAGCCACAGCAACGCGGGATCCGAGCCGCGTCTGCAACCTACACCACAGCTCACAGCAATGCTGGATCCTTAACCCACTGAGCAAGGCCAGGGATCGAACCCACAACCTCATGGTTCCTAGTCGGATTTGTTAACCACTGAGCCGCGACAGGAACTCCAGTAGTTAAGTTTCTGAGAAGTCAAAAGTTATATAGAGATTGTTGACTGCATGGGATGGGAGAGCCCCAAACCACCTCACCTTGTTCAAGGGGAGTTTAATACTTACTAAACCTAAATGACTTAACTTTTGCAGAGTACCTCATGAGACTAGAGTTCTGTTGAACATTCTTTGGCAAGAGTTCCTCAGGGTATAATTTTTCTCTTCTGGTTAGATATTATTGCTATTTGTTTTAATATTCAGTTTTTTTCTTCTTCTTTTATATTCACCAGATGGGGACAGATAGCCAAAACCAGATTCTTTTGGAACATGCTGCACTGAGAGAAACAGTTAATGCTTTGATCAGTGACCAAAAGCTACAAGAGATATTCAGCCGGGGTAAGAACACGTAGTCTTCTGTCCCTGAATTTTTAATCAGATGCATGGTCAGCATTGAAAGGAATAGAAAAAAAGGAAAGACAGTAATAGAATTGGGGGAACACCATGCAAGTCAAAGCGCTTGTGCTTGTCTTTTTTTTTTTTTTTTTCTTATTAGGGCTATAACAACAGCATGTGTAAGTTCCTGGAGCTAGGGGTTGAAATTGGGGCTGTGGCTAAAGCCACAGCAACAGAGTATCCAAGCCATATCTTCGACCTATGCCGCAGCTTGCAGCAACACTGGATCTCTAACCTGCTGAGTGAGGCCAGGGATAGAACTTACATCCTCATGGCTACTAGTCAGGTTCTTAACCTGCTGAGTCACAACAGGAAATCCTGTGCTTATCTTTCTTTTGTGGGCAGTGTCAAAAGTATCTCCAGGAGTTCCTGTTGTGGTTCAGTGGGTTAAGACCCTGACATAGTGTCCATGATGATGCAGGTTCAATCCCTGGCCTCAGCTCAGTGGGTTAAGGATCCAGCGTTGCTATGAACTGTGGTGTAGGTTGCAGATGCAGCTTGGATCCTGCGTTGCTGTGGCTATAGCATAAACCGGCGGCTATATCTCCAGTTCAGCCCGTAGCTTAAGAACTTCCATATGATGCATGTGAGACCCTAAAATTAAAAGAGAGAGAGAGAGAGAGAGAGGGAATCTCCAGTTAGCTGAATATCCAGAATAGACTGGAAAAAGAGGACCTCAGACCACCAAGCCACCGTGGAACTCCCGTTTCCATTTTATGTTACTTTTTTTTTTGCTTTTTAGGGCTGCATTCACGGCATATGGCAGTTCCCAGGCTAGGTGTCTAATTGGAGCTGTATCCACCAGCCTACCCCACAGCCACAGCAATGCCAGATCCGAGCCACGTCTGTGACCTACACCACAGCTCACAGCAATGCCAGATCCTTAACCCACTGAGTGAGGCCAGAGATCAAACCTGCGTCCTCATGGATTGTAGTCGGGTTCATTACCACTGAGCCACAATGGGAACTCCGTGATTTTCAGTGACATAAGGACTCAACTTAATTGCAGCTCTGAAAGATAATAATTTAAAATAGGCAGTGATTTAGCTATATAGTCTCAAGCATGTAAGATATGTAGGAAAGAGAAACTGTCTTTCTTGGAGGGCCAGCTGAAATTGCAGGGTAACGTTACCTGCTGATAAAGTAGTATCTTTGAAACCCTGTGTTCCTAGGAAGATAGGAGCTATATTTGTTCAGACTATTATTAGTGCAGAGGCTGGAAACTTCATAAATTGAAGTTTCCACTTACTCTATTAAAAGTCAGATAACAAAGTATATATGGTTAAATATCATTCGTATAGTAATAACATAGCAAAATAGTACACATTCATTGGCCTCCCACTTTTTTTTTACATGTGTGTCAGCTAGATCTAAGTACATTTTCGTACTACCTATAGTTTTTGATTTGTAGCTTTCCTTTCTCTTCCCTGTATTCTAGAATTGGAAGACTGAGTTAAGGTGGAATCAGAGGCCTGGGAAATTCTAGGAAATCTCCAAAGAGAATTTACAAAAGTCACTGGGAAACACTGTTTTTGCTTTGTTTTTAAATTGCTGAGTATGATAAATCTGAAATTGGTCGTTTATTCAACTCCATACAAGAGGATTGAAAATGCCAGATAGTTATACTATGTAGTTTTCTTTCTGATTTTAGAAACAATAGTGAAATACAGCTTACCCAAAAATATCCAATACTGATTAATCTCTCTGTAGGTCCATACAGTGTTCAGGGACACAGAGTCAAAGTGTACCAGCCAGAGGGAGAAGAAAGTTGGCTCTGTGGTGTTGTAAGCCATCAAGACTCCATCACCCGTCTTATGGAGGTGTCTGTAACTGAGGTGAGGTTCTGTTTTATTTTGTCTGAGGCCCATCCATCCCCTTACAGAAGGTGCTATAGAGAAAGGGAGCACTTCATTCATGTACAAAGACTTGGATTCTCTCTCTGGCTTTATTACTTGTTAATTGTATGAGCTTGAGAAAGGCTGTTCAACTTTCTTAACCTCAGTGTTTTCATCTCTAAATTAGAGGTGATTAGGTAACCACCCCCTCACCTCACAGCATATCTTTTGGGAACTGAGATAATGTACTTGAAAGTGCTTTGAAATCTATAAAACAGTATATAAATGTGAAGTGGTATTATCATTATTTTATCATATTCATAAGGGTTAGTTTGTTTTTTTTTCCTTTTGTCATTTCAGGGCTGCACCCATGGCATGTGGAGGTTCCCAGGCTAGGGATCCAATCAGAGCTATAGCTGCCGGCCTATGCCAGAGCCACAGCAACACGGGATCCGAGCCACATCTGCCACTTACACCACAGTTCACGGCAATGCCAGATCCTTAACCCACTGAGCAAGGCCAGGAATTGAACCCGCAACCTCATGGTTCCTAGTCAGATTCGTTAACTGCTGCGCCATGACGGGAATTCCCATAAGGGTTAGTATTTTAAAATATAATTAGGGAGTTCCCATCATGGCTCAGTGGTTAATAAATCCAACTAGGAACTATGAGGTTGCGGGTTCGATTCCTGGCCTCGCTCAGTGGATTAAGGATCCGGCGTTGCTGTGAGCTGTGCTGTGTCACAGATGCGGCTCGGATCCCGCATTGCCGTGGCTGTGGTGTAGGCCGGCAGCTGTAGCTCCGATTAGACCTCTAGCCTGGGAACCTCCACATGCTGCGGGTGTGGCCTTAAAATGACAAAAGACAAAAAAAATTAATAAAAACTAAAAACATAATCAGGAGTTCCCGTTGTGCTCAGCGGTAACGAACCCAACTAATATATCCATGAGGATGCAAGTTCTATCCTTGGCCTCACTCAGTGGGTTAAGGAGCCTGTGTTGCCGTGAGCTATGGTGTAGGTCACAGGGGCAGCTCAGATCCATAGTTCCTTTGGCTGTGGTTTAGGCTGGCAGCTCTGATTCAGCCCCTAGCCTGGGATTATATGTTCCCTAGCCTGAGAACATATGCCGCTGGAGCGGCCGTAAAAATAAATTAATTAATTAATTTAAAAATATAATCAGTTAACATTTGCTTCTGTAATATTTTTGTCACTCCCCTTAGATGCTGAAAAAATGAACTGTTTCCAATGAAGTAAACAGAAAAAACATAGCATCTAGAGCTATCTGGAGAATTGTCCAGCAAAAGCAGTAGAGTTTTATGAGGCAAACAAATATGTATTTATGATATCTTTGAGTTGGTTTCAGACTTGCCCTCAGCAGTCACATGTAATTAAGGATAAATGATTTTAGTTTTTTCTTAATTGAGTTTTTTAATTATTAAATTATTCAATCTTCATTTACAAACTTCAAATGATACACATTTATATAAAATAAATATTGAAATCATCCCTTCCTCTAGGTAAATATTGCTCCCCACAGTAGTAACCACCATTAGCAGTTTGGTATATTCCATATGTTTTTAAATATCTTCTGTGTGCATGTGTTATATTTATGTATTGTCCATTTATATGATAACTACATAAATCACACCTTATTAACAAATGGGATCATATGATACATCTAGTTCTATAAGTTACCTTTTTTACTTAATTTTAAATTGTCAATGTATTTTTGTGTGAATGTATATAGAAATCTTCCTCGTCCTTTAAAAATAGTTTGCATACTATTCACGGAATGGATATATAATAGTTAATTTAATCTAAAATTGACGGACATTTAAACCACTGCTAGTATTTTCACTAATACCAATAATGCTGCAGTGAATATCCTTGAGCATATGTCATTGCACACTTTTTCACATTATTTATTGGAATAAATTCCTAAATGTGTAACTGCTAGGTCAAAGGAAATGCAGATTAAATCTGATAATGTCTGTGAGATTGGCCCCTCCCCAAAGCTTTTGTTTTTTAATTGTAGAGTGGTGCTTTTAGTGATTACTGTTTCTGAAGGGTTTTTGTTTCTTTAATTATAGAACAGGAAATTTCAGAGATGCAGAATTTGAAATTAACATTCCTAAAAGAGTCGCTTGGACATTGAACTCAACTCTTTCATTCATTCCTTTAACAAATATTTGAGTGCTTCAGATCTGCCTGTTTCAGATCTTGATTTTCTGGTTGTGAATGAAATAGTAGAGATCCTGCTCTTGGAGCTTTCATTCTAGTAAGGGAGTAGAAATAAATAGGGATAATTACATACATTGGAAAAATAGGTAATTTTATCTTTTGCATATTTTCTGCTATTCTACCCCTACTGTAGAGCGGTGAGATCAAGTCCGTAGATCCCAGACTGATCCATGTGATGCTGATGGATAATTCAACGAGCGAGGTACAGTAATGAATTGAGTCTCTGAGCAGACTCATGAGCTTGCATTATCTTGTCATAGATTCCTTATATGTGTTACCCATGGATGCCCTTGGGGTTTCAGCTCTCCGTACTGTGCATTTCTTACTCTCTCCACAGTCTTGTCTAGTTAAGGGAGGGTAATTTCAAGAAAAAAACCTAGTCTGAGGAAACCCTTTTCATCATGGCTATGTTGCCTAGCCATTTAAAAATCCATGGCCTGTTTCTTTTTACATTTTTTTCAGGACACATGAATTTGAAAGATACAGTAAACTAAGCTATAACAAGTGGTAGTAATATTCATGACCTACCCAATAATAAGAAATGGAAAAGAAACTACATCCTCATTTTCTTTTTATTAGGTGGTAGTGAACTTCAAGTAAATGAAATTCCATTTCCCTAGAAGAATCAAATCAAACTGTGCCTAGTTCAATGCTCAGCACACAGTGGATTACTCCATAATTACTGTGAACCAGACCAACTCTTGGTTCATTCAGAATTATCATAATCCAGAATTCTTGTTGTGGTGCAGCAGAAACTAATCAGACTAGTATCCATGAAGATGTGGGTTCAATCCCTGGCCTCTCTCAGTGGATTAAGGATCCAGCATTGCCATGAATTGTGTTGTAGGTTGCAGATGCAGCTCCAATTGTGTTTTGCTGTGGCTGTGATGTAGGCCAGCAGCTGCAGCTCCTATTCGACCCCTAGCCTGGGAACTTCCATATGTCACGCATATGGCCCTAAAAAGCAAAAAAAAAAAAAAAAAAGGAATTTTCATAACCCTTGAAAGATGCATTATAAATCGGTGTCTGAACCAATCAAGGAATTCTGTATGAATTTCCTTCAGTAGGACATTGACTTGGCCAGCCTACTGTCCATATATTCCTCATAGTCTCTTAGCACCTGTGTAATATTGCTCTCTTGTCTGCTTCTAAGTATGCATTTCTTCGTCATCTTTACCTAGCCCTTTTTTTTTAACTTCTTTTAGGGCCCTGGGTGTGGCATATGGAGGGTCCCAGACTAGGGGTCAAACTGGAGGTACAGCTGCTGGCCTATACCACAGCCACAGCAATGCAGGATCTGAGTTGCATCTGTGACCTACACCACAGTTCACGGCAACACTGGGTCCTTAACCTACTGAGCAAGGTCAGGGATCAAACCCAAAGCATCATAGTTCCTAGTCGGATTTGTTTCCCCTGCACCACAATGGGAACTCCTCTTACCTAGTGTTTTTGATTTAATAAAACAAGATTAGGAGAGGAAGGGCAGAATCAGGGTTAAATTTAATAGTTCTTTATTACATATATTATTACAAATGGAATAAGTCTTTTAACTGTGTTTACATGGCTGAAAAACACTTATTACTTTGATGCTGTATTGGGTCCCTTTTTTGTTTCCTTCCTCATTTCATTCATTCTTTAAGCACCTGTTATATGCCAGATACTGTTTAGCCGGCCAGATGTAGCTGGAGAGTACTGGTTTCAGTGTCCTAGGCTGTCCACTCACATGTGAGCAGCTTATCGCAAGTAGACATGCATATAAGTTGTTGCTCAGGGAGACTGCGCTAAGCCAGGCTCTGCAGGTTGGCTGAATGAGTTAGAGGTGAGATCTATGGTTTTCAGCAACAGATATTGATTCTTCCCTTTAGTTTTGCCATGATGTGACCATCTTCTTAGCAAAGTACAATTATTAACAGTTCTGCCAGGTTTTACAATAACCCTTCTTAGAGATCCATCCATGGTTATCTCATCTCCTTGAATGAATGAGCAAGAAAGAAAGAAGAGATTTCACTGATCATACTTCTGTGTTTCACAGCACTGAAAACTTGGTGATGTCAGAGTTTGAAGAAAGGATTAAAAGGTTTTGTTTTGTTTTTTTTTCTTTTTAGGGCAACACCTGTGGCATACAGAAGTTCCCAGACTAGGCGTTGAATCGGAGCTGCAACTGCCAACCTACACCACAGCTACAACACAGGATCCAAGCCACATCTGCAACCTACACCAATGCCAGATGCTTAATCCCGTGAGCAGGACCAGCGATTGAACCCACATCCTCATGGATCCCAGTCGGCTTAGTTACCACTGAGCCACAATGGGAACTCCTAAAAGGTTTTAAAAGCATCAAATGAGAATAATTCTTAGCAAACAGAAACAGTTCTTGAATGAAAGATTTAGAAACTTATATTAATATTACCAAAAGTATGGAAGAACAGAAATAAATCTTGAGCTGTGGTTAAAAGTTGTAGAAGGAAATTAAGGGAGAGAAGACAAAGGCAGCAAAAAAAAAAGAAAAGAAAAAAACTAGAACTGACAAGAAAAGTAAAGTTTTAAAAAGTTTCAGTTACAACAGCTATAGTAATGATTACAACAAAGATACAGATCTGCACAAAGAATCTATAAGTATTCAAGGGTAGTAAGAGTAGATTAATCAAGATGGTAGAGGGAGTTCCCATCATGGCTCAGTGGTAACGACGCGACTAGCATCCGTGAGGGTGCGGGTTCAATGCCTGGCTTCACTCAGTGGGTTAAGGATCCAGCATTGCCGTGAGCTGTGGTATAGATCGCAGACGCGACTCAGATCCTGTGTTGCTGTGGCTGTGATGTAGGCTGGCATCTATACAGCTCCGACTGGACCCCTAGCATGGAAACCTCCATATGCTGTGGGTATGGCCCTAAACAGCACAAAAAAAGAAAAAGAACCAAAATTATCTCCCCTGAGCAAGAAAAAGTCTGTCAGCTGACTGTTTTGGGGCTTAAACTACAGCCCTTTACTGGGTCTCCAGGCTGCTGGCCTATCCTGAAGGTTTTGGGTTTCCCAAGCCTCCTCCTGAGCCAATTCATTAAAATTAAAAAAAAAAAAAAATTGACTAAGTGAAGCTAAAAAGAAAACCTGCTTCATGACGTGATACCAGTCTAAGGATGTTCCAGTTATAAGTTGCTTGAGAGAATGTCAGCTGTGTCCCAAGTCCCCATCCTCCTGACCTTCTCAGGGAAAGCATTTTTATTCAAAGATAGGAATTGCCCCTTTTAATTCTGTGTCTTTTAAGGTTGTCTGACCTCTCAAATAAAGCACAAATAAGATCTCATGAGATAAGCTGAAATTATTGGAAGAGCTAAGAAATTTGGTTGTTTGATTATGGTAGCCTGTCATTTTAGCTTTCCTTTGTCTAATGCTTTGAAATAGTCTAGAGATTGTTTGTGTCTTTATAGTGTCCCTAAGAACAATTCAGACTTGTCTCTGTGGGTTCACTTTTTCTCTGGTCTCAGATTCCTAAATGTTGTCTTTCCTGTCGTTGTCATCACCAGTTTTTAGTGACTTCTGGATAGAAGAGATTTTATATTTCAATACTTCAAGTGCCAATTTCTGTCGAACACGGAGATAGATATAAAATAAAGCAGGTTTTTTTTTTTCTTCCATGGCAATTAAGTTCCCAGCCTAGCTCTAGCAGTCTATTTTGTAAAAGAAAGTCCACAAATTTTTAAATCCTGAAAAAAGTCCGTTTGAGGAAGTGGCACATTTTATTTAAGGGAAGGTTTGCCAAGTGAGTTAACCTCTAGTAAGTGTTATCTGGAATATGTTTATAAATTGAATCACGGAAAGATCAGAGCTTTTTAACAAAGGGGGTGTCTTAGAGTTGACACTAGAATTTGGCAGTCTGTACCTGCTTTGATTGTCTTCTAGAGATGGGAAAAGGCTAATGGTGTATGATTTTCACAGAATGGAAGTTCCCTTGTAATAAATCTTGTTTGAATTTTGTTTTGTAGGGGGGTACGTTAAAAGCTGTAAAATCTTCCAAAGGAAAGAAGAAGAGAGAGAGCATAGAGGGGAAAGATGGCCGGAGGAGGAAAAGTGCTTCGGACCCTGGGTGTGACCCTGCATCAAAGAAATTAAAAGGAGACAGGGGTGAAGTAGACAGTAACGGGAGCGATGGAGGCGAGGCAAGCCGAGGGCCCTGGAAAAGTGGGAGTGCCAGTGGAGAGCCAGGGCTGGATCAGAGAGCCAAGCAGCCACCGACTACATTTGTCCCCCAGATTAACCGCAACATTCGGTTTGCCACTTACACCAAAGAAAACGGCAGGACTCTGGTGGTGCAGGATGAGCCTGTAGGTGGGGACACACCTGTACCTTTCACTCCGTATTCTACAGCCACAAGTCAGACACCTTTGGCCCCAGAGGCAGGTAGAGCTGAAAATAAAGAGGCAGGAAAGACACTGGAACAAGTTGGCCAGGGCATGGTGGCTTCAGCAGCTGTGGTCCCTACCACCAGCTCCACCCCAACCACAGTGAGGATCTCAGACACTGGCCTTGCAGCAGGGACTGGGCCGGAAAAACAGCAAGGCAGCTGGTCGCAGGCCCCGGGAGAGGTGAGTTGTTTCAGGGGAAAATTTGTAAGATTTGGGTTCACTCTTTCACCCTACTTTATTCTTAACGCATTAAAAGGTATCTCATGAGTTCCCGTCACGGCTCAATGGTTAATAAACCCAACTAGCATCCATGAGGACAAGTGTTCAATCCCTGGCCTTGCTCAGTGGGTTAAGGATCTGACACTGCCATGAGCTGTGGTGTAGGTCGCAGATGCGACTCAGATCCCGCATTGCTGTGGCTGTGGTGTAGGCCAGTGGCTACCGCTCCGACTAGACCCCTAGCCCAGGAACCCCCATATGCTGTGGGTGCGGCCCTAGAAAAGGCAAAAAGACAAAAAAAAAATTATAATATGTGGATAGTACTTTACTGTTCATTGTTCAAATGTGTGTATTTTAATAACTTTATCAGCTCTTAAAGGTCACCTGAAGAACTGAGCTAATCAGAAACTGATTATATATCTCTTTTTTTGGCTACACTCATGGCATATAGAATATCCTGGCCCAGGGATCAAATCCTAGCCTGATCTATGGCCTCTGCCACAGCTGTAGCAATGCTGGATACTAAACCCACTGAGCAAGGCCAGGGATCGAACTGTCACCTCCACAGAGACAAACCAGATCACTGACCCACTGCACCATTGCGGGAGCTCCTGAAATCTTTAATTCAGTTATCTATTTAGTTCATGTAGTGGTTGGACCTCCACCAGGCCGATGAGAGGCAAGGTTAATGAATTATAGTGTTGGTAACAGTAAACATGTAATTGAGGCTATGTGAAAGTTACTATTTACCAACCTCTGTTTTCAGTTCATCATTTTTTATCTTATTTTCCTTTGGAGCTGGACTGCTGTCTGTGATTTGATATCATCATAAAAGTTTTTTTTTTTAATTCTAACTTAATTTTTTAAAGCCTTACCTGGAAATTTTGATGGAATCAGTAACAGTATCGAGTTTAGGATGCTCTTTATCTGATATACATTATTGCTGAAATGGAACGTATCAATAAATACAAGTTAACATCAAGCTGGCTCCCCAGTTAAATTTGAAGCAGCATCAAAATCAGTTCATGTAGTTTTTTGGCATTTATATTGGTCACTAAAGTATAATTTATGGTACTGGTCATATTGTTTTTCAAACTGGCTTTTAACTCAAGAATGAATATGAAATACAAAGAAAATGCTAAATGATTTTTTTAATTATGTACAGGAAACTACTGTGTGCTAAGTACTGTATATTATGAACAAAGAATTTCAGTCCCACTTAAAGGAATTATTTTATATCAATGCCAGATAAGACATGGCATATACTTTTCATCTGACGTCCTCTCCCTACCACATGCAGTGTGTTAATCTCTAGTATGCAGGAAGGGGATGGGGGCAGGGGTGGGCAGCAAAATGCCCAGGTAGAAGAGGAGAATGCCTATAAATGGGAATTTCACTCTCTTCATGGTTTGGTTTACTAGCCTTCCCAAGAGAACTAGGTGAGGATCCTATATGGATTTCCAGTATGTGTAAGTCATCATATTGCCCATATTAAATCCAAATCTGTGTCAAAGGCAGAGTAGATGTAAATGGGGATTACAAACTAGACGAAATAGTACACGCTGCAGGAAGTGATCCACTGAATGCTGTTTTTCTTAGAGTAGGCAAAGCTGAACAGATGAAATGTGGATTCACAGGGCATTTTCCAAAAGGTTTGAGAACTTTCTGTGATTATATCAGTAACTTTGCTAATATGTTAGCTAGGTATTCTCCTGGGCCATGATTTGAAAGTACAGAAATGAATGTTTCCATTATGATGTGAAATCGACAGTAGGGACACAGGAAACTTCTTGTCTTAAAAATTGTGTTGAAATCAGTTTGTCATCACTTTCTTATAAGAAAAAGATTTGAAATTTATCTTTTGAAGGAAAATGAAAGACCATCCAGATTGTTTGTCATTCATATGTGTGTTTATTTTTAAAGAGTAGCTTCAGTAGTGAAATCTGGTATTCTTGCAGTCATGCAGGTGTCAAGGATCTTGGCCAGATCCTGTTTGTGAAACAGCAGCATAGTGTCAGTGCCATGTGTCTGTTTTGTTCTTTTTGTTTGGAGGGGTTTAAGTCAATGGTTGATGCCTAACAGGAAGGCAATGAAGAAAGAATAATGAACTAAGTTTTTAACTGATAAATGCCCTGTAGCAGTTTTCAACTAGAGGCAAGCCATAGGTGGCTCATGCCTCTTTGTCACCCTCAGAAAGTCCTAATGTAGACTCCTCTTGCATATTCAAAGAATACTATAAATAAATTGAAACTCTCTTTTTTTTTGTTTTTTTTTGTTTGTTTGTTTGTTTTTTAAACAACAGCCCTTTCTTTTTTACCTGGCATAAATTTTGGGGCCACACCCGCGGCATGTGGAGGTTCCCAGGCTAGGGGTCAAATCGGAGCTACAGCTGCCGGCCTTCGCCACAGCCACAGCAACGCGGGATCCGAGCCGCGTCTGCAACCTACACCACAGCTCACAGCAACGCCGGATCCTAAACCCACTGAGCAAGGCCAAGGATCAAACCCGCAACCTCATGGTTCCTAGTCGGATTCGTTTCTGTTGCACCACAACAGGAACGCCTTATTTCCAATATTTTAAAGTTCATGAGATTTTACGTAAGTGCTCATACCTACCTATGGATGTTTCTCTGTATTACACACATAAATGTGTATGTAATATACCCTATGAAAGTAATTCTACCCTTCTTTATGTGTACATCATTCTTTATTCAAAAGCAGAAGTAAAAGAATTTTTAAGGTATTAAAAAAAAAGTATTTTTTTCATTCTCCAATTTGTTATGCTGAATGCTTTTGTTTGGTGAGGATTATCAATGTCTACATTTTTTAGAGTTCCTGTCTTGACTCAATGGTAATGAACCCGACTAGTATACATGAGGACTCAGATTCAGTCCCTAGCCTTGCCCAGTAGGTTAAGGATCCCATGTTGCTGTGTGAGTAGGCCACAGATGAGTCTCCAGACTGGTGTTGCTGTGGCCGTGGTGTAGGCCAGCAGATAACAGCTCCAATTAGACCCCTAGCCTGGGAACTTTCATATGCTTCAGGTGTGGCCCTAAAAAGCAAAAAAACAAATTTACTTTTTTCCACTTTGGAGACTTGTTAGATCTTAATGATAACAAAAGAGCCCAGTAACCAGTGTGCCTTCTTTTTTGAGGAGGGCACCTGCAGCATATAGAGGTTCCCAAGCTATGGGTCAAATTGGAGCTGCAGCTGCTGGCCTACACCACAGCCACAGCCACGCTGTATCCTTAACCCACTGAGTGAGGCCAGGGATGGCCTCACTAGTCAGGCTAGTCAGATTCATTTCCACTGAGCCACCTTGGGAACTTCCAAGTCTCCATTTCTAAATAGATACTTCTGCCTACACAGCCTCCTAGTACTCTGACAACCAAGGGATTGGCAGGATATTGTTGATCCTGCCATCTCTAGCTCACCTTACTAAAGATCCCCTCTGTGTGGTCTGTGGCAGTGTTCTTCCCTCATACTGGTGAAATAGAGTTATAAGAGCAATTCCCCTGGAATTGTAGGAGAGAAAAATTAATTAACCTACCAGAACCATTGGCCTGGTTCTGAAAGATATCATAAGGTTGTCAAGAGAAACTGGTATCACTAACTCAGGCTTTCTTCTTTTCAGAATTCAAGAAATTCTGTTCTGACCTCTTCTGGATTTGGAGCATCTCTCCCGAGTTCATCACAAACTTTGACTTTTGGAAGTGGAAGGAGCCAGTCCAATGGGGTTCTTGCCACAGAGAACAAACCTTTGGGCTTCTCTTTTGGCTGTAGCTCTGCACCAGAGTCTCAGAAAGACTCTGATCTCTCCAAAAACTTGTTTTTCCAATGCATGTCTCAAACTTTACCCAGCAGTAACTACTTTACTACCGTTTCAGAGAGTTTGGCTGATGATTCCTCTAGTCGAGACTCATTCAAACAAAGCCTTGAGAGCCTGTGTAAAGGAAGATCCACTCTTGGAGCAGACACTAAAACAGGCTCTAAGGCTGGCAGCTCTGTGGACCGGAAAGTGCCTGCAGAGTCCATGCCTACCCTCACTCCAGCCTTCCCACGGAGCCTCCTAAATGCCCGCACCCCAGATGGCCATGAAAATCTATTTTTACAGCCCCCTAAACTGTCCCGAGAAGAGCCTTCTAACCCTTTCTTGGCATTTGTGGAGAAAGTTGAACATAGCCCTTTCAGCAGCTTTGCACCTCAGGCATCAAGTAGCTCTTCCTCTGCTACCACTGTCACCTCCAAGGCAGCACCCAGCTGGCCCGAGTCTCACTCCTCTACAGATTCGGCATCTTTAGCAAAGAAGAAAACTCTCTTCATCACAACTGACTCCTCCAAACTGGTGTCTGGTGTTCTGGGCTCAGCTCTTACCACTGGGGGGCCAAGCCTCTCTGCCATGGGGAATGGCCGCTCCAGTTCACCCACCAGCAGCCTCACCCAGCCCATTGAGATGCCTACTCTCTCCTCCAGCCCCACCGAGGAGAGGCCAACTGTGGGACCTGGACAGCAGGACAATCCTCTCCTCAAAACCTTTAGTAATGTCTTTGGCAGGCACTCAGGCAGCTTTCTGTCCTCCCCAGCAGATTTTTCACAGGAGAATAAAGCTCCTTTTGAAGCTGTGAAAAGGTTCTCACTGGATGAGCGAAGCTTGGCTTGCAGACAGGACTCGGACTCCAGTACCAATAGTGACCTGTCAGATTTGAGCGACTCTGAGGAGCAGCTACAGGCCAAGACTGGTCTGAAGGGGATTCCGGAGCACTTGATGGGGAAGCTAGGCCCCAATGGGGAACGCAGTGCTGAGCTGTTACTGGGCAAAGGCAAAGGGAAGCAGGCCCCCAAGGGCCGGCCTCGGACTGCCCCCCTGAAAGGTGATCCTGCTGGGGTGTTATATGAGCTTGGCTCTAGCACTAGCCTTGAATTCCTGTTATACTCCCGGGCAGCAGATGGAAAGTTCTTTTCTTTGATGAAGAGTTCTGTAATCTCATAGAATTACATAGCCAAAAGATCCTAGTAGGGTCCCCTCATCAGACCTTCTGGTTCAGGGCAGGATTGATCTAAACCAGTACTATAAGATAGGTATCTGTCTTGTGTAATGCTGATCCCATAAAGTCTTGATAGTCTGTTATTTTCGTTCAGGAACTCTTGTATATTTCTCTTACTTTTGGCCTTTCCTCTTTAATTCACTTCAGGAAAGTCACTCAGTATTAGTCTTCGTTCTCACATTGCAGCTTCGGCAGAATGGATGAAGCACAGAGAACCACTCCTCACTTTGCTCCTCTCTGTCACATAAGGTTTTAGCACGACTTCCAAAAGCTGTTAACTCCTGTGATGTGAGAGTATGGTCCAAAATTACGTAAGGGCAAGTGTAAGAGAAAGTCCTGTGGTGAAAGTCAACATTCTTACTAGGATTTGGTGTCCCTTGGGAGCCCCAGGAGTCCTTGGTTAGTAGAGCAGTCGTATCCTGAGGGGCCACTGCAAAGAGGCTACCTTCTGCCTTCTTGAATTTTCCCTCATCCGTGCTCAGAGTTTCTTTGCTTTCATGGGATACTTCCCACAAGTTCTCCATGGTCCTTAGCTCCTAGTTGAAGTCTCTTTGTTCCCTCTTCTCCCTTTCTGTCAAGGATGGACCTACTGGGCGCATGCATATCCACTGCAAGGAGGAGTGGCTCAGGTCAAGACAGGTATCTGTCCCCAAGAGGACTACGATATTGAGTCTCATACCTCTCATGACCAACCATTTCTCTCCCTCCTTTGCTACAGTTGGCCAGTCAGTGCTGAAAGATGTGAGCAAAGTGAAGAAGCTGAAGCAGTCCGGAGAGCCCTTCCTGCAGGATGGGTCATGCATCAATGTAGCCCCTCACCTGCACAAGTGTCGTGAGTGCCGCCTGGAGCGGTATCGGAAGTTTAAGGAACAGGAGCAGGATGATTCCACTGTGGCGTGCCGCTTCTTTCACTTCCGGAGGTACCCAGACTTCTCTTCCCAGTTTCGTTAGTGATACATAGCTCCCACTCTTTCTCTGACTCAGTACACATATCTTACCATTTTTTCCTTGTTTTCCTAAACTCCATTGTCTCAGAGTCTGTGCCAAAGTTTTGTCATTAGTGGCTCCTTAGTTGTTTGGATTTTGAAATATGTGACTTTATCTTAGAGAAATGAAATTGAACAATCTTAGCTGCTGCCCTCTGAGTTGTGTTGCGTTACTCCTAACCTGGGCTCCATTTGAAACCAGTGTTATGAGCAGAAGGACAGCATTTTGTATAAGAGATCTGCCTGACCACTACTCTTTAGTACTAAAGTAACTTGAATCCCCTAGAGGGACGGGAAGGAAGATTAGGAGATAATGTGAACCGTCTTTGAACCAGACATAACTGGAGTTCCCATCGTGGCTCAGTGGAAACGAATCTGACTGGTAACCATGAGGACGCAGGTTCGATCCCTGGCCTCGCGCAGTGGGTTGAGGATCCGGTGTTGCCGTGAGCTGTGGTGTAGTTCATAGATGCAGCTCAGATCTAGCGTTGCCGTGACTGTGGCGTAGGCTGGTGGCTACAATTCCATTTCAGCCCCTAGCCTGGGAACCTCCGTATGCTGTAGGTGTGGCCCTAAAAAAAGACAAAAAAATAGAGATAACTGGTGAAAAACCCTAGGAATGCTTTTACCAAGTGACAGGTATTTAGTCATTTTTCTTCTGCTGGATAAACTTAAAAATTTCTTCTGGAGTTCCCGTGGTGGCTCAGTGGTTAACGAATCAGACTAAGAACCAGGAGGTTGCGGGTTCGATCCCTGGCCTTGCTCAGTGGGTTAACAATCCGGCGTTGCCGTGAGCTGTGGTGTAGGTTGTAGATGCGGCTCGGATCCCGCGTTCCTATGGCTGTGCAAAGGCCGGCAGCTACAGCTCCTGTTAGACCCCTAGCCTGGGAACCTCCATATGCTGCGGGTGCAGCCCTAGATAAGGCCAAAAAAAAAAAAAAAAGGAAAGAAAGAAATTTCTTCTAAGTTCTAAATAATCTTTCAGGAGTCCTTAATTATTATTATTTTTTTTTTGGCTGCACCTGTGGCCTGAAGTTCCCGAGCCAGGGATCAAACCCATGCCACAGCAGTGACCCAAGCCACAGTAGTGAAGATGCCAGATCTTTAACCATTAGGCCACCAGGGAACTCCAGAGTCCTTAATTTTTTCAAATAAAGAAATCCAAGTGGCTTATCTGTATAGCATGGATTTACTTATTCAGCAAATGTTTATTGAGCATTTAATGTGTGTCAGCCATTGTTGTGGACACTGGGAATTAAAGAATACAAAAAATTATCATATTCCAAGCTTCTAGGCTTATTGGAGACATAGATATTATTATTATTTTTTTTTTGCCTTTTGTTATTTTATGGCCGCACCCGCGGCATATGGAGGTTCCCAGGCTAGGGGTCTAATCGGAGCAGTAGCCACTGGCCTGCGCCGCAGCCACAGCAACGCAGGATCCGAGCTGCGTCTGCAACCTACACCACAGCTCACGGCAACGCCGGATCCTTAACCCACTGAGCGAGGCCAGGGATCGAACTCGCAACCTCATGGTTCCTAGTCGGATTCGTTAACCACTGCGCCACGGCGGGAACTCCAGACATAGATATTAAATAAGGAAAAAATAAACTTAGAGTTCCTTTCATGGCTCAGCAGTTAGCGAACCTGACTGGGATCCGTGAGGATGCAGGTTTGATCCTGGCCTCATTTAGTGGGTTAAGGATCCAGCATTGCATTGAGCTGTGGTGTGGATCATAGACGTGGCTTGGATCCTGTGTGACTGTGTCTGTGGCTGGCAGCTTCAGCTCTGATTTGGACCCTGGCCTGGGAACTTCCATGTGCTGCAGGTGTGGCCCTAAAAAGCAAAAAAAAAAAAAAAAAAGAAAGAAAACAAACAAACTTAAATATATGGCATGTCAGTTGATGATAACTATGAGAAAGATTAAAAAAGGAAAGAGAGGAGTTCCCGTCGTGGCTCAGTGGTTAACCAACCCAACTAATATCCATGAGGATGCAGGTTCAATCCCTGGCCTCGCTCAGTGGGTTAAGGATCCGGCGTTGCTGTGAGCTGTCGTGTAGGTCGCAGATGCAGCTTGGATCCTTTATTGCTGTGACTGGTATAGGCCGGCAACTACAGCTCCAATTCGACCTCTAGCCTGGGAACTTTCATATGCCGCAGGTGCAGCCCTAAAAAGACAAAAAAAAATTCTTTTTAATGAAGGAAAGAAACTTTGCTCTTACAAACAGGTAAATGGAGGTGGGTGTGGGATCAAGAGGATTTTTGAGATAACACATTCAAATGACAGGAATGATTCATTAGAGAGGAAAATATGTGATGAGAGAATTAGTGGAGGGGTTGCTATGCGAAGATAGGATGTAGAGCGTAGCTAGAGAGACTGGCCTTCACTCCTAGCTCATTCACATAGCAGTAGTTGAGATGGAAGGTGTGGTGGTGTGGTAGGAGCTTGTGGGAATTCTCTTCTGGCTCCTTGGGGCATTTTCTCAGTGAAATATTTGGCAAGGTCCTTGTGGTGAAAATAATATTAGAGGTTTGAAAAGAAAGGAAATGTTGAATAGCTATTTAGGAGAGGGAGCACACCAAGCAATTTTAAGGGCTCACCTGACATGAATAGACACGAATTTCAAATGTGACACTGAGTATGGCTCTGTATTTTTCTCTCTAGTCATGTTCAGAGGTGTGGATGCTAGTGTGGAAGGTGGACAAACTGGTAGGCCTTCCTGGAGACAGCTTTTCTTTCTTTTTTTTTCCAGCCACACCTGTGACATATAGAAGTTCCTGGGCCAGGGATCAAATCTGAGCCACAGCAGCAAGCTGTGCCACGGCTATGGCAATGCCACATCCTGAACCCACCGCACCAGGTCAGGGATTGAACCGATGCCACCATGAAGACAACGTTAGATCATTAACGCACCCCTCTACAGTGGGTACTCCTGGGGACAGCTTTCTTTCCTTTTTTTTTGTCTTTCTGTCTTTTTAGGGCTGCACCCGTGGCATATGGAGGTTCCCAGGCCAGGGGTCTAATCAGAACTGTAGCTGCTGGCCACAGCCACAGCAACGTAGGATCCGAGCCACGTCTGCAACCTACACCAGAGCTCACGGCAGCGCCGGCTCCTTAACCCACTGAGCGAGGCCAGGGATGGAACCTGCAACCTCATGGTTCCTAATCGGATTCGTTTCCACTGCACCATGATGGGAACTCCCGGGGACAGCTTTCTAAAGAACCCAGACCTATTAGATTTTTCAGGGTTTTTCTTTTTTGGCCACTCCTCGGCATATAGAGTTCCTGGGCCAGGGATCAAATCTGAGCCAAAGTTGCGACCTAAGCCATAGCTCTGGCAAATGCTGGATTTTTAACCCGCTGTGTGGAGCCAGGGATTGAACCTGCATCCCAGGGTTCTCAAGACGCAGCCGATCCCATTGCGCCACAGTGGGAACTCCGGTTCTAGGGTGTTAATGTATGTTGGTTTGCATGGCAACTGCTGTCTACCATGTATTTGACCGTGTCCCTTCCTGTCTCAGGTTGATCTTCACTCGAAAGGGGGTACTCCGAGTGGAGGGGTTTCTGAGTCCCCAGCAAAGTGACCCTGATGCCATGAACCTGTGGATTCCCTCTTCCTCCCTAGCCGAAGGAATAGACCTAGAAACCTCAAAATACATCCTGGCCAATGTGGGGGACCAGTTCTGCCAGCTTGTGATGTCCGAGAAGGAGGCTATGATGATGGTGGAGCCACACCGTAAGGCACTCTCTTGTTCATCTTCCAGACATTCTAAATTGGAAACTCATTTTCTTTTGCTGAAAGGGAGTCATGGAAGGAGTGGCAGATGGCATTGTCTGTGGATTAGTTAAGACTGATAAAACTTCTGTTTGTGGCGAACTAAATAGCTAAAGTTCTTTCGGTCTTTGGCAGTTAACAAAATGAAAATTCCTTCCCTGCTTGCCTTTCATTTTTTAGGGCACAGTTGCCATAATTTGCATTTTGATCCCTGGTTTGGGTTTGGTTCACTGTGAATATTTTCAGTTTGATTTGAACTACTTTGTTTTAGTACATGATACTCTATGGTTTGTGAATAGATGAAGTGCTTGCTACTGGCTGCCATGTTTCATACCTAGAACCCACGTTATTCAGACATTTATATTTCTTTCTTTTTTTTGTTTTTGTCTTTTTTGTCATTTTAAGGCCACACCCACAGCATATGGAGGTTCCCAGGCTAGGGGTCTAATCGGAGCTACAGCTTCTGGCCTCTGCCACAGCCACAGCAACATGGGATCCAAGCCATGTCTGCAACCCACACCACAGCTCACGGCAACAACGGATCCTTAACCCACTGAGCAAGGCCAGGGATCGAACCTGCAGCCTCATGGTTCCTAGTCAGATTCGTTTCCACTGTGCCACTACGGGAACTCCCAGACATTTCTATTTCTGTTGGTGAGATACTGTACCCTGTTTCTAGACCAAGAATATTGACTATGTTTTAAGAGAAGAAACCTCTTATTTCAGACTTTCCCAAATTGAAAATTTTGTAGTATCTTAAGTGACAGCACGTAGCATTCATTCTCAATGACACTTGTTTGGAAGTATTGGAAATTCCATGTATTTTGTTTCTCTTACGATTATAAAAACACAAACTTCATGAACTTTGCGTTTTATTGCTGGAAAAAAAATTTGAGTAGGAATCAGTCGATCTGGGATCTTATGCTGTTGATCAGGCCAAAAACGTTCCTGTTCCTTTTTCCACCAGAGAAAGTGGCCTGGAAGCGAGCCGTGCGTGGTGTACGGGAGATGTGTGATGTATGTGAGACAACCCTCTTCAACATCCACTGGGTTTGTCGCAAATGTGGATTTGGGGTCTGCCTTGACTGTTACAGGCTCAGGAAGAGCCGACCACGCAGTGGTGAGCAAATACTGTCCTGTGTAGTTCTAAAGATAAACTGTCAGTGGAGGTGTGGGACTTGGAGTTGAAGAAGAAATGGGATTGTGCACCCTCTTTAGCTTTTTAGCTTTGTTTATGTTTTGTCACATTGTGAAGTCTTAGAATTGCCAATATTTCAACTTAACTGGGAAGATTAAAACAAGCCAAGAGATGTTATTCTTCACCTTCCCTTGCTTTTTTTTTTTTTTCCAGGGCCACACCCACAGCATATGGAGATTCCCAGGCTAGGGGGCTAATTGGAGCTACAGCTGCTGGCCTACACCACAGCGACAGCAACACCAGATCCAAGCCGAGTCTGCAACCTACACCACAGCTCACGGCAACTCCAGATCCTTAACCCACTGAGCAAGGCCAGGGATAGAACCCGCAACCTCATGTTTCCTAGTCGGATTTGTTAACCACTGCATCACGGCAGGAACTCCCATTCCCTTGTTTTTTTTTTAAAATAACATCTTTATTGAGATATAATTCATAAGCTGTAAAGTTTACCCTTTTAAAATGTACATATCAGGAGTTCCCTTGTGGCTCAGTGGGTTAAGGATTCGGTGTTGTCACTGCTGTGGCTCAGGTTCGATTCCTGGCCCAGGAACATACCATGGGCATGGCCAGAATAAACAAACTCAAATGGCAAAAAAATTAAAAAATAAAAAATAAATGGGCAAAATATTTGAGCAGATACTTTACCAAAAAAGATGGATCAATGGGAAATAAGCACATGGAAGAAAACTATTACTTGTTAGGGAAATTTCAAATTAAAATCATAATGAGAAACTACTATCCCCACTAGGATGGCTAAAATTTTTTTAACTGACAATACCAAGTGTTGTCAAGTATATGGAACAACTAAAACTTATTAAACATTGCTGGTAGAAATGCAAGCTGGGACCATTACTTTGGAAAACAGTCTAGCCCTTTCTTACAAATACAGACATAAATTTACCATATGGCTCAGCATCCCACTTATAAGTATTTACAAGAGAAATGAAAACATGTTCACACAAAGGCTTGTTCTTGAATGTTTAGAGCAGCTTTATTCATAATCCTCAATAATTAGAAACAGTCCATCTATTCACCAGCTGATGAATGGGTTAAATAAAATATGCTATGTCCATACTATGAAACAGCACACAGCCATAAGAAGGAATGAATTACTGATACATGCAACAATATAAATGAATCTCAAAATCATTATACTGAATGAAAGAAGCCCAACACAATGACATACTCTATGTTTCCAGTAATATGATACTCTTTATTATTGGTTTTTTTTTTTTAGATTTATTTATTTATTTTTATTTTTTTTGTCTTTTTGCCTTTTCTAGGGCCGCACTCACAGCATATGGATGTTCTCAGGCTAGGGGTCTAATCGAAGCTGTAGCCGCCGGCCTGCGCCACCGCTCATGGCAATGCTGGATCCTTAACCCACTGAGCAAGGCCAAGGATCAAACTCGCAACTTCATGGTTCCTAGTCAGATTCGTTAACCACTGAGCCACGATGGGAACTCCTATTATTGTTTTTTTGACTTTTGTCTTTTAGGGCCACACCCGCAGCATATGGAGGTTCCCAGGCTAGGGGTTAAATCAAAGCTGTAGCCACCGGCCTATGCCACAGCCACAGCAAGGCAGGATCTGAGTTGTGTCTGTGACCTATACCACAGCTCACAGCAGCACCAGATCCTTAACCCACTGAGTGAGGCCAGGGATTGAACCTGCAACCTCATGCTTGCTAGTCGTGTTCGTTAACCACTGAGCCATGATGGGAACTCCTCCAGTAATATGAAATTTTTGAAAAAGAAAACTTCAGTGTTAGAAAGTTGATCATTGGTGTCCATGCGTTGAGGAAAAGGTATTAACTGCAGAGGGCTGAAGGGAATTTTAGGAAGGAATGGAAATGCTTTATGTCATGATTTTGGTACTCTTTCTACAACTGTATATGTTTGTTGAAATTTATTGAGGTGTGTACTTTAAGATGTTGAATTAAGTTTATGTAAATTATATCTCAGTGTAGTATTTTTTTAATGATTTTTGTTTTTTCTATTATAGTGGGTTTACTGTGTTCTTTCAGTTTCTACTGCGTAGCAAAGTGACCTGGTCACACATATATATACTTTCTTTTTCTCACATTATCCTCCATCATGTTCCATCACAAGTGGCTGGACATAGTTCCTTGTGCCATACAGCAGGATCTCACTGCTTATCCCCTACAAATGTAATAGTTTTCATCTCTTAACCCCAGACTCCCAATCCATCCCACTCTCTCCCCCTCCCCCTTGGCAACCATAAGTCTGTTCTCCAAGTCCATGGGTTTCTTTTCTGTGGAAAGGTTCATTTGTGCCATATATTAGATTCCAGATATAAGTGATATCATATGGTATTTGTCTTTCTCTTCCTGACTTATGTCACTTAGTATGAGAATCTCTAGTTCCAGCCATGTTGCTGCAAATGCCATTATTTTGTTCTTTTTTAAGGCTGAGTAGTATTCCATTGTGTATATATACCACAGCTCTCTTTCTTTTTTTTTTTTTTTGTCTTTTTGCCTTTTTTGGGCCACACCCACAGCATATGGAGGTTCCCAGGCAAGGGGTCAAATCGGAGCTGTAGCTGCCAGCCTGCACCACAGCCACAGCAATGCTGGATCTGAGCCACGTCTGCAACCTAAACCACAGGTCACAGCAACACTGGATCCTTAAACCACTGAGCAAGGCCAGGTATTGAACCCACATCTTCATGGATGCTAGTTGTGTTCATTAACCATTGAGCCATGATGGGAACTCCTATATACCACATATTCTTTTTTTTTTTTTTGCTTTTTAGGGCCTCGCTCATGGCATATGGAGGTTCCCAGGCCAGGGGTCCAATCAGAGCTACAGCTGCCAACCTACCCTACAGGCAGATCTGAGCCACATCTGCGACCTACACCACAGCTCGGGGCAACAGTGGATCCTTACCTGAGCAAGGCTAGGGATCGAACCCACATCCTCATGGATCCTAGTCAGCTTTGTTAACTGCTGAGCTGCAGTGGGAACCTCCTATACTACATCATCTTAATCCATTCATCTGTCGATGGAGATTTAGGTTGTTTCCATGTCTTGGCTGTTGTGAATAGTGCTGCAGTAAACATAGGGGTGCATGTATCTTTTTCAAGGCAAGTTTTGTCTGGATATATGCCCAAGAGTGGGATTGCTGAGTCATATAGCAGTTCTATATCTCATTTGATGAGGTACCCCCATACTGTTTTCAATAGTGGTTGTACCAATTTACATTCCCACCAACAGGGTAGGAGAGTACCCTTTTCTCCAAACCCTCTCTAGCGTTTGTTATTTGTTGACTTGTTAATGCTTGCCATTCTGACAGGTGTGAGGTGTTACCTCATAGTAGTTTTGATTTGCATTTCTCTAATAATTAGTGATGTTGAGCATTTTTTCATGTACCTGTGAGCCATCTGTATATCTTCTTTGAAGCAGTATTTTCATTTACTTATTTATTTTTGCTTTTTAGGGCTGCATCTGCGGCATATGGATGTTTTCCAGCCTAGGGGTCCAGTCAGGGTTACAGCTGCCAGCCTAAGCCACAGCCACAGCTAGGGCAGATCCAAGCCACATCTGTGACCTACACCAGAGCTCACGGCAATGCCGGATCCTTAACCTACTGAGTGAGGCCAGGGATTGAACCCACAACCTCACAGTTCCTAGTCGGATTCATTTCTGCTGCGCCACAACAGTAACTCCTAAAGCAGGGTTTTTAAAAGTTAGCTATTATCTTCTTTGACCCATGAGAAAATTGCCTTTAGAGCCTGAAATTCTGACTCATTGAGAGATACATCTTGTGATCCTCATAAAATAAGTAAAGTCATTTAATTTCTGTTTCAGAGACAGAAGAGATGGGTGATGAAGAGGTTTTCTCCTGGTTGAAGTGTGCAAAGGGGCAGTCCCATGAACCAGAGAATCTTATGCCCACGCAGATAATCCCTGGCACAGGTAAAGGAATTCCTTTTTTAGATTTGGTAGGAGAAAAATGTTTTTAATTGAGCTCTAATTTATACACCATAAAGTATGGTAAAATGGTTTATCTCAACCTGACTTTGTTTAAGCCTCACTAAATTCTCTGAGAATTTGAGTCTTTAGAAATGTTAGATTGTATGCAGCCAGTGCACTCATTTTGCCTCACTTTTCTGGATAGAGAGGTTGGTTGGTTGCTTTTCAGATGTCATTTTACATTCCAGCCAGTCCCCTGGTTTCCAGAAAAACTTTTGTTTTTTTAAGCTTGTAGAAATCCACCTGAGGCTGATCAAATCTCTTGCATCCATGAAGAAAGCAGCTTAACAGTAGGAATGAATTGTCGTGTGGTAGCTTACTTCAGTGATTCCTCCATAAAGTCTGTTTCTAGCTTCCACATTTCCGTTAATATATACACATTGGGGAGTTCCTGTCATGGCTCAGTGGAAACAAATCTGACTAGCATCCATGAGAACACAGGTTTGATCCCTGACCTTGCTCAGTGGGTTAAGGATCTGACATTCCTATGAGCTGTGGTGAAGGTCCCAGACATGGCTCAGAACTGGCATGGCTGTGGCTGTGGTGTAGGCCGGCAGCTGCAGCTCCGATTCCTAGCCTGAGAACTTACATATGCCGCAGGTGTGGCCCTAAAAAAACAAAACAAAACAAAATATATACACACCCATCAAAATTGGTGGATCTCTTGCCTGTATTCTTTACCACTTTAAGGAACCCCCCCTCCCCGCCCCGCCCCAGATCCTTTAGACTCCAGTACTTCCAAGCAGTGGAAGCGCTTGAGTGCAGTGGTCAGATGCCTGCTTCTTGCTGATCTAAGCATTTGGTTGAATGTTTTGTAAAATTTACATAGGTCTATTTCTTTGTTATAACTTACAGTAAAGTCCATAAATCTCAAATACATAATCCAAAATGTTTACATACACTTGAACATTAAGGAATCTACCCCTGGAGTTTCTGCTGAAGGACACTTTATTAGTGTTCTCTAGAGGAGGGAAGGAATGTAGCGTAGTGGTTAAGAGTGCACAGAACTTTATTGCTAGATATATATACTTGGGTTGAAGTCTTAGTGTTTTCATTTACCAACTTTATGTACTTAAACAAGTAACCGAACTTCTCTGAGTCTCAGTTTCATCATCCAAAATGGAAGGTAGGGGAGTTCCCATTGTCACACAGCAGAAATGAATCCAACTAGTATCCATGAGGATGCAGGTTGGATCCCAGGACTCGCTCAGTAGGTTAAGGATCCAACATTGTTGTGAGCTGTGGTGTAGGTTGCAGACGCATCTCAGTTTCCTCTTTGCTGTGACTGTGGCCAGCAGCTGTAGCTCCAATTGGACCCCTAGCCTGGGAACTTCCATATGCCCCGGGAAGCAAAAAAAAAAAAAAAATTGAGGGTAAAAGCTCAATACCTCACTGAAATATGATAAGACTTGAGGGAAATAATGTAATGTAAATAAAGTCTTTAGCACAATACTTGGCATATACAAGCATTCTACAAGGTTAATTGTTATTGTTATCTTTGTTCTAGCTCTTTACAATATTGGAGACATGGTGCATGCTGCCCGGGGCAAATGGGGAATTAAAGCAAACTGCCCTTGTATTAGCCGGCAGAACAAATCGGTGTTGAGACCTGCTGTCACTAATGGGATGTCACAGGTAAAGTGGTGTGTATGGTACACCTGAAAAAAACTTAAGTTCTCAGTACCAGGAAATGCCCCATTTTTACCTCTGTTGTCCCAGGCTACTGTTGGATTCCCGGGGAAATTAGGCGATGAGGAAGTCTGTCTAGAGAGAACCCAAGAAGTTACTCAAGGGATTTAAATTCACCCTGACTGGTATTCATTTCCTTCATCATGTTTAAAACCAGTTCAGACTTGGTTGCTAAATAGCACGAAGAGATTATTTGTATCTTGTTAAGATTTATTACCTCAGGTTCCTTGTGTAGGTGAAGAATATAGAAAAGGTCACTAGGAATGTGTTCCTTTCTGTGTGCAGAGCAGACCCTGCCTTGTCATGTCAGGTGCTGAGGACAGAAATACGAATATCGATCTGCTAATCTAGGATCCTTCTGCCCTGAAAGCAGTCCCACTCCTTCATAGAGGCAGTGATTTTCTCCTTATTATCAGAGGTGGAAGTTTGATGGTAACTATTTTGAATAAGAGTCAATTTAAAAATAAACAAAACAGGAGTTGCCACCGTGGCTCAGTGGTTAACAAATCCGACTAGGAACCATGAGGTTGTGAGTTGATCCCTGACATCGCTCAGTGGGTTAACGATCTGGCGTTGCCGTGAGCTGGGGTGTAGGTTGCAGACACAGCTCGGGTCTGGCATTGCTGTGGCTCTGGCACAGGCCAGCAGCAACAGCTCTGATTAGACCCCTAGCCTGGGAACCTCCATATGCCACAAGTGCGGCCCTAAAAAAACAACAAAAAAAGCACACCTCGTACATTTGGAGGGCTTTCCAGGAATGCTATTAACACATGATCAGTAAGAGGTACAGGGATTAATGCTGAGAGATCTCAAGATATGTTTTCAGTAGAGTTGACATATTAGATTGAATTGGAAAATCCAATAATAGAATAATAATAAACATTTTAGAGCATTTATATGTGCCAAACACTAAGCTGAGCTCTTTGTATATACTATCTCATTTAATCCTCAAACTAGCTCCATGAAGTGAAGTTTGAATCACCAGTTTGCCATTGCAGAAATTGAGCCTAAGGCATACTGTTTTATTTTCAAGTCTTGTCCACTGCTTTTTCCACAGAACCTAGCATAGTTTCTGTCACATTGTAAGACTCAATAAAAAAAATATGTTAAATTAATGAATGAGTGAAATAGCCATTTATGGGACAATTTAAAATTTTCTCTGAGTTCCTGTCATGGCTCAGCGGTAACAAACACAGCTAGTATCTATGAGGATATGGGTTTGATTCCTGGCTTCACTCAGTGGGTTAAGGATCCAGTGTTGCCATGAGCTATGGTGTAGGTCGCAGATGTGACTCAGAACTGGCATTGCTGGAGTTTCCGTCGTGGCTCAGTGGAAACGAATCTGACTAGCATCCAAGAGGACAAAGGTTTGATCCTTGGCGTTGCTCAGTGGGTTAAGGATCTGGCGTTGCCATGAGCTGTGGTGTAGGTCGCAGATGCAGCTTGGATTCAGTGTTGCTGTGGCCGTGGTGTAGGCTGACAGCTACACTTCTGATTCGACCCCTAGCCTGGGAATGTCCATATGCCGTGAGTGTGACCCTAAAAAGACAAAAAAAATTTAAAATTAAAATAAAATTTTCTCAAACCTATTTAGTATCAGCAGTTGTCACTCCTTGCATTGTAGTTTTTCTACACGGACAGCACTTTAACCTTATTGGCATTTTGTGCTTTTAGCTTCCTATCACAAACCCTAGTGCCTCTTCTGGAAATGAAACCACCTTCTCAGGCGGGGGAGGAACTGCATCGGTAACACAGTCAGAGACCGACCATGTTCCCAAAGCCGACAGCACTGACATCAGATCTGATGAGCCTCTGAAAGTGGACAGTTCGGCATCACACAGCAATAGTGAGCTAAAAGCCATCAGACCCCCTTGCCCTGACGCAGCCCCACCCTCCTCAGCTCTGCACTGGTTGGCAGATTTAGCAACTCAGAAGGCTAAGGAAGAAACAAAAGGTGAGAGTGACACAAGCCTCTGCCCTGCCTGTGGGTGGAACACGAGTTATTCTGGGATTCTTCAGACTCACACATTACCATCCACATTTATGAAACATGCCACTTGCTTTCTCTGGCCAATCACGTACAATGAGGGAATTTCTTTCAACTTCTTTCTAGAAGTGGAGCTTTTTTAAAAAAGACGCATGCCTGGGCTCTACCCCAGACCTCATTCGTCAGAATTGATGAAGGTTTTTTTTTTTTTTTTGGTCTTTTTGCCTTTTCTAGGGCCACACTTGCGCCATATGGAGGTTCCCAGGCTAGGGGTCTAATCAGAGCTGTACCCGCCATAGCAACGCAAGATCCGAGCCATGTAAACAACCTACACCATAGCTCACAGCAACATCGGATCCTTAACCCACTGAGCAAGACCAGGGATCGAACCTGCAACTTCATGGTTCCTAGTCGGATTCGTTAACCACTGAGCCACGACGGGAACTCCTTGATGAAGATTTTTAACAAGCCTCCTAGATGGTTCTGTTACTCAGCCAGGAGTACTAGCCAGAAGGGCTGAACTTGCTTCTCAGTGGGCACAAGAATCACCTGGGAAGCCGTTACAAAGGCAGAGTGCTGTGCCCCACTGAACTATTAAATGAGACTCTTTTAGAATAAGACCTAGAATCTCCATTTTTTTTTTTTTTCTTTTTGGGGCCGCACCCGCGGCATATGGAGGTTCCTAGGCTAGAGTTCGAATCAGAGCTATAGCTGCCGGCCAACACCACAGCCACAGCAACGCCAGATCCAAGCCACGTCTGCGAACTATACCACAGCTCATGGCAACGCTGGATCATTAACCGACTGAGAAAGGACAGGGATCGAACCCACAACCTCATGGTTCCTAGTTGGATACATTAACCACTGAGCCACGATGGGAACTCCTAGAATCTGCGTTTTTAACAAGCACTCCAGGTGATTCCAATACAAGTACTCTGGAGACCCACTTGAAGAAACACTGTCTTAGAAAGTGAGGGAGACGAAAGATGGATGGGAACAGAAGGAAGTCTGAAATACAGATCTGGAAGAGAAAGAAAGTAGGAGAGTTTCTCCTTGGCCATGAGACCTGCCATAGTCCTAGCTCATCAGGTTTGACCGAGACACACCGTACGTAGTTTGGGGGCCAGGGGAGGGGAGAGTCTTTCCTCCTTGCCCGTTGGCTGATTGTTTTAGGAGTCAGTTGCCTGCTGGGTATTCCTCATTGTGCCTAATGCTGTTCCCGGTTATGTTCTTACAGAAGCAGGGTCCCTGAGGTCGGTGCTCAGTAAAGAATCTCATTCACCCTTTGGGCTGGACTCATTCAACTCCACTGCAAAGGTCTCTCCGTTGACTCCAAAGCTTTTTAACAGTCTATTACTGGGTCCCACTGCCTCCAACAACAAAACCGAAGGCTCGAGCCTTCGAGACCTCCTCCACTCCGGGCCCGGAAAGCTTCCTCAAACCCCCTTGGACACAGGCATACCTTTCCCCCCGGTCTTCTCTACATCCTCAGCAGTAAGTGTACTCTCTACAACTCCAGCCTGTGCTGTTTTTCCACACACAAACCATCAGAGATCTAATGGCCTGGTTAGAGGGTATGTGGGTGACTTGTATTCTCTACATTATCAGTCCAGATAACAAGATCTTTCTTTATATCAAGTTTTGGGAATGTATGAGACCCTGTAAGTAGTAAACCTTTTGTGCCATGTTAGGAAGTCAATAGAAATTGAGACACTGAAATTTTTTAGTCATCAGAAATCACTTTATTTTCTTGACAACAGATACTAACTTTTTTTAAACCTAGGCAGTACATTCATACTGTATTCTCTTGGATATCTAATAGACATCTCAAACCTAACACGTCTAAGACCACACCCCTGATCTGCTAACTGTGAGCCTGTTTTTGCACTAGTTTGCACTCTCTTGGTCAGTGGCTTCCAATTACTTGGAGTCATTTGGAACTCCCCTTTCATATATCTAAGCTGCTAGCACATCCTCAGAATATATTGAGTCTACCATTTCTCATCAACTCCACCGCTCCCTCTTGGGTCCAAGTTAGCATCCTCTCTTGCCTGAATTTTTGCAGTAAACTCCTTACAAGTCCTCTTCATTTCTTCTCTTTTACACTCTACAGTCTAGTTTCAACACAGCAGTTAGATTATGTTTAAGATAGGTCAGATCATATCACTTTTGCCTAAAATCCTTAAGGGCTTCCTGGTTCATAATAAAGAAGACTCCTTTTGGGACTCCCAGGTTCCAGCCCTGTCTTCCCCTCACTCCCTGAACATCAACTACTGCTCTCCCTCTTGTCCACTCTCCCCAGCCACACCCACCTTCTTGCTGTTCCTTGAACACGGCCAGGCAGCTCCCTCTTCAGAGCCTTTGCACTTGTCCTTTTCTCCACCAAGAGCTCTTTCCTCTGTCACCACACGGCCTGCTTCACCATCAACTTCCTCTCCTCCCTCCTGAAATGTCACCTCTTCAGTAAGTCTTCTTCTTAGATCACCTCCTTTTTTTTATTCCTTTTTACGGCTACACCTGTGGGCATACGGAAGTTCCCAGGCTAGGGACTGAGTCGGGGCTGCAACAGCCGTTCTACACCACAGCCACAGCAACACCAGATCTGAGCCACATCTGCAGTCTATGCCACAGTTCGCAGCAACGCCAGATCCCTAACCCACTGTGCCAGGCAGGGGATCAAACCTGCATCCCAGCGCTCCTAAGATGCCACCGATCCCATTGTGCCACAGCAGGAACTCCTAGATCACTCTTTTTAAAAGCCCATTCCACTCCCATCATCCTGCGCTCATACCTGTTTCCTCTGCACTTATTTTTTCCATAGCACGTCTTACCATCTGACTTACTGTGTTTTATTTATTATCTGTTTCAGCTCCACTTGCAGGCATTTTTGTCTGTTTTATTCACTATATCCCTAGTGGCAGTGTTTGAGATGTAGGTATTTAGTAAGCATTTACTGAACAAATAAATTCACAAGGTACCAAGTTTAAAAGATATAGTGAAAAGTTTCCTTCCCACTGTTGCCTCCATTTCTGTAGGTGACCATTGTTTCATGAGTGTCCTTTCAGTGGTATTAACATATGTACGTAGTTATTTTCCCCCTCTTTTTACAGGTGTTTTTACACATTGCTTTTCTGTTTTAAATGTATATATTTCAGATATTTAAAACAGGAACATAAACATATTTCTCATTTTATTTTATGACTAGTGACTGAAATTTGATGAACTATGGGTGGTTGAGCCCTGTACAGTGTGGATTATTTGTTTCTCTTTTAGATAAATGATTTTTAAAAAATTAATTTGAGCTCTGTTTTATTTGTACTGTTCCAACTCCCAGTTCTCCTTTTTCTTTTTAAATTTTCCCGGGATGTTATATGTTTGCACTTAGTCTATTAGTGATACTTCAGACACTGGGTTAGCATGTTTACAAAAGCCCTCCCCTTCCTTTAGTTCCATGATGTCACTTTCCATCTCTGGTCCTGAGCTTTTTTTCACACCAGCTGCCACAAATGAGAGATTCTTGGTAGGGGAAGAACTGGTCAGTAGGAGACCACTTTCAGAATATACAGTTCTCTTGGATACTCAGGTGCAAATGTTCATTGGAGCGAACTCCTCGGTAAAAAAAAAAAAAAAAATCACTGCCTTGACAAGTCTCCTCAGTTACATAATTAAAGTATTATATCGCTTGGGCATGCTGACCAGAAAAAATATGTAACCCTCAAAGTAAATGATCTTTTTCACATGGTTACAGCATTTTGTGATCCCTGCAATCTATGTGCATATGCTTAATGAGGCTTAATGCCAACGGTATTTCTTAGGTCTCAAATCTCTTGCAGTAGAGGGAATCTTTCTGCACTTTTCTTTAGTAAATACAAAGCGAAATATGAAGGATAGGGAAATGTAAGATATTGACTTAATATCCCCCCTCCCCAACTACAAAAGTCTTCAATAACTTTTATGAAGTTTAATCAGATAGATCAGAACTCCTGGTGAATACAACTGTGAGACAGTTTTTTGAACGTTCTTCTAATGGTGCCTCAGTTATACTAACCTGATGACTTTGTGTCTGGTAGGGGGTGAAGAACAAGGCCAGCCTACCCAACTTCCTTGACCACATCATTGCCTCCGTGGTAGAAAATAAGAAAACCTCAGATGCAGCAAAACGGGCCTGTAACTTGACTGATACCCAAAAGGAAGTAAAGGAGATGGTGATGGGGTTAAATGTGCTAGACCCCCACACCTCTCACTCCTGGCTCTGTGATGGAAGACTTCTGTGTCTCCATGACCCCAGCAACAAAAATAATTGGAAGATCTTCCGGGAGTGTTGGAAGCAAGGCCAGGTAAACAAGAATAAGCAGTTCCCAGGGGTGGGTGTCCACCTGCCCACTGTAGCTACTAGGGTAGTTTCAGTTTGCTCTGAAAGATTTTTTTTGTCAAGGAGATGTAGACATATAGTAAGTTTGTTTTAGCAGCCTTTCTGCTTTGAGTTTTCTTGCATTTTTAAAAATTGGAAGATTCCTGAAAATACATTGCAGATCCCTTTATTTCTCAGCTGTGTAGCTCTATGTTCTTAAAAAGGCAATTGAAATCCCTTTGAGGCTGTGATCTGGCATTAATGACACCTTTAGAGGAAAATCCTTAAGTGTGATATGAGGTGAAGCTAAAGTGGGTGGAAGTGGGTGGTACTTTTCTAGGTAAATGTTTCAAGGCCACACTAGCCTGTGTGATAGTGTGATAACATTTCCTGATTTTTATACATTAGCAAGTACATGAGGAAAGGGGGAGGTTATGGAATTATCTGGATAGTTTTTCATTCAAAATATAAGGAAGTATTCTCAGAGTTGCATTTGTCAGCATTCCATCCTCTCATCTCAAAATAGTGGAGATACCAGGGCAACAGAAGTGATTTCCATGGAATGCTCCACATACCCCCAGGTGAGAATCAAGGGTTATAATGGAGAAGTAGTTCCCATTTGCTATAGCAGGCATGTTAAAATCCATAGATTCTGAAAATGGGAGGGAGCAATAAGTCATCATAGAAAAGAGGAGGTTGTCCCCAGGAAATCCTCCTGTTCTATCCCTTAGCCCTGAGCTAAAACTGTTTCCTAAATGGCTCTGATTGAGATACTTTTATTTCCACAGCCAGTGCTGGTTTCAGGGGTACATAAAAAGCTCAAGTCTGAACTCTGGAAGCCAGAAGCCTTTAGCCAAGAATTTGGAGACCAGGATGTGGACTTGGTGAACTGCAGGAACTGTGCTATAATTTCCGATGTAAAAGTTCGGGATTTCTGGGATGGCTTTGAGGTCATTTGCAGTAAGTAGCTTTGATAACCTGTGCAGTTAGAGCAGACTGGAAAGTAAGCATCTGCATGCCCTGCCCCACCCCTGAAATAACAAATTACAGCCTCTTGGTGGAAGGAACATTGCGTCCTGGAGCCAACCAGGTGGCTCACGTGGCAGTCCTGTGGCTCCAGAGCACATTTGGACTTAAGACATGATCCCACAGGATGTGTGGAGCACTATCACTTTGAAATGGAAAATTATAGCATGTGATAGAGCAGTGAGTAAGGAAAACAAAGCCCACCTAGTCCATTATGGGGAGTTACAAGTCTAATAAGAAGTTAGTCCCCTAAACCTTTTAGTCACCAGAGAATCAGGCAGCAGTCAACCCAGCTTTCTGTCTTGCAGAGCGATTAAGGTCAGAAGATGGGCAGCCAATGGTGCTCAAACTCAAGGACTGGCCTCCTGGGGAAGATTTTCGGGACATGATGCCAACAAGGTTAGTAAACTACAGTGAGTCACCTTGAGAAACTTGTGCTTTGCCATCACAAAGTAATCATGGAGATGTGAACTCCACCTCTTTTTTCTTTTTTCCCCTGTAACACGCTAAGTCAGCTTTCATTCTCTTATAGGTTTGAAGATCTGATGGAGAACCTTCCTCTGCCAGAGTATACCAAACGAGATGGCAGGCTTAATCTGGCCTCTAGGCTGCCAAGCTACTTTGTAAGGCCCGACCTGGGCCCCAAGATGTACAATGCCTATGGTATGAGGGAGAGGCCATAATTGACCTTTTTGGACACTGTTGTTTTCATTTCACTTACGAAGGAAGATCTGTAGTTAGGGCGTGTGTAGATATGACAGAAGGCAAAGTGACAGGTTCTGGAAAAGTTGACAATATCCAGGATAGTTTAGAATATGTTTGCTCTTGTCATAGATTTGCCTATGGGCCCAGTCTACAAGCTACATATATACAGTATTTAGAAAGTTTCCTCTTATTAGAGTTCCCTGGTAGCTCAGTGGGTTAAGGATCTGGTGTTGTCACTGCTCTGGGTCAGGTTGCTCCTGTGGCGTGGATTTAGTCCCTGGCCTCAGGATTTCCATTTGCCTCGGGCATGACCAAAAAAATTAAAAATTAAGAAAAAAAATTTTTTTTTCTTTTTAGGACTGCACTCCCGTCATATGGAAGTCCCTAGGCTAGGGGTTGAATTAGAGTTGCAGCTGACAGCCTACACCACAGCTCATGGCAATGCCGGATCGTTAGCCCACTGAGCAAGGCCAGGGATCGAACCCACAACCTCATGGTTCCCAGTCAGATTCGTTAACTGCTGTGCCACGATGGGAACTCCCCGATTCTTAGCTTTTAAGAGACTTCATAAAAGAAGTTTGATTACCATGCTACCAACCATGCTCTTTGTGAAGTCACAGGAATATCCTAAATCATCGTGAAAGCCAAGCTTCATTTGAATGTCCATGATGCCCATGTCTGTTTGGCTTTTGAAGGAGAGGTCATTTTAGGGGCTAGAACTGGTTCAAAGGCCAGAACTAATGATAGTGTCAACTGAGTTCAAAATCAGTCTTAAAACACTAGAAAAGAGATGAGTAGAATGATTTATTGATACATAAATGCACTTTATTCTCCCCATGTTACTCATTTAAGAACACCTCTGAGGAATTCCTGTTGTGGCTCAGTGGTAACAAGTTCGACTAGTATCCATGAGGGTGGTAACTTGACTAGTAACCATGAGGACGCAGGTTCGATCCCTGACCTTGCGCAGTGGGTTAAGGATCCAGCGTTGCTGTGAGCTGTGATGCAGGTCAAAGACGTGGCTTGGATCCCATGTGGCTGTGGCTGTGGCTGTGGTATAGGCCAGTAGCTGTAGCTGCGAACCGCTAGCCTGGGAACTTCCATACGCTGCAGGTGTGGCCCTAAAAAGCAAACAGAAGTAAGTTTTCATTTGTAGGGTCTATATGGATTCTTCAGATACTGCCTTCTCACCTGGCATATTTTCCTTTTACCTTTAGGCTTGATAACAGCAGAAGATAGAAGAGTTGGCACTACAAACCTTCACTTAGATGTGTCTGATGCAGTTAATGTGATGGTGTATGTTGGGATCCCCATCGGCGAGGGTGCTCATGATGAAGGTATGATTTCAGGAGGGTAAAGGATGTCTTTCTTAGTCAGGGCCAGCGGCTTTCTCTTAAATTTCTGCGAGGCATGATGCATAGTAAGTGTCCAGACAAAGGGATGATTGTAGCGGGGAAGAGTGGTACTTGTGTGTCTTTGACCGGAGTTACTCTCTTTCTGGGACTGCTGTCCTTTACACTGAGTGTGTAGCATCACAAAGAGGAGGAATAAAGAAGAAAGGGCAGGGCGCAGCGTCGTGGCACAGCGGTTAACAAATCCAACTAGGAACCATGAGGTTGCGGGTTCGATCCCTGGCCTTGCTCAGTGGGCTAATGATCCGGCATTGCTGTGAGCTGTGGTGTAGGTCGCAGACGTGGCTCAGATCTGGCATGGCTGTGGCTGTGACGTAGGCTGGCAGCTGTAGCTCCAATTAGACCCCTAGCCTGGGAACCTCCATATGCCGCAGGTGCGGCCCTAAAAAAAAGCAAAAAAAGGAAGAAGAAAGGGCAAACCAGCCTATTTGGTCCATCAGCCAGTTCAGCTCTGGGTGACAGGTGATAAAGCAGGTCATTTGCACAGAAATGAAGCATAAAAGTGATATTTTGCTGTGTCTGCACTCTCTGCTAACTCAGTGTAAAATTAATATGTGTTCATTACAGAAGTTTTAGAAAATGGAAAATTTTAAAGAAGAAAATAAATAACAATATCACAAGGTTCAGGGATAATCAGTATCATTACTTTATTTCCTGCCTCACACCGCTTTTTTTTTTATTACTATTAAACTGTAGTTGATTTACAATATGCCAATCACATATTTGCTTTTGATGCTACATACACCTGCAGATCTTTCAACTGTGCTATCCTTTAAAGGGCTATAGCAGACATGGATTTGAAGCCAACTCTCTTAACTAGCCAGAGAAGCTTTACTCTTCATGGCCTTAAATCCATAGGATCCTAGAGTTTGAAGAGGTCTTAAGAAAGTATACAATCCATCTGCTTATAGCAGAAAATAACCTGCAATTCAAACATAAGATATGGCCACACAGTTTGAGCAAGAAATATGTTTTAAAGAAAAATATACCTCCAAAAATTGCTGAGGCTCTATTAAGTAAGGAAGATTAGGGTTGCTCTTCTAATGTGTAGGAAGCTTAGACCAATGTGAATCTTGATTCTTTGATTTTACCTTGTATAACTTCACAGAGAATAGTGGAGACTAAACTTGTTTGAATTGGACATTTTGCTTCACTCAGAGGTACTAAAATGGTTACATTGCAAAGTGTCCTTTTGCTCTTTTCAGAGGTTCTGAAGACAATTGATGAGGGAGATGCTGATGAGGTGACAAAGCAGAGGATTCATGATGGAAAGGAGAAACCTGGTGCTTTGTGGCACATCTATGCAGCCAAGGATGCAGAGAAGATCCGGGAGTTGCTCCGAAAGGTACGTCCCTGGGTGGGCTCCAGCTCACAGATCAAGGGTCTGGGAGTGCTGAGACAGCCTGCCTAGGGTTTCTCTTGTGAAATCTCTTGGCATGAAAGACCTATGCCGGAGTTCCCATCGCGGCTTAGTGGTTAATGAATCCGACTAGGAACCATGAGGTTGCGGGTTCGATCCCTGGCCTTGCTCAGTGGGTTAAGGATCCGGCATTGCTGTGAGCTGTGATGTAGATTGCAGATGCAGCTTGGATCCCACTTTGCCGTGGCTGTGGTGTAGGCCGGCAGCTACAGCTCCGATTAGACCCCTAGGCTGGGAACCGCCATATGCCGCGAGTGCGGCCCTGGAAAAGACAAAAAAAAAAAAAGACCTATGCCCTTTGTCAAAATGCCCCAGAGAGGTGAATCCACACTTAGAGAATATTGAATAGAATATAGTAGAAGCTTTGGTCTCCTGGCAACATTACCATAGCAAGTTGGATTTATGCTCTTAATCTTTGTATTCACTGATCTTTCCATCTTTGGGTTTTGATTATGATTTCAGGTTGGAGAAGAGCAAGGCCAGGAGAATCCCCCTGATCATGACCCAATTCATGACCAAAGTTGGTACTTGGACCAGACCCTGCGTAAACGGCTCTACGAGGAATATGGTGTGCAAGGCTGGGCCATTGTTCAGTTCCTGGGAGATGCTGTCTTCATACCTGCTGGAGCCCCACACCAGGTGGGTTCCAACTGGGGATGGGGTTCCACAATTCCCATTGTTTACTTATTTCTGATTCTCTTGCTAACCTGGCAATAGATACAGATTGATGGATTAGAGCGATTACTCTTAAACTGCAGCTTATTTTTTGCTTTTTAATGTTCTTCCATGTAATTTTTTTTTTCCTTTTTTTAGGGCTACACCTGCAGCATGTGAAAGTTCCCAGGCTAGGGGTCAGACTGGAGCTGCAGCTACTGGCCTATGGCACAGCCACAGCAATGCAGGATCCAAGCCTCATCTGCAGCCTACACCACAGCTCACGGCAGCACTGGGTCTGTGACCCACTGAGCAAGGCAGGGGATCGAACCCGCATCCTCATGGATTTGTTTCCGAAGCGCCATAATGGAATCTCCGCTTCCACGTGATTTTAAATGCTCATTTAAAAATTTTTTAAGAGTTCTCATTGTGGCTCAGTGGTTAACAAATCCGACTAGGAACCATGAGGTTGTGGGTTCGATCCCTGGCCTCACTCAGTGAGTTAAGGATCCGGCATTGCCGTGAGCTGTGGTGTAGGTCACACGTGGCTCAGATCTCATGTTGCTGTGGCTGTGGCATAGCCCAGCAGCTATAGCTCTGATTTGACCCCTAGCCTGGGAAGCTCCATATGCCACAGGTGCAGCCCTAGGAAAGACCAAAAAAAAAAATTTTTTTTAATAGAGACTATTAAAGAAAAGGTCTTAGTTCAGCGCCATATGCCCTAATCCTTTTACTTCTTTTTCTTCTCCTTGTTCTTCTTTTTTGGCCACACCTGCAACATGCAGAAATTCCCAGGCCAGGGATCAAACCCGAGCCACAGCAGCGACCCAAGTCACTACAGCGACAACAGCAAATCCTTAACCCTCAGTGCCGCAAGAGGACTCCTGCCCTATCCCTTTTCACCCCTCATCCTACCTTCCCCAGAAGTAGCCTGCTGCTGGAGTTCCCTTCGTGGCTCAGTGGTTAACGAATCCGACTAAGAACCATGAGGTTGCGGGTTCAATCCCTGGCTTTGCTCAGTGGGTTAAGGATCCGGCGTTGCCGTGAGCTGTGGTGTAGGTTGCAGACGCGGCTCGGATCCCGCGTGGCTGTGGCTGTGGCGAAGGCTGGCGGCTACAGCTCCTGTTAGACCCCTAGCCTGGGAACCTCCATATGCCGCAGGTGCGGCTCTACATAAAGGCAAAAAAAAAAAGAGAAGTAGCCTGCTGCTAAGTTTCCAGATCCTTTTCTGTGTAAACACTAACATTTTCACTTATAAATTTATACTTACAATTTTTCTGCTTTTTTGTTTTTATAAAAATGGAATTTAGAAGTATTTCTAAAGTTTGGGGTTATTTTAACTATATGATGGACAGTTTCTATATATTATTGAATCTCTAATGCCTGAAGTTTGCCTTCGTACTTTTCCTCTCCCAGGTGCACAATCTATACAGTTGCATAAAAGTAGCAGAAGACTTTGTATCTCCAGAACACGTAAAGCACTGTTTTCGCCTGACACAGGAATTCAGGCATCTCTCTAACACTCATACAAACCATGAGGATAAACTGCAGGTAAATACTCCTCCAACACGCCCACCCTGTTTTCTCCTCTACTACTAGGCTGCATAGACAGGTGGGAGACACATTCTGCTTTCTGACAATATTATCTGGGCATTGTAACTGTAGAGAAATTATTAGGGGGACCATGTCTGGGATATGCAGTCCTCTCTCCAGGAATTTTTTTTTTTTTTTTTTTTTTTTGTCTTTTTAGGGCCACACCTGCAGCATATGGAGGTTCCCAGGCTAGGGGTCGAATCTGAGCTGTAGTTGCCGGCCTACACCACAGCCACAGTAACTTGGGATACAAGCTGTATCTGGAACCTACACCACAGCTCATGGCAGTGCCAGATCCTTAACCCACTGAGGAAGGCCAAGGATCAAACCTGCATCCTCATGGATCCTATTCACATTCGTTTCTGTTGAGCCATGACAGGACCTCCTCTCCAGGAAATATTTAATGGATCCTTTTCAGATTTGCTTTTAGAGAATAGTAAACTTTTAACCTAATCACTTCCAGTGTGACAATTTTCCCTTTCTCTGCTGCTGGAAAATACAGTGTTTCACTGTTGGTAACTGACTAGACTGACCTCCCAGTCAGGTGGGAAAAGCACTGTGGTTTTCTGTTCTAAGCCGGTTTCCCCCAAGCTGCTTCTCACAGCACACTCTCAGTTCCTTAGAGCCCTGCTAAGGACTGTAATCCTTGTCCCTAAGAGTTGTTTCCCTCTTACAGATCTAAGCTAGACAATCAGATTAGGTTTTCTTCTGCTCAGAAATAGATTGGAACTTTAAGGGCAGAATTTCATTGTTAATACACTTGTATACTTTAGTAACACTAAAAATAAAAACAAAAAGAATAAAGAAGCAAGATTGGGAGTTCCCCGTCGTGGCTCAGTGGTTAATGAATCTGACTAAGAACCATGAAGTTGTGGGTTCAATCCATGGCCTTGCTCAGTGGATTAAGGATCTGGCGTTGCCGTGAGCTGTGGTGTAGGTTGCAGACACGGCTCAGATCCCGCGTCGCTGTGGCTGTGGTGTAGGCCGGCAGCTACAGCTCCCGTTAGACCCCTAGCCTGGGAAACTCCATATGCCACGGGTGCGGCTCTAGATAAAGGCAAAAAGACAACAACAAAAAAAAAGGAAGCAAGATTCCCCAGGCAGAACTTGAGCAATCTGAATAGGTACTCCCCCAACCTTTCATGTTGGCCTGTTTTCCTCGTCGTGCCTGTGGCTCAGGTGTATCTTCTTTAATCAGTGACCCATGAGGTTGGAGATGTTTCCTGATTACTGGTAGATTTAATCATTAACCCGAGTCTGATATGTTTAGTTATTCCTTTTTCAAAATTATAGAACATTTCAACCATAAATCTCTTATACAAAGCACAATCACACTGATATAGAGATAGCAACAATATTATAGATATAATGCAAATAGTCAGGCACACATATTTCTCTTCTTTTCTTTTCTTTTTTCTCTTTTCTTTTTATGGCTGAACTTGCAGCATCTGGAAGTTCCCGGGCTAGGGGTCGAATTGGAGCTGCAGCTGAGGCCCACATCACAGCAATACCAGATCCAAGCCACATCTGCCACCTATGCCGCAGCTTGCAGCAACACGAGATCCTTAACCTACTGAGTGAGGCCAAGGATCCAGCCAGCAACCTCACGGATAATTACGTCAGGTTCTTAATCCATTAAGCCACAACAGAAACTCCAGGCATACCTATTTCAGACCCCAGCTCCATTAGGTCTCTCCTTGTCACATGTCACTTCCCAATCCTCTGTCAGTGCTTTATTTTTTTCTGTACTATTTTTCACCATCTAATTATGTTTCTTTCTGTCCATACTAGGACATAAGCTATTTAAGCTCCGTGAGGGCAGGGATTTTACTGTTTTATTCACTGCTTTTCCCTAACACAGTCTCTCACACGGAATAGGTACTCAGTAAATAAATATAATAGAGAATATTATACAAAAAATGTAATAAGAGAATAGCATAAGGGGGCTTGTGTGCCTGTCACTCATTTTAAGAAATAAGGCATCATATACAACCACACATATACACATAGAACAATGACATTATTGAAGCCTCCATTATAACCTTCCCCATTCCACCTCCTCAGAAATAATCATCATGTTGGTTTAAAACTGTCTTTAGGCATTCCTGTCGTGGCGCAGCAGAAATGAATCCGACTAGGAACCATGAGGTTGTGGGTTCAATCCCTGGCATCGCTCAGTGGGTTAAGGATCTGGTGTTGCCATGAGCTGTGGTGTAAGTTGCAGACGCGGCTCAGATCTGGGGTGGCTGTGGCTGTGGCTGTGGCATAGGCCAGCAGCAACAGCTCTGATTAGACTCCTAGCCTGGGAACATCCATATGCCGCAGGTACAGCCCTAAAAAAAGATGAAAAGGAGTTCCCTTCGTGGCACAGTGGTTAACGAATCTGACTAGGAACCATGAGGTTGCGGGTTCGATCCCTGGCCTTGCTCAGTGGGTTAACGATCTGGCGTTGCCGTGAGCTGTGGTGTAGGTTGCAGACACGGCTCGGATCCTGCGTTGCTGTGGCATAGGCCAGTGGCTACAGCTCTGATTAGACCCCTAGCCTGGGAACCTCCACATGCCGCAGGTGCGGCCCTAAAATGACAAAAGGCAAAAAAAAAAAAAAAAAAATGAAAAGACAAAAAAAAAACTGTCTTTAGCCTCCTAAGTTTATTGTAATAACATGTGAAGTAGGAAGATACAGTAAAAGTTATATGTGCTTGTTGTAGACAAATTAGAAAATACATCTAGGAGTTCCTGTCATGGCTCTGTGGTTAACAAACCCGACTAGGAACCATGAGGCTGTGGGTTTGATCCCTGGCCTTGCTCAGTGGGTTAAGGATCCGACGTTACTGTGAGCTGTGGTGTAGATTGCAGACGCGGCAAAAAAAGAAAATACATATAAGCACAAAAGGGGAAAATACCCAATAAATCCTATCTATGCACTGTTGTTTTAGTGCATTCTTTTTGGGGGGGGTGGGGGAAGCATACCCACAGCATATGTAAGTTCCCAGGCTCGGGGTCAAATCAGAGCTGTAGCCACTGGCCTACGCCACAGCCACAGCCACAGCAACACAAGATCTGAGCCACATCTGCAACCTACACCACAGCTCATGGCAACACCTGATCCTTAACCCACTAAGTGAGGCCAGGGATCGAACCGTGTCCTCACGAATGCTAGTTGGGTTTGTTAACCACTGAGCCACGACGGGAACTCTGTTTTAGTGCATTCTTATTAACCCACTAATCAAGGCCAATGGTTGAACTCACAACCTCATGGTTCCTAATCAGATTCGTTTCTGCTGCGCCACGACAGGATCTCTGTTTTAGTACATTCTTCGTAGCTGTAAGATTCTTAACCATGGAACTTCAGTTCTGTAAAATGGGGATAATAATAGAATCTACCTGATAAGGTTATGGTAAAGATTAAAGAAAGTCCACATAAAGAAAGAGCTTAGCAGTAGTGGCCAGCACATAGTAAGCACATAAAGGATGGTGATTATTTAGCCTTTCAAATGATTTCATTTTTCTCTTTTGAATATAGACTGTATATATCCTATGTGACTTGTAAATCATCTTTGGGATTGATTTGGGAAACACGCAGTACTACTGGCTGGGTGAGGGCTTTCCTCGGTAATCAGTAGGCCTTTAGTCATTAGAGAACATACATTTTCATTTGCAGAACACAGTATGTGGCTGCCATGAACTGACTCTGCTGATTGCTCTCTCCAGGTGAAGAACATCATTTATCACGCAGTGAAAGATGCTGTTGGCACCCTCAAGGCTCACGAATCCAAACTGGCAAGGTCTTAGGCGTGGAGCGATTCCAGACCCCCCTGCGAAGCAGGTCTTTCATTCACACACAGGGAACGGCAGGGTTCTCTGCTGGAGCAGAGGTCCTTCACTTGGAGCCAGTGTGGTCAGTATTACAAACTCTCCAGCCACTCTTTTCTACGCTGCCTCAACACTGAAGGTTGACACAGGAAAGTCGCACTGTTCACGCACACAGTTTCAGACTCCAAGCCGAAGGCGCCACATCCCCATCCTGTGGCCTTTTGGGACTCTGAATTGCCTGAACATCGCTGGGCTTTTCCTGCACATTCTCGTGATTTGAGATTCATGGAGCCAGGAATGTGGGCACACCTTTCTTTTCTTTCTATCTCGTGCCTAGTTAAGTGGGAATGTGTTTGGAGGTAGGGGGAATCATGTAACTGGTACAAGTGGGGGTTAATTGCTTACCCATGCCTGGTGGAAGCCTGACGGTGTCTCTGCACACGACCTCTGACACAGCCCATCCCAGGAGCCAGGTGCAGCCATTCCCCACTACCTCTCCCGTGAACATTGGAGTCTTAAAGGACCCAGGGAGAATCCACTGCTTTTCCCAGGAGGCTCCAGGATTAGGAAGCGTGTGTATTTTAGTGAAATATAGGTTTGTAGTGAAATAGTTACTATTTCATGAAAGTAGATATTTTTAGAATTTTTGAAATACCACAGTTGTTTTCCTGGATTATGAGGAAAGGCACATTACATTTAGTCTTCCTTTCAGTAAAACTCTTTGAAGAAATAAGATTTTTAGAAATTGACTGCCCATTATAGCACAAAAATCAGCCAAAGCAGAATTTTAAAAAATTGGCTTTTTAAGGTTCTTTTATTTCCCTTCTCCCATTTCAATCTTATCTTGAGGGAACAGCAGTCTTGAGAAAGAACTTTGTCGTGTCTGATCTGTAGTGTGTTCCATGCCTACACACACTGGTGACTCCAGGAACTATTTCCACCTATTACCAGCGTTCCCTTGGGACTCCTCTTGTAGTTCCAAATGCAGGGGAGAGTTTGCTTTCCTACATGAGGCTTTTTGTTTTGGGGGGTTTTTTTGGTCCAGAAATATTTTCAGTAAAACTTTCCAACTCAGTGGAGTTTTATTAAGAATTTATTTGAAAATGATGGAATTCATTGGCCCATAGGTACATTGGAAAATGTATCTATCTTCTTCCCAGCTGTACTGTAGTGCCCTGCAGGCTTGTTTATATGTTCACAGTTACTTTTTTTTTTAATAAAAGTCATTTACTGTAGAATACTTTTAATTTCACTTTCTGTATTTTAATTTTGTTGAAGGGCTGATTGGGATTTCCATGTTCTTATTAAAAATCTAACAAATCTGTTTTGTAGTGGACTAAATTCTTCCTGTGCCAGCCATTCTAAAAAGCAGGGCCGCAGAGTTCCCTGGTGGCTCAGTGGGTTAAGGACCCAGTGTTGCCACTGCTGTGGTTCTATAGTTACGACTGTGGTGCAGTTTGGATCCCTGGCCTGGGAATTTCCACATGTCTTGGGCGTGGCCAAAAAAATTTTTTTTAAAAATAAATAAAAATTAAAACCAGGGCCAGGTTGAGGAGAGGATTGGAGATGGAGGATGGTTCATTTACATATCATCATTACATTGTTGCATCCGATTATTACACTTTGCTTCCTGGATTTGTGCCCAGTTGGGAACAGGAAGTGCCAGGTCATTGTGGTTTGAGGGTTTGGGGATGAGGGGATGATGCTGCATAAGTTAGAGGGTAGGAGCAAAGATAGGCTTTCCATTGTTTTTGCTCTATGGGAACTGTGAGTTCCTCCCTTCCTGAAGCAGACTGGGGAAAGGGCCTTGGGGAATGGCCTATGCAAGCTTTTGGGCAGTCAGTGGCAGGGTTCCTCTAAACAAGAGGCCTGCTTGCCCACCTATCAAACGTGTGGCCCTAAATCCACCACAGGGTTGGTAGGAGAAGACCCAAACAGGATTTATTCTTGTTTATCGAGCAGCAATTAAAGTGGCCTAAGGGGTGAGGACAGGCTACTTTCCAATTAGAAAAGGCCTTTTGAAGAGGAAGCTGTAAAGAATAGTAAGAAGGGTCACCAGAGGCTGCTTCTCTGGATCCTGTTGGAAAAAACATCTTCCAAAATGTTTAGAGCCTGGAAATACAATTATCAGGGTAGAAATAGACCATCGTGTGGTTCAAGGATACTGAGTTTGAATAAGACCATAAGTGAAATACAGAGTTCTGAGCGTTTCCTTTCAACCTGGATGGGCACGGGTTGATGCTGTGATCATCAGAGGATTACACCTTGACATAAAGAAGGCAGAAGCTTTGAAATGGGGACAGGAAAAGAAAGCAGTGGGGGAGGGAGCGTTACAGAGGTTGCTGGAGCTTTGTTGCTTTGGTGAAAATCAGGAGGCAGGCTAGCCTACATTCTGGATATAAACGTATTCAGAATGAGGCCATCCACTGGCACCAGTTCTTGCTGATGGGGGTGGAACTGGAGCCCCTGGATTCATCGCCTACCTAGACCATAGGCCTCTCTCCCAGCCTCTCTTTACTAAGAGGGTGATTCCCCTGTCCCAGGTATCCACCTTGAGAGCAAAAGGCTTTGTTTCCCTACAAAGCCTAGGAACTGACAACCTAAAAGAAATCAGATTGGGAGCTGGGTTAGGTCCTCTTACAACTTGAGTGACCGGTGATGGTGGGGTGGACAGAGCCCCCTGTACCTTTGACTTCAGGAATTCCTGGGTGGGTGACTGCAGTGGGGAAAGAGGGTTTGCTAGTTAGCAGCTGGGAGAAGTAGCCTGTTTAGTGGACTTCCCCAGTTCCTACCTTAACAGCATGACTTAGTGCTTTTGTGATCCCTGGCAAATTCCTTTTTTTTTCTTTTTTCCCAATGCCTGGCAAATTCTTGAATTTCCCTATGCTTCCCATTTTCTTATATTCAAAATGAGGATAATTCCAACCCTTGCCTTACAGGATGGTCACATAAATAACACACTTTAAGATCTTGGCACTCAAGGCCTGGCACACAGTAAGCACCAAGTCATAGCTGTTATTCCCCGTGGGATGTTTAAGTCTTTTAGCCTCATAAGGGTAGGACAGGAGGAGGGCCAGGATGTCAGGATGGAACCATGAAGGCCTCCGAGCACCTGAACCCTGGGCTCGGAACCCAAGCAAGGTGAACAAGAGATTAGAGGAAGGCAGGACACGAGGGTCAAAGGCGCATGCCCGGCGACAGCAGGTGCAGGGGGGCGCGCCGCCGCCGCGCGGCCGCGGCCTCCCCTTTAAGAGCCGCCGCCGCCGCCCACGGCCCGCCGCTGCGGCAGGGACCTCCCCTTTAACGGCGGCGGCTCGGCGCTCCGCGGCCCCCGCGGCGGCTGCTGCTGCTGCGGGTGCTGCTGCTACTGCGGCTCCTGCTGCCGCCGCCGCTGGGCCTCAGGCAGCTACATCCTTGGCCAGGGCCGGGTCCCCGCCCCGCGCCCCGCCCGGCCCCGCCATGGTGTCCTGGATCATCTCTCGCCTGGTGGTGTGAGTGCGGCTGCGGGGGTGGCGGTGGCGGGGCGCGGCCGTTTGGAAGGGTGTGGGGGGTAGGGATGGGGTTGAGGGATATTGAAGCCCGGAATGGACCACTCCATGGCTTCATACAGCAGAGGCACCTAAAGGCACATCGTCTCTATTTTGGGTCCTCGAGACATGATGGTGGAAGACCCAGGACTGGAGGAGGGAAACGTTAGAGGAGCATGGCAGGCCTGGCTTCCCACCCCTTTTATTTTTAATTTTTATGCTCCTTTAACCTCCCTCATCCCGGGAGCCGGGCGTCAAGGGTTGATTTACCGGGGGAGGTGGTGTGTCCTCTCCCCCACGTAGCAGATCTGGGCTGGAAGAGCTCCTCAGACCTGGGCCCCCATCTCCCTGGGGGAGAGGGCTAACGGAGCCGGGGAGCGGGGCAAGGCGTCCTCATTCCACAGCTTAGGGCCATGGCAGCCCTGGCTTCTCCAAAGGGCCTGGTTTCCCTGCCTTCTTCCGCTGTCAGGAGACTGGAGATGAGGGCACAGGGGGCCCCCCAGGGAGGACAGGGTCTGGGAAGCAGAGAGGGTTGGAGGACAAAGTGTGGGAGGTGACTGGGAGAGGATGTGTGTGCTCAGCCCTGGGTTGTGAAAGCTGTGGAGGGGAGGTGGCCTTCATTCCAGGCTGCCAGCTATGGCCCTGCCACCTCCCCCAGGCTCCAGGAGGGAACCTTGCTCCCACAACCGCAGACTCTGTCCTTGAGGACTCCGCCCTCCACCCCATCCATCTCCACAGGCCATTTCGGGGGTATCCTGCCTCCGTGAGGCGAGCCCGTGTGCCAACAGACAGTACCCACACATTGTCAAGGGGCTGGGCTGTCAGGGGCTCCACGTGGGCCGCAGGCGCCCCCTGCCTCAGCTCAGGACCCTGCCCCCGCCCCCAGCCTCTACCATGAGGGGCTGGCGGCCCAGAAGCGCCTCCCGCCATCGCCTTCTCCTCAGTGCTGCCCTGTGCTTGTGTCTGGCTTCCCTAAGACCCACCCGAGCCTCCCTCCTGCCTCTCCCCCATCCTACCCTAGGGGCGATGCAGGGCCCTCAGACCTGCATGCGGCCTTCAGAGCAGCTGCTTCTCTTCTGTCTGAATGAGCTCCCTGAGGGGCCTCGGTCCGCTCCTTGCCTCACCTGGTCCTATATGGTCTCTGATGGGATCACCAGCAGACTCCGCTCTAGCCGGGCCCTCCGGCCCAGCGCACTCCCCTGAGCCTCTTCCCAAAAGTATTTCCACAGGGGACTAAATCTCTGCCTCTCTCAGGACCACGTGCCCCTGTGCCCTCTGCTCCCCAGGTCCCCAGTGAAGCAGGCTACAGTGGTACCTTTGGCTGGCAGGCGGAGCGGAGTGCCCTGTCAGGTGGCGTCAGCTTCCCTTGCAGAGCTGGCCCTTCTCCGCTTGGCTCTGGGGAGGGAGGTGGAGGGTGAGGGCAGTGAGGTATGAATGGCCGTGGTGCCCAGAGAAAGAAGACACCCCTGTGGCAGTGACCCCACCTCTGATGTGTTCACGCAGAGCCAAGGAAAACTGAATAACAAAGGGGTGTGAGGGTTCACGCCAGCTGGCTGGGGCCTCTGTGGTTGTGGCTCACCTCAGGCTCGGCCACTTTGACCTTAACCCCTGACCTGAGTTCGGCAGGCCAGCTGGTGTGGACTCTGGAGTGCTGTCCATCCTCCCCTTCCCTACCCAGGGACTGATGCAGAGCTGGGAGGGAGAGGCCAGTGCCCTTGGCCGAGGGGCCCAGTAACCATGCCTGCCTCCCTAGGCTCATCTTTGGCACCCTGTACCCAGCCTATTCTTCCTACAAGGCGGTGAAGACAAAAAACGTGAAGGAATATGTGAGTGTATGACCTTTCATCCCCTACTCGACCCACACGGCAGAGATCGGGGAGGATAGTGGGCCACCTGACAGATGGGGACGACTGTGTGCTGATGTTGTCAGCACTCATGAGACCTGGGCCAGGGGAGCTCCTGTGTGTTCCTTTCCCCCAGCCCTGGTGCGATGCGCAAGCAAAGCTGAGGTCCTGAGTGTCCCCCCGCAGCACCTCCAGCATGGTTGGCAGGCAGAGGTGGGGCCTGGGTGTTCCCCCCGCCCCAGCTAACACACCCTCTGTACCTCCAGGTGAAATGGATGATGTACTGGATCGTCTTTGCCTTCTTCACTACGGCTGAGACACTCACAGATATCGTGCTCTCTTGGTGAGGTCCAGCATCCCCTCCCGGCACCTCAAGAGCCAGGGCCCCTGAATTTCCTGCACCGCCAGCCGGTCAGAAGCCTGAGCCCCAGGGTGGAGTCCCTCAGGGTTGAATCCCCCGGCAGTTCCACGGGGCCCTGGCTGGCTGGGGCCTCTGTGCTTGTGGGTCACCTCAGGCTTGACTACTCTGACCCCCAGCCTCCATCCAGTCCTGTCTGGATCGGCAGAATAAGAACAGGCATAACCCTCACATTTCTTTCTGGTGGCAGCCAAAGAACCACAATAGAATTCAGGAAACCTGCTTCTGCCAGACTTAACCATGACCTTGGGCACTTTAGTTGTCTAGGCCTTAGCTTCCCTATTTGTAAAATAGGTATAAGAGTCAATCTTATAAACTTTGGGTGCTTGTATTTGAAAGGCATTTTCCAGGCACTGCTGGGCTATGTATATGTATATGTCTTTTTTTTTTTTTAAAGAGCTCTCTCTCTCTTTTTTTTCTCTTTTAGGGCCACTCCTGTGGCATATGGAGATTCCTGGAAAAGGGATCAAATCGGAACTGCAGCTGCCAGCCTGCACCACAGTCATAGCCACAGCAAATTGGGATCTGAGCCATGTCTATGACTTACACCACAGCTCATGGTGATGCCAAATCTTTAACCCACTGAGCAAGTATAGGGATCAAACTCATATCTTCATGGATATTAGTGTGCTTCCTAACCCACAGAGCCGTGACGGGAACTCCTACGAATATGTACTTTGAGGACACAGTGTCATAATGATCTTTGTATTCATTGCAGATGTTCAAAGTGTTTATTGAGGAGTTCCCTTGTGGCACAATGTGTTAAGGATCAGGTGTTGTCACTGCAATGGCTTAAGTTGCTGTTGTGGTGGGAGTTAAATCCCCGGCCCGGGAAGTTCTGCATGTCATGGGTGTGGCAAAAGAAAAAAAATTTGTTGAATGAGCAGATGCAGCACAGTAGACTGGAAATCAAGAGAAGAGAGTTTTGGAGTTCCCGTCGTGGTGCAGTGGAAACAAATCCCACTAAGAACCATGAGGCTGCGGGTTCAATCCTTGGCCTTACTCAGTGGGTTAAGGATCCAGCATTGCTGTGAGCTGTGGTGTAGGTCGCAGACGCGGCTCAGATCTGACATGGCTGTGGCTGTGGTGTAGGCCGACAACTGCAGCTCTGATTCGACCCCTAATCTGGGAACCTCCATATGCCGTGGGTACAGCCCTAAAAAGCAAAAAAAAAAAAAAAAACAAATTGAGGACAGTGAGGGTGTAGATTCCTCCTGACACAAGCAAAGGAGAGGATTTTGGTGAGGGCTTTGTGAAGGTGTAGGAGACCCACAGCAGTGCGTGGCCTGAGCAGAATCCGTGGGGAAAGGCGAGCAATCCTGAAAAGCAAAGGGCTTGTCATGGAAGCACACCTGAAGAAGCAGGAAGGGCAGGGAGAGAGGGGTGAGGACCCCGGAGTACAGCCGGAAGGATAGGGAGCTGGCCTTCCTGTTGACCATAGGGCAGGGGAGTGGGGGTCATGTGTCAGAAGAGTGCTGGGGTCACTTCCCACCTTCCCACTTGGAGCCTCAGCTGAGCCACATGGGGACCCCAGTGCACCAAGGGGTGGGGGACAAGTGACCTTCTGACTCCCTGCCCCAGGCTCTGCCACCCGCCTCTGTCCCCCCAACAGGTTTCCCTTCTACTTTGAGCTGAAGATCGCCTTTGTGATATGGCTGCTGTCCCCTTACACCAAAGGCTCCAGCGTGCTCTACCGCAAGTTCGTGCACCCGACGCTGTCCAACAAGGAGAAGGTCTGTTGGAACAAGGGGAGCTCGCTTCCCACCTGCCCCAGGTCAGGGCAGCCCGGTGCCGGCAGCCCCGTGCCCTCCTGGCTCTCCCTGTGGGTGACCTGGCAGGGTGCTGGCCTCCTCGGCCAGCGGGGCCCACCCCTCACCTCTTCCTCTTCCCTCTCAGGAAATTGACGAGTACATCACACAGGCCCGAGACAAGAGCTACGAGACCATGATGAGGGTGGGCAAGAGGGGTCTGAACCTGGCCGCCAATGCCGCGGTCACGGCTGCCGCCAAGGTGAGAGGGGGCAGACCCGGTTCCCAGGGCACCCCCCTCCTTACACATCTTGTCCCCCTGGCCAGGCCCCTTTGCTTCCACCATGTCCTCAAGTCTGTGACAGTCTGGGGGCTTGTGCAGCTTGGGTGTCCGGTCCTGCCGCTGACACCCACCAGCTGAGGGACCTCCGCTCTCCGAGCCGCAGTTGCAGCCTCATCTGTCCAAAGGGAAAGCATGGCCCCGGTGTGTCAGGGCTGCCAAGGGACGGGGTGAGGACCCTGGGGAGAGCACTCAGTGCCCCACGGTGACCTCTCTCTCCACCCCGCCCCTTCCTCCGGTTCTCCCGGTGCGTGGTGGTGACCCTAGGGCCAGGGGGTGCTGTCAGAGAAGCTCCGAAGCTTCAGCATGCAGGACCTGACCCTGATCCGGGACGAGGACGCACTGCCCCTGCAGGGGCCTGACGGCCGCCTCAGACCCGGCCCCGGCAGCCTCCTGGACACCATCGAGGACTTAGGTACAGGCAGGGCCCGGGCCTGGGCAGGGCACACGAGGCCGAGGAGGCCAGCGGGGCCAGAGGCGAGACCCCTGTTCTTCTTTCCTCCTCTGACCAGGGGATGACCCTGCCCTGAGCTTAAGGTCAGGCACAAACCAGCCAGATCACCGGACAGAGACCTCTGAGGATGACACGGGAGACAAGGCTCCTAAGAAGGCCAAACCCATCAAAAAAGTGCCCAAAGCTGAGGTGAGAGCCGGGCCGGGGTAAGGGGAGAAGGGCTGGGGAGGGGTCCTGGTTCCGAGCCGAGCACTCTGCCTTCCTCTCTGCCTCCCACAGCCACTGGCCTCCAAGACGCTGAAGACCCGGCCCAAGAAGAAGACTTCCGCTGGGGGCGACTCGGCCTGAGGCCCCAGCCCCCCAGGCTGCAGACCCGGCTCCACACTGTGCCAGTAGCCCTCACGCCTCGGGCCCCGGGGCCTCTCGGATGGCTGTTTCCGGTGCCTGCCCAGCGGCCACTCCTCTGGAAGGGCTTGGATAAGAGGAGCGAGGCCCTGCTGTGGGGGTTGAGGGTAGAGGCTGGACCAGGAGCTGAGGACTGAGCCAGCCACCCAAGGAGGTGCAGGCGCCTCAGAGCCTGAAAGCTACTCTCCCCGCTCCAGCCCTGCCCCCACCCACCCAGTGCCTTGCTGAAGACCGTGGCCATGCCCTTGTCTGAAGTCCTAACACGGCCCCCACTGCTCTCCCCGGGTCGGGGTCAAGGTCAGGGGCCAGTCACAGCCCAGATTTACCAGAGACAGGCCTGAAGGCTTGGTGAGAGCGGGAGGGAGTGGGGAAGGCCTCGGAGAACCTGGGCAGGGGCTCTGGGTCAGAGGCTGTGAGCGGAGGACAGAGGCTTTGTATGTCCTTAAGTGACCAGGAGGGCCAGGCCAGAGCTGCAGCCGGGTGCTGAGTGCCGGCTGAAAGGAGGTGGGGTCCAGGGGTGTGTGTGTGTGTCTGGATCTAGGGCTGGGGGATTCAGAGTAAAGGACTTTCCTCCGGCAGCAACCTCCCCCCAGCCTCGGCCAGCGGACCCTTTCCCCCCAGCCCTTCCTCCTGCTCTCTGAGCCGCGGAGGACCCCAGCCTGTGGGAGAACAGGGCTCCGAGGGGCCTCTCAGCTCCTGCTCTGCCCTCCATCCCTCCCTCTTCGCCGCCTCGTTCCTGCCCTGCTCCCGCGCTGGGCTCCTTCCCCCTCAGGACCCTCCGTGGAGGCCCTTGCTGAGTGGATTCCTGCCCTCCTCACCCGGGGACCCCCCAGGTTCTCCCCCTGTGCCAGGCAGACTGGGCGCCCTCTCAGCAGACCCCTGCCAGAGCCCAGCCTTTGCCCCACACTCTGCCCCAGCTCCTGCCGTGGCTTCAGTTAGGGCTAGGAGGAATGTGTGAGGAAGGAAAAGATACTTAGTAGCCAGGGGGCTCGCAATTCCATGGAAAGAGGGTGCCCGATGGACCTTTGGCACTGGCTGAGCCAATAAACCAAATTCTGGCACCTCATTTCTTGTGGCCTCTGTATGCTTTGTCCTCAGCCTACCCAGTCCACAGGTGGGAAGAACTTCACGTTAGAAGCAGGGCTCGGCTGTGGGGTGGAGGGGGGAAGAGGACAGACCGTGAACCCCAGAGTTCTGATCTCAAAGGTAAGAGATAGGCTTGAGGTGGTTCAGTCTGGGAAGATGGTTTTGGAGTTCAGCATAAAGCCGGGGGCTAGGAGGGGCCAGGACTTAAGAAGCGCTAGGGGGCTTCACCCTCGGAGGTCCTCCTAGCCCTCAGAATCCTGCCCTGAGACCCCTCCCCCGTTCTGGCACCTCACAGGAAGTGCCAGGTGTGAGCTCTGGGGACGGAGATCCCGCTGAGGCCCCGGGGAAGAGAGGAAGGGACGAGAGGGCTGGGGGGCAGAGCTGGGGAGAGGATGGCCGCAGTGCCTGGAAAGGCTGAGAAGTGCTGGAGACGGTGGGCCAGACACTGAGTGGAGGAGACAGAGGGGATGAGGGGAGGGGCGGAGATGAGGAACCAGCCCGTGGTTCCTGTCTGACCCTGGGGACAGACGAGGACAGGGAACCAGGACAGGGAACCCAGGGCTGGGGTCAAAGAGGCATGCCCACGTGGCCCAGGACAGGGAGGGACATGAGCTGCAGGGCTGGGCTGGGGGGGGGCAGGAGGAAGGCTGCGGGGCGTGGAGTCTGAGCCCTGGGAGGTAGAGCCAAGGTCACCAGAGCTGAGGGTAGCACTGGTGGGGACAAGAGCCTGGAGGCACAACCTAGAGCAGGGAAAGGAAGACATATGAGCAGAAGCAGCATCGGAGGAGACAGACAAAGGAACAGCGAAGAGAGGGAGGGGGAAAGAGAGCGAGGGAAGGAGAAGGGAGGGTGAAAGAATCAAGAGAAACATCTGCTCGGCTCAGTCTCGTGGAAGGAAAATGGAGGCAGCAGAGCCCGGGATGGGGGAATAGGAGTGGGGGGCCTGTCCTAGGCCCTGGACCCCAGGGTTGGCAAAATGCCCCACCCCAGGCTTTCCTCTCCCTTCCCTGGCATCACAGGGGCATGTCCTCTGCCACATGTTCTCAGCTGGCCAAGAACCTCCTGATCTGAGGTCATAGTGGAGGCGAGGTGTGAGAGGCCCTTTTCATCTTTTCTAGAATCCTTCCAGTCAAGAGCCCTCTAAACAGCATTCCTTTCACCGTTGGCCTCTGGGCAATACAGACCCTCTCTATCAGAAAGGAGAGAGTGTGTCAGGGTAGAATTCTGGGAAGAGACTCCCTTTCTCTAGAAAGATCTCCAGAGAGTAAGATGCTTCATTTTCCTGTTAGTAGCTACCATATGGCCAGGAAAGCAGGTTAGGCCTCCTGTAACCTAAATCCCATTTGCTGCATATCACAGATGGGCGCACGCGCACACACACACACACAGATTACACACTTGCACCCACGGTGACCAGTGGCTAAGGGGGGTCACTGCAGATTCCACATTGCCAGGCTCTCCATGCACATCTGGGGCTCCCTCCTATGTCAACAGAAACACACTCAGGTTTCCAAGTTCACTGGTCCGTTGCCATGGAAACATTTATTCTCCTAGAATTCGGCACAGGGCCTGACCCCTGTGGTGCAGGGAAGGAGAGGAGAGACAGGAGGTGACAAACAGAATAGGGGGAGGAGGCTGGTGGGATCTATCTGGGTCTAGGTGACCCCTCGCTCTCATTCCCCGGGACCCCTGCCCTCTCCCCTCTACCTCAGTAGATCTCTCAAGGCCAGGGGAGTGGGGGAAGAGATGTCGGAACAGGTGCACGGCTAGAACCATGTGGAGGGTGCTTGATGGCTGCCTGGATCCCCACTGGGCATTGAGAGGGATTAGCTTTGGAGTGGGGGCTGAGGTCTCACCCTGTGCCCCACGCCCAGACCATCTTGGGGACACTGGGCAGCCCTCCAGGCCTGAAGGGCTTCCTGGCTAAAATAGCCTCAGGCCTGAAGCTGCTTCACCTAACTCCCCTTCCCTTTCTTGTGAGTGCCCCACGCCCAGAGAATCTGCTTAAAATGGATTTAAAAAAAAAAAAAAGGGATTTCCAGGCTGTGACATCAGAGGAAAGCCAGCAGCTCCAGCCTGTGTCAACTCTTCCTTATCAGTAGAGCTGAAGCGCAGCCTTGCTCAGCCCGGAGGAAAGGAGGTTAGGTAGAGGGGGTTTAGGTAGGTTCTCAGGGCTCTAGTCCCCGTATAGTTGGCCTTTGGAATGACAGAAACTGTTTCCAAGCCAACTATGGCTGGCTTCCCCATTGCCCTAAATATCAGCCAGCACATGGTCATCTCTCTTACAAATTCCCCCCAGTTTTTCCTTCTCTGAGCCGAGTCAGGCCCGCCTGGAGGAGAAGGGCACCTTAAGTCTTTAGAGCCATTTGAGTTCTGCAGAGCTTCTTCCATCCCTAGGCAGCCATGGGTGGGAGGGATGCCTGCAAGGAGGAGAAAAGTCCACTAGATGGCGCAGCCCGCTTCCGATATGGGATTCCCTGGCCCCTGCAGGGGACAGACAGTCTTTCCTTCAGGAGCCAGTCAGCTTAAGGCTTAAGGTCTGGTGAGCAGGATGCTCATGCCTCACTCCACAGAGTTGAAGTTTCACGAAGAAAGCATCCTTGTGGGTGGGGAGGACAGCCACAGATTCTCAGTCATTTCCCAACCCCAGTTGGTGCTTACGTACAGAAGACGGTCAAACTGCCTGTGGGGTCTTTGGGGGAGGATCAGGCACCTCCAGGGAAATTGCCAAGCGGACCCTGGAAGGACCCTGCAACCCGAGAAACTGAACCTGGGCTCCTGAAATGGTATCTAGGGATGCTGCTGGAGCTGATTTCTGGATCAGGTCTGGAGAGGGACCCAAGAGCTGACAAGAGGTAGGGAATTTGGGAGGGACAATTTGTGTCCAGAGGGAGGGCAGCTCCCTAGTTGCAGGATGCCCCAATGACCACAGCGGCCATCTAAGGCCTGCCTCCATGTTCCTCTGTCCCCTGCCCTTTCCTTTATAATCATCTGGGGTACAATAAGGCTAAAAAAAAAAAAAGAGAGACAAAGACACCAATCTCCAAACCCCAGAATCCCAAGATGTCTGTCCGTGAGCCGGGGCTGAGGCTCCCCAGTGACCTGCCTTTCCCTGACCTCTTTCCCAAATTGACCCCACCAGCCCTGCATACCTAATGAATTAGCCTCTCCCTTTGTCCCAGCCAGATGAGTGATCAATAAATAATGCTGCCTGAAATATTGATGGCGAGTTTTACACCAACGTCCCTCTGCTGTGCCTGTCATTGGGCACAGTGAGAGAGCTGATAGAGAAATGCATGCCCCCCCCCCCGAGAGCTCTTCCCTGTCTCTGCCAAGAGAAGCTCTTTCTTTGCCAAGGTTTCAACCTGTTACCATCTCAGCCAGAATCATGATTCATTGCCACTGGGTAAGAAGAGGACAGGCCCCCAGAGACCGACTCAGCCAGCCCCCCAGGGAAGGACGGGGTAAGCTAAACCAAGCGGAGACCCTTCTTTCTTCCTTTGTCTCCTCTGATGAAATTGAGATCCCATTTCCTCTGTTCCGTGTCCATCTTGGACCTGCCAGATCCAGCTTTCTGCTGGGTGACTCAGAATAAGACCTGCAGCTTCCCTGTCCCCCTGCCTTGACCTTTTAGAGCCTGAGTCGAAGACTCAGAAGACTCTGCTCCCAGCTTTCTCTGGTCTCCTCGTTCTCATCTCTCTTTGTTCTCCATGGAAGGAGAGGAAGAAGGAGGAAGAGGAGGAGGTGGAAGCGCTTATCCCTCTTGAACCCACCTCGTGGGCTTCTGAGGGGCACGCCCTCCTTTGCAGAAGCCAAGCCAAGTCATTTTTTTTTTTTTTTTTGCTTTTTAGGGCCACACCTGTGGCTTATGGAAGTCCCTGGATTAGGGGTAAAATTGGAGCTGCGGCTGCCGGCCTTTGCCACAGCAACACGGAATCCAAGCCACATCTGCAATCTACACCACAGCTCACTGCAATGCCGGATCCTCAACCCACTGAGCGAAGCCAGGGAATGAACCCACATCCTCATGGATACTAGTCAGATTCATTTCCGCTGCGCCACGACGATGGGAACTCCCCACTCAAATCTTTGATCCCTCCGTGCCTTCTACCCAAGCACTCCTGGTTTCTAGCTCCACTTGGTCAGCTTCTGCATGTGCTTCAAGTCTCAGCTTGGATGCGGCTCCCCCACCTCACCCCATCCAGGCCCCCGGGGCATTCTGCTCTCTTCCCTGACAGCAAACATCACCCTGTTTGGTCATTGCCTGTTTCATCCCCCAGAATGAAAGCCAGCGAGTCAGCGATAGGTCTGCCTGTTTCACCACTGTTTCCCCAGCATCTAGGACAGGGCCTGGCACACAATAAGAACTCAGCACATTTTTCTAGAATGTTCGAATGATGTCTCTGCATCATTCTTCCACTCCTGGAAAAACACCAACCTTTCAACCTCTGCATCTCTCTGCAGCGCTGTTTGCCTGCACCTGAGGATGGGTATCTGTGCTAAACTGCAGCTGTCCAGATCGGCCACCCTCCCCCGACCCACCCTGGCTGTGCTCGTGCTCACTTGCTCTGCTTTTCTCTCTCACACACACAGATGGGAGTCAGCTTTCCAGCCACATTCAGTTCTCACTTTAATTCAAAAGCTAAATTGGGAAGAAGAGCAGCTTCACACTCCCAATTTAGCATGGGAGAGAAAAAGGGAGACAGCCTGGATGTTGCCAGGGAAAGGAGAAAGTTGGGTCTGGGGTGGGTGGTGATGGTAACAGTACCGAGCCCTGGAGAAGACGATGAAACCCCACCACCCGGCTCCTAAAAATAAACCACGCAGAGCTCTGACCCCAGAGTGACCGCCGTAAAGTCTCTTTCCTATACCTGTGCTGCATTCCTGGCGTTGCCCTAGTCTAGGAGGTGGAGACCCAGGTTATCAAAACTATCCCAAGAGGGGGAAGTTCCTGTGGTGGCTCAGCAGTTAATGAACTTGACTAATATCTATGAGGATGTGGGTTCGATCTCTGGCCTCGTGGGTTAAGGATCCGGCGTTGCTGTGGGCTGTGGTGTAGGCCGGCGGCTGCAGCTCTAATTCAGCCCCTAGCCTGGGAACCTCTATATGCCACGGGTGTGGTCCTAAAAAACCGAAAAAAAAAAAAAACTATCCTAGGAGGGAGATGCTATTGCTTTGGTCACTGGTAGTAAGGAACCCGAAAGCAGAACGTTATTTTTTTGGCTGCACTTGTGGTACTTGTGGCATGCGTAAATTCCTGGGTCAGGGATCAATACCCAGCCATAGCAGTGACCTGAGCCACTGCAGTGACAATGCTGGATTCTTAACCTGCTGTTTCACAAGGGAACTCCCAGAAAGTCCTTCTTAGATCTAACTTTTTTCTTTTCTTTTCTCGCTTTTTTTATCGTTTTAGGGCTGCACCCACAGCATATGGAGGTTCCCAGGCTAGGGATCTAATCGGAGCTACAACTGCTGGCCTACGACACAGCCACAGCAACGCCAGATCCGAGCCCCATCTGCGACCTACACCACAGCTCACGGCAATGCCGGATCCTTAACCCGCTGAGCAAGGCCAGGGGTTGCACACTTGTCCTCATGGATGCTAGTCGGGTTCGTTAACCACTGAGCCACGACGGGAACTCCCTTGGATCTAACTTTAATCCCTCTGGTAATGGCTGAGATGAATGATGAATAAAAACAGAATCCATAAACTGATACTTGCCCACTAATATTCACAGTAGCATTATTTGCAATAGTTAAAAAGTAGAAACTACCCAAATGTCCATCAACAGATGAGAGGATAAACAAAACAAAATGTAGTATATATGTTCAACAGACTACTATTCAGCCTTAGAAAGCAGTGAAATCCTAATATATTTAGAGGATAAACATTGAAAACATTATGCTAAGCCAGGCATGAAAAGACAAATATCTCCACTTACCTGAGGTACCTAGAAAAGGCAAATTTATAGAGACAGAAATTGTAATGGAGGTTACCAGGGACCTAAGAAGAGGGAGCAGAATGGAAAATTACTGTTTCATGGGTACAGAGTTTCTGTTTAGGGTGATTAAAAAAGTTCTGCATGTGGGGAGTTCCCATCGTGGCTCAGTGGAAATGAATCCAACTAGCATCCATGACGATGAGGGTTTAATCCCTGGCCTCGCTCAGTGGGTTAAGGGTCCAGCATTGCCATGAGCTGTGGTGTAGGTCACAGATGCGGCTTAGATCCAGCATTGCTGTGGCTGTGGTGCAGGCCGGCAGCTGCAGCTCTGATTCAACCCCTGGCCTGGGAACCTCCATATGCCCAGGGTGCAGCCCTAAAAAGCAAAAGCAAAAAAAAAAAAAAATGTTCTTCGTATGGATACTGGTGATAGTGGCACAAAATTGCAAATGTACTTAATGCCACTAAATAGGATACTTAAAAATGGTTAAAGTGGTAAATTTTACATTATGTATATTTTACCACAAGATGTTTTTGAAAAAAACAGTGAGCCCAATGTCAGCTTGAAGACACTGTCCTCCTCACATAATGGCCCTTTTCTGTGGCTTGACCAGAGGGAAACTGGGTCCTTTAGGTCCCAAAGATCCCCTCCGTTTGCTGATAGCAACACAAGTGCAGCCTCTGCCCAGAGTGAAGTGAAGAGGTTCTGCGGGTGTTTCTGGGCATAAACCCTAACTCTGCCTCCCTCTTTTCACCGCTTGTCGCTGAGATAATCTGAATGGAAGCCCTTTCCCCTGGCTCGGGGGGCCAAATTCCTCTTCAGTCACTCATTCTGACTTTGCCCTAAAGCAGGGTTCCCATGTGGACCGGACAGGGGGGCGACCGGAGGAGCTAGAGGCCCTTGCAGCCAGCCTCTCTAACTACCCCGCCTGCTGCCACTTTGGGCTCAGCTGCCCCTCGGTAAATGTGGGTGTCCATTTTTCCTGCTCTCTGCCTCTGCCTGGGAGGCCCTGAAGAGCATCTCTGCCGGTGCTGATGCCTCTGGACTCACCCTCTCGCCCGCATGACAGCAAGGTGTCCCTGTTGGTCTTGGCACCAGTGCTCCCCCACTCGGCCTCCCGGGGTGCTTTTGAAATGGCGAGTTGGCTCTCTGACTGCCTGGGAACCCCTTCTGTGGTGGAGCCGGATTAGGGGCTCCTACAGTCGCCGTGCGTCCCCCGTCCCCCACGACTGTTCCAAGGGCTTGTTTACTTGTCTGTCTCCCCCACCGGGCTTTGAACTGCAAGCGAGGGAAACCCCGCCTTATTTCCCCTTGTATCTTTAATGCCTAGAGTGGAGCAGTGGTAAGTAACTGTTGAAGGAATGGACTGAAATGATGTGTTCACGTGTCTGCGTCCCCTGTTCCGTGGGACTCAAGAACCCCGGCTGGATGAAAGCGTTGTCTGATTCATTCTGAGGCCCCAGAGAACGGGTCTTAGGATGAGCTGGGGGTCAGCCAGAGGGTTCTGAAGCCAGACTGTCCAGATTAGAACCCTGGCTCTACCGCTGCCAGATTCTCTAACCTTGAACAAGTTACCTCTCTGAGCCTTGCTCATCGGTGAAATGGGGGTGAGAATGGACCCTATTTCCCAAGGCGCTGTAAGGCCAAATGCCTGTCAAGTGTTGTGCACAGAGCCTGTCACGTGATAAATGTGTCTTGGGGTGGGGTGGGGGTGGGGAAAGCATCTAGGGCTTAAGGAAAACCAGAGGAAACAAGCACCACCGCTCATTTCTTGGCATCCTGGTGTTTAGAGGGAGGGGGTGGTGAGGCCAGTGCCCGAACGGGGTGACCTCAGGGGCTGCCCACCCCCCTCCCCCGGGGTCTGCGGAGTCCAGGCTCACCCACCACGAAGCGGAGCAGCCCCGGCGCTGGGCGGCGGTGAGGGGCCAGAAATAACCACCGTTGCTATTCCTGCCGTTCTGGGCTGGATGGGAACGCTGCCTTTCTAGTCTAAAGGCTGCTCTAGACTTCCTGCACATCAGCGGGCTCTTATGTAACGCTCCCCTCCCTCTGCCTGCCTAACGAGCTTCCAGAGATTTCTGCAGCCAGCTTTGCTGCACACTCAGCTGGGGGTAGGGGGAGCACCGAAGCCACTACAGGATGGATCGTCCTCTAAGCCCAAGGCCGAAGGATGACGTGCAGCCACAGCAGCCTCCTTTTGCATCTGCGGGGCGCTCCAGGGCAGCGAGGACCCGAGAGCACCATCTAAATGTGTTCCTACCTCACCCCACTCCGTCTTCCGTTAAGGGACCCTCTGCGCCACCTCCCTGGATATTCTGCCCCGGTGACTTCCACCCGGGCCTCACCCAACTCTGTCCCACACGTGACCCCTCGGGCAGACTTGCGGACAGCAACCCAGACCCCGACTCTCCCAGGCAGACCCCCTACCTGGGTCAAATCCTCCACCGGCTCTTCCGTGTAGCCCCGGATCCACCCCGAGGGTGCAGGCCAGGCACCTATTCAGAGCCCAGGGCACCCCTCTCCCTCAGGCCTCAGCAGCACTCAGTGTGGACCTGTCCCACAACTCGCCCCTCTGCGCCCAACCTAGGGCCCGGGGTCTCCCCAGGCACCCAGTTTCCCTACAGATGAGATGGCTTCACACTGCAACCCTCTGGGCTGATCTCCTTTCCACTTTCTCCACGTCTCCACTTCTCCCCACCCACTCAGTGCTCCTTCTGGCCGCCCCCATACCTGGTCTCTTCACGTTTCTTCTCTCAAGACCCTTCCTGGGGTGGGAGCGGAGCTGTCCCTAGACCCACGGAAGGCCAGGCCCTCCAGTTTCCGGCAGAACCCATTGGCCATCGGAAAGTGTGACGGGCACCCCAGACAGAACCAAAGAGAGAGTCACTTCCTGAGCCCTGGGCTAGCCACAGTGGTGGCAAACCACGATCTGAGCAGCAGATCTGAGCAGCACGTGTGGGTGCTGACGTAGCCTGGGGCTGGGGAGAAGGAAGTGGCGATGGAAAAAGGGGCTTGTTTTCCTCTGAGAGCTGCAGTTTGCTCAATCCTGGGTCCGGTGTCTGAGACGTGATGGTTCCCAGTGGCTTTCTCCCAGAGCCTCAGCTGTCATGAACCAGCTCAGTTCTCCTCTCACTTCTGCCTCCTCCTCTCTGGGTTGCGAGGAAAGTCTGAGCACAGACAGCGGCTCAGACCTGCAGACCTTCTGAGGACTTCTCACTTTTTCCATCAGCCACCCAGCGGGTGAGGTCTGAGAGTCCCAGACTCAACCGGGGCCAGGGTGCAGGAGTGGCTCAAAGCCTTCCTTCCCCCAAGATGGTTTCCTTTACTCCCCAGGCCTCCTGTCCCATCCGGGTGGCTGGTCACAAGCTGGGTGCTCACCAACCCAAACTGAGATTTGGTTTTTGGTTCCTTGGGAGGGGCCAGTTCTTTTCACCATGGCCTTTTTTTTTCTTTCTTTCTTTTTGGCTACACCTGTGGCATGTGGAAGTTCCCAGGCGAGGGGTCAAATCGGAGCTTATACAACAGCCATGGCAATGCTGGATCCGAGCTGCCTCTGTGATGTACACCACAGCTTGCAGCAATGCCAGATCCTTAACCCCCTGAGCGAGGCCTGGGATCCTACCCACATCCTCACGGACACTATGTTGGGCTCTTAACTCGCTGAGCCACAATGGGAACTCCTCTTCTCCTCCTCTCATCCTCCCAGTCATAGCAAACACAAGTGTGCTGATTGCCAAAAAACAGACCAGAGGAGAATGAGGATAACCCAGATGCCCCCAGACCCACTGATGAGAAGACCAGTCGTCCAAGATAGGCTCTGGGGCGGGCCTTCCCTCTCTCCGGTGTCCCCGCACAGCAAGGGTGTAGGTGGGTAGTCTGTAGGGGCTCTGAGCCAGCTGCCTTCCAGGGGCATACGCCTGTGGATGCAGGGCGGAGTTGAAACAGCCACCGCCTCCTCTGTATGAGCTGTATGAGGGCAGCCCTGGGACACGGGAGATGCGGATGGAGGGGCACAGTTTAGCCCTGAACATTCTCACTGCCCACGCCTTCGCCTGAGGCCCTAGACCGATCAGGGCTGGACCCCTTGTCCTCCTGAGGCCTTGGCACCGCTGTGCTGGCTTAAAATGTTCTCCCACCATATTCCTCCAGGCAGACTGATGTCCTCTCTTTACTCTCCGTGTAAATGTCACCTCCTCCGAGATGCCTCCCTTCACCTCTCTAGTATGTCACACTTACCACAATCAGAAAATTATAAATTTTTTTTCCCCGCACCCATGGCATGTGAAAGTTCCCGGGCCAGGGAAAGTACTTGCACCAAGGCAGCGACCTGAGCCCCTGCAGCGACAATGCAGGATCTTTAACCCACTGGCCACGAGAGAATTCTGTTTATTTCTTTTTTTTTTTTTATGGCCACACCTGCAGCACATGGAAGTTTCTGGTGAGGGACTGAACCTGAGCCACAGCTGTGACCTACACCACAAGCAATGAGGGATCTTTAACCCACTGCCCTGGGCCAATGATTGAATTTGTGCCACTACAGAGACAATGCCGGATACTTAAACCTGCTGCATTCATCACTGGGAACTTCAACAAACCTCTTTTTAAAGGAATTAATGTCACGGAGTTCCCCTCGTGGAGCAGTGGTTAACAAGTCCAACTAGGAACCATGAGGTTGTGGGTTCAATCCCTGGCCTTGCTCAGTGGGTTAAGGATCCGGCGTTGCCATGAGCTGTGGTATAGTTTGCAGACGTGGCTCAGATTCCATATTGCTATGGCTGTGGCTGTGGCTGTGGCATAGGCTGGCAGCTGTAGCTCCAACTAGACCCCTAACTTGGGAACCTCCATATGCCACAGGTGCAGCCCTAAAAAGAAGAATGTGTGCATATATATATATATATATATATATATATATATATATATATATATATATTAGGAACCAGTTCGCCCTGGCTGGGGGAGGAAGATGTGTTCTTGGAGTCTGCTCCAAGAGACGGAAGAAGAATTCTCAGACAATGTCCCCGCTCAGTTCCGGCCCTCATGAGCGCAGGGAGATTGTGATTCAGTTAGTCTAGGGTAAAATCTTTCTTTTTCAGAGCTCCACAGTGATTCTGCTGCACAGTCAAGGTTAAAAAAATCCGCTCTTGGAAATGACGTTCGACTACAGCAAAATGGATTCAGATTAGCTCTTCAGGACAATGTCTCCTGTGTCAGAATTGGAATGTTTCTCCTTCTCTGTACCACGTTTCAGAAAAGGGTCACTGGGCTTCGCTTGGAGGCTGAAGATGGGTGGGTGAACTGTGGGCGACCCTGTGGGTCAGAAGCCCCTGAAAATAATAATAGCCACTGTTTACTGAATGCCAAGTGCAAGAGTCAACCACTGTTTTCAGACTTCACAGATGGCAGTCCATGTTGTTTCAGTCTTCACAACAGCCCTTCCCTGTGGGTATCATTAACATTAGCTCTATTTTACACTTGAAGCAAGATACAAAAAGCTTGGCCAAGGGAACCCACCAGGGAATAGCAAAATGGGCATTCAGACACAAGACCTCTGACTGACCGGCCTGGCCTTGCTGCCGAGCAGGAGGCCTCAGAGAGGTTCACCACTCCTGCCCCGACTGGACAACTTCATAAGCGGTGGGAGTGGGCGCCCGCCCTCCGACCCCGACCTCCCGAGGCTCTTTAGATTCAAGGAGACCCTAACTCACTCTCTTCTCTCCCAGTATCGTCAGCACCCTCCTTCCGCACACAGACTTTTACTTGCTTTCTTTTTAAATTCAGAAAAACACCCCACCTCCCCTGCATTCAGAGCTAGAGCAGGAGCCTTCCCCTACTGGAATCCCTGTTCTCTACGGGGTGCGCACTTGACTGTGGGGAGTGGGGTGGGGACGGAGTGGGGAGGGCTTCTCCGTTTGCGTTTGCATCCCGGTCCCGGGAGACCTCCGGGAACCATTGCAGCCTCCTCCCCCCCGCCCCCCACCTTGGCCTGGCTCGGAGAGGAGAGTGTTATCCCGCCTCAGCGGTGGCGGCTCCCCGGGGACTGCAGGGGGAGCCCGGGCTTCGGCGCCTGCTCAGTTCGCGCTCACTGCGTCTAAGGCTCCCCCGGCCTGGCGCGGCGCCCAGCACAGGAGCCGGGAGGGGGAGCAAAAAAGGCGGCGGAAGAGCCCACACGGTCAGGGGCCGGGGGAACCAGGCTGGAGGGGGGACCTCCAGAGGGCAGCACCAAGCTGCTAAGCAAGTCCTCCCTTCGAGCTCGTTTGGGGTCCCCCGAATGTCCATAGAAAAGCCTCCATTTCAGATTCCCACACCGCCCGCCCCTCCTCCACCTGCTCCGGAGAAAGGTGGGAAAGTCTCCCATCATCACAAGGACCACCAGCTCCTGGTGTGAACAGGACTCAGGTCTCTCCAGGGGCAATCAGTTTCCTTCGTCCAGCCACCTAAACGTGGGCTTATCCCCAGCAGGAACGGGAAAACAGCCTTTCGGTTCTGATGGCGCAGAGAGATCCCCAGGCCCCCACAGCCCCAGCCCATTGACAGATGGCGGAGAAGCAGGTGGCCACCGCACCGCACCTTACTGCACAGGAACCCAGGAACTATCTGCTATTTTTGCCTAGCCACAATTTCCCCAGCGACACCTGGAAAGGCACCATGCCATTGGTCGAGGCTGGAGGTCAGAGCCCCGCCTTTCCTGGGCGGCCTCTGCCCCGGCCAGCACAGCCGCTCCTCCCCTTCTCTCCTGCCCGGCTCCCACGGTCCCAGAGGTGGGCGGGTGAGCCCTGGATGACGGCAGGAGAACCCCAGTCCGACTTGTCTGCGCCCCCGCCCCAGGCCCGGGCTTTCCCAGCCCAGTCCCCGCCGGGGAGCCGCGGTGCGCCTAGCGCTACGTGCCCCGAACCCTCCCCCCCGCCCCAGCCTGGGCGTCCCCGGCTCTGGCGCGAGTTGGGCTCCCGGTTTGGAACCAGGGAGGAGGGAGGGAGCCAGGGAGCAGCAAGCAGCGACCCGGAAACGCCATATAAGGAGCAGGAAGGATCCCCCGCCGGAACAACCCTTATTTGGGCAGCGCCTTATTTGGAGCGCCCCGATATGGCCCGGCTGCTTCCGGCTCCGGGAGGAGGGAAGAAGGGGGAGGGAAGGGGGGAAGGGGCGGGGGCAACGCCGGGAATTATGGAGCAGCTTGAGTCCGGGAGTCCTCAGCTGCGGCTTGAGCGCTAAGCTTCCTCGAAGCCTGAGCATCTAGGGTGCGGGAGCCGGCATGAGGCCCGAAGTGCGGGATGACGGTGCCCACGGCTTTCGGAGAGGGGCCTTCGCGTCACTCCGGGTCCTCCCGGCCGGTCTTGCCATATTAGGGCTTCCTGCTTCCCATATATGGCCATGTACGTCACGACGGAGGCGGGTCCGTGCCGTCCCAGACCCTTCAAATAGAGGCGGATCCGGGGAGTCGCGAGAGATCCCAGCGCGCAGAACTTGGGGAGCCGCCGCCGCCGCCGCCAGCTGCCGCCGCCGCCGCCGCCGCCGCCGCAAGACCGGCCCCTACCCCGGCCTCGGTAGCAGCGCCGCGTCTACACCGGCCGGCGGCGAGGGCGAGCCTGCAGACCCCATCTGCGCTCTCCACAGTGTGCCCCGCGCCCCGCATGTGACCTGGCCAGGCCCCCGAGAGGTGTCCCCCGCAGCTCCAAGCCCAGGCTGCGCCCACCCGCCCCAACACCAGCTCTCCAGCCCGCCAGTCCGGGATGACCGCAGCCAAGGCCGAGATGCAGCTGATGTCCCCACTGCAGATCTCCGACCCCTTCGGCTCCTTTCCACATTCGCCCACCATGGACAACTATCCTAAGCTGGAGGAGATGATGCTGCTGAGCAATGGAGCTCCCCAGTTCCTCGGTGCCGCCGGAGCCCCCGAGGGCAGCGGCGGTAACAGCAACAGCAGCAGCAGCAGCAGCGGGGGCAGTGGAGGTGGAGGGGGCAGCAGCAACAGCAGCAGCAGCAGCAGCAGCGCCTTCAACCCTCAGGGGGAGGCGGGCGAACAGCCCTACGAGCACCTGACCGCCGGTAAGCTGTGGCCCATGCAGAGGGCTAGTCCCCTTCCCCACCATCCTGGCATCTGGTCCTTCCCCAAGGCTTTTGTAGCGCCCCCTTCACCGCAGCAGTGCTCCTGTACCCCAGGGATGCAAGTGGGGTTTCCCTTCCATTCCTCGCATCCCTAGGGTTCTGTGTTAGAGGGATGCCTGGGGACAATCACCCTCACCCCCCATCCTCGGCGTCCGTAGCTTTGTGCAGAGGAGCCAGCTTTTATTTTGGATGGAGAGCTTTGGGGCTGCGTGGGTGGGTGGAGATGGGGGAGGGCTTGTTTTGACGAGCAAGGCTGCGCCCCCTCTTCCTCCAGAAAGGCTTGCCTAGCCTGCCGCCTGTCCCCAGTTAAGGGCCAATCCGTGGCCAGGAATGTCCCGGCAGCCCGGGGTAGGGGGTGCGCACTAGCCGCCGCCGAGGGGATGCTGGCGGGAATCCCTCGCCCGCGCAGCCACCGCTGCGGAGCGCTGGGAGCTGCAGTGGAGGGGGATTCTCCGTATTTGCGTCAGCTGTTATTGAAATGGATTCTGCCTCTGGAGCGGGTCCAGGAACATTGCAATCTGCCGCTATCAATTATTAACCAGCTCAAGAGTCAATGGTAGAAGCCTGACCTCTTGCCTGGCAGCTTGGGTCCTCGTCGTCCTCCACTGATTGCTCTCCAGTAACCAGGCCTCCCTTCCTCTCTCTCCTGCCAGAGTCTTTTCCTGACATCTCTCTGAATAACGAGAAGGTTCTAGTGGAGACGAGTTACCCCAGCCAGACCACTCGGCTGCCCCCCATCACCTACACTGGCCGCTTCTCTCTGGAGCCTGCACCCAACAGTGGCAACACTTTGTGGCCTGAGCCCCTCTTCAGCCTGGTCAGTGGGCTGGTGAGCATGACCAATCCAGCCACCTCGTCCTCGGCACCATCTCCAGCAGCCTCTTCCTCCTCTTCTGCCTCCCAGAGCCCACCCCTGAGCTGCGCAGTGCAGTCCAACGACAGCAGCCCCATTTACTCAGCAGCACCCACCTTCCCCACGCCTAATACTGACATCTTCCCTGAGCCGCAAGGCCAGGCCTTTCCAGGCTCAGCAGGCACCGCACTTCAGTACCCACCTCCTGCCTACCCTGCTGCCAAGGGTGGCTTCCAGGTCCCCATGATCCCTGACTATCTGTTTCCACAACAGCAGGGGGACCTGGGCCTGGGCACCCCAGACCAGAAGCCTTTCCAGGGTCTGGAGAGCCGAACCCAGCAGCCTTCTCTCACGCCACTCTCTACTATCAAGGCCTTTGCCACACAGTCGGGCTCCCAAGACCTGAAGGCTCTCAACACCACCTATCAGTCCCAGCTCATCAAACCCAGCCGCATGCGCAAGTACCCCAACCGGCCCAGCAAGACACCCCCCCACGAGCGCCCCTATGCCTGCCCCGTGGAGTCCTGCGACCGGCGCTTCTCCCGCTCCGATGAGCTCACCCGCCACATTCGCATCCACACGGGCCAGAAGCCCTTCCAGTGCCGCATCTGCATGCGCAACTTCAGCCGCAGTGACCACCTCACCACCCACATCCGCACGCACACGGGCGAGAAGCCGTTCGCCTGTGACATCTGTGGGAGAAAGTTTGCCAGGAGCGATGAACGCAAGAGGCATACCAAGATCCACTTGCGGCAGAAGGACAAAAAAGCAGACAAAAGTGTGGCCTCGGCGGCCCCCTCCTCTCTCCCTTCCTACCCATCCCCGGTGGCTGCCTCCTACCCGTCCCCGGTCACTACCTCCTACCCATCCCCAGCCACCACCTCCTACCCATCGCCTGTGCCCACCTCCTACTCCTCGCCCGGCTCCTCGACCTACCCATCCCCTGTGCACAGCGGTTTCCCGTCGCCCTCGGTGGCCACCACGTATGCCTCGGTCCCTCCTGCTTTCCCATCCCAGGTCAGCAGCTTCCCCTCCTCAGCTGTCACCAACTCCTTCAGCGCCTCCACGGGGCTTTCGGACATGGCCACGACCTTTTCTCCCAGGACAATTGAGATTTGCTAAAGGGAAAGGCGAAAGGGAGAGACAGAAACTCAAGAGACTTAAAGGACAGGAGGAGGAGCTGGCCATAGGAGGGGGTTCCTCTTAGGTCAGACGGAGGTTCGAGGAGCCACATCCTCCCCCTCTACTTGACCCCAAGGTCACCATGGAAAGTCTGTTAGCCAACAGTTCTTTCTGCCCACTTCCCTTTCCTCCCCAGTTCCTACTCCCTTTGACTTCAGCTGCCTGAAACAGCCATGTCCAAGTTCTTCACTTCTATCCAAAGAACTTGATTTGCATGGATTTTGGATATATCATTTCAGTATCATCTCCATCGTATGCCTGACCCCTTGCTCCCTTCAGTGCTAGAAAATCAAGTTGGAAAAATGGGCTTTGGGCCCCTCAGAGCCCAGCCCTGTACCCTTGTACAGTGTCTATGCCATGGATTTTGTTTTTCTTGGGGTATTCTTGATGTGAAGATAATTTGCATACTCTATTATATTATTTGGAGTTAGGTCCTCATTTTGGGGGAAAAAAAAAAAAAAGAAAAGCCAAGCAAACCAATGGTGATCCTTTATTTTGTGATGACGCTGTGACAATTAAGTTTGAAGCTTTTTTTGAAACAGCAGTTCTCCGTATCAATCAGAGCATGTGTCAGAGTGTTGTTCTGTTAACCTTTTTGTAAATATTGCCGGACTGTACTCTCACATGTGGCAAAATATGGTTTGGTTTTTCTTCTTTTTTTTCTAAAAGTGTTTTTTCTTTGTCCTTTTGGTTTAAAAAGTTTCACGTCTTGGTGCCTTTTGTGTGACGCGCCTTGCTCATGGCTTGACATGTGCGACTGTGAGGGATGTGCTTGCCTCTAGCCTTAAGGGGGCAGGGAGTGATGCCCGGGGGAGGCTTTGGGAGCAAAATAAGGAAGAGGGCTGAGCCTGAGTTTCAGCTCTCCAGAATGTAAGAAAACAAAAATCAAAAAATCTGAACTCTCAAAAGTCTATTTTTTTAACTGAAAATGTAAATTTATAAATATATTCAGGAGTTGGAATGTTGTAGTTACCTACTGAGTAGGCGGCAATTTTTGTATGTTATGAACATGCAGTTCATTATTTTGTGGTTTTATTTTACTTTGTACTTGTGTTTGCTTAAACAAAGTGACTGTTTGGCTTATAAACACGTCGAATGCGCTTTATGGCCTATGGGATATGTGGTGTATATCCTTCAGAAAAATTAAAAGGAAAATAAAATAGCTGTGGTTTGGTGTGTGCTTCCTGGCCTGGGGAAGGCCTCTGTAGTAGTCTCTATCAAGGGTTTTTTGGTGGTTGTTGTTTGTTCTTTTTTTTTTGCTGCACCTGCAGCATGTGGAAGTTTCCCAACCAGCAGTCAAACCTGTACCGCAGTTGCAACCTGTGTCACAGCTGCAGCAACGCCGGATCCTTAACCCTATGGACCACACAGGAACTTCCTATCAAGGGGTTTCAGGGACTTGTACAGAGATGAAGGTAATCCAACCGGAGTTGTGCCCACTGTGTGTCTGGAGTGAATTCTTTGAGAACTGGGTGTGTTTCTCTTCTTCACAGTGGGCCTGTTCCTGGTGGGCTGCAGGCTGATCGTGGTTAGTTAGAGCTAAAAAGCGCACAGAGTTCCCTGGTGGATCAGTAGATTAAAGACCTGGCATTGTCACTGCCGTGGCTCTGGTTATTGCTGTGGTGCAGGTTTGATCTTTGACCTGGGAATTTCCACATGCTGTGGGCAAGGCCAAAAAAACCTAAAGAAGACCAGAGAAGTAGAACATTCGTAGCCAGAGGCAGAGATATAGATGCTGAGCTGACTCCAAATGTCTGACCAGCCCCGCCCCCATCTCTACCCAGGATTGGGAAACTGCGTCCCTGCCGTGTGCACTTGGGGGAGATATGGGGTGGGCAGAGGGCTTTGGGAAACCACACGGCAGCTGGGGCTTCCTCAGCCTTTCCCTGCCATCCTTTGTGACCCAGGAACCGCCGGAGGGTATCGAAGAAGACTAGAAGAGGCAAGGGCCAGTTCTCAAGCCAAGAATCCTTCCAGGAAGAAATTTTGTTACTTGCCAGCTGGAGCTGTGATCCTTGGCAGCTTCTTGTGACACAGGGCAGAGTGGACAGGAGGCTGGCCTGGTGTCTACGGTTCCATCTAGATGAAGCCTGCACCATTGCATAGGAAGCCATTGCCCTGAGGGTCCACACTTCTGGCTAGAGCAATTGTTGTGGGATCATGAGCATCTGTCTCTTCTAAGAGAGGCCTTAAGTTGGCCACAACAACAATATGGATTGTTGGTTGGGTAGAAAGAGATGTAAGCGAAAAATTATAACGTGGTGTTATGTTATATAATGTGGGCAAATCTGGGGCCCTCTGGGAGCACAGAGAAAGACACCCAACAACCCAGGGGTTCAGGAAAGGTGGAAAAGTTGAGTTGGGTAGGGTATGTAGGACTCAACTCGACTGGCTTGCTTTGTGTGTGACCCTGGGAGGATGGATGGATGGATTAATGGATGGAAGCACGACCTCCAACCCTGATAGGAGTTTTCCACGAATTTGTCAGATACCATCATCCATAGATCAGATGGGTACAAGAGATTTGGTATCCTGGAACTCCCAAGCCTTGGCTCCCCTCCCAACTTCTGACTTCTGAAATCAAAGACAATGAAGTATCCCCCCTACCCAGTATGGACATCAGGCCCTGAATGAATTTGAGGTCTAACCTGCCTCCATACCTTCTCCTCCCTCTAAGGGTCTCCCTGGTTACCAACCTGCACATCTTCTGGAGCCAGAGGAATTCCAGCAATGCTCTGGCATCAGCCCAGGACTTTCCCTTCCATTCCTGCCCTCGAGCACCAACAGTGTTGATCTCTGTCCTTTCACATCCTTGACTCCTTAGCCTGGGACAGGAGGAACCAAGCCACCTTCTCTAGCAAAGGGCACATCCCTGCAAGCCTCCTGGCAAAATTGCCACATCCTGATGGGATAATATTTGTCTTGGCCCACTTCTTCCCAGCCCCACCTACCCCTCCCCATCTCCTTCTAGGCCCAGGAACACAAGTCTATGCCTGTTAGACATTCTTAAGAATTTCTCCTCACAGACACCCAAAACTTAACGTGGCAAGAATAAAGTACAAAAGGAGCAAAGAGATTCACTCTGTTCTTTGAAAGCCCAGGGTCTCCTATGTTGTTAGAGGGCATCAGAGTCAGATTCCTGGGCCTTGATTCTTGAGGTCTGGGGTGAGGTCCTGGAACTGGCCTTGATGGCAAGCATGGCAGGTGATTTTGATCCAGATGGCTTATTGAGAAATTTTTCCAAGCCTCCCAGCTAATTTTTATTAGCCCTGTCACCAGGATTTCTTTTCTTTTTTCTTTTTTGGTCTTTTTAGGGCCATACCTGAAGCATATGGAAGTTCCTGGGGTAGGGGTCAAATTGGAGCTGCAGCTGCCAGCCTATGCCACAACCACAGCAATGCAGCATCTATGACCTGTGCTGCAGCTTGCATCAATGCCAGATCCTTAACCTACTGAGCAAGGCCAGAGATTAAACCCGTATCTTCATGGATACTAGTCAGGTTCCTAACCTACTGAGCCACAACGGGAACTCTACCACCAGGATTTCTTTAGATTCTGACAATTGAAATTCAAGTTTCTTTGCATAGTCAGAATAGACCAAGACTCAATAACTGATGCTTTTTACAGTTCTGTGGTATAAAGGAAAAGGAAAGTATTCACTTTAAGTTCTGCTCCCATGAGAGAAATCTAAAACCAAAGGCACAGGGCAGTGCTGATTAAAGCTGTCATCATCATAAAGGCTGATATTTGGGAAGGGACCCAGATAGCGTTGAACAATTGATTGCTACCTGGGGACGTTGTCTGAGACTTCAGAGGGAGAGAAAGGAATGGGACAGAAGAAGAGAGGGGAAAGGGGGGTTGGCCAGCAAAGGACAGGTTTAGATTCTGAAGCAAAAGAAAGAACCATGTCCTAAAGACCCTAGGCCTGTACCTCCTAGTGCCTGAGAGGTACTCTTTTCTCTTGAATTTCAGTAGGAGCTCCCGTTGTGTCTCAGTGGGTTAGGAACCTGACGAGTATCCATGAGGATGCAGGTTCAATCCCCAGCCTCACTCAGTGGGTTAAGTATCCAACACTGCTGCAAGCTGTGGCGCAGGTCACAGGTGCCACTCCAGCCCTGCGTTGTTGTGGCTGTGGTTTAGGCAGCTGTAGGAAAATCTCTTGAATTTCAGGAATGTTGAGCGAGCTTCATCCATTTTGAAAGATTCTAAGCACTCAGAAAGGCAGAGCTTAGCCTTGTAGTCAGGCTGGGTTGGGGATGTGCTTCCTTTCACTTGACCCCACTTAGCCCTCCAAGCCTAGGAAGACATGGGGCCAGGAGTGGATACAAAAGAGTCAGAGAGCTTCTCTCCAGTGTTTTCTTCTCTCCTGTGCTGTTTGCTCTGGTTCAGCCACGCTTAAAGCAGTTTGAGAGGGGAAGGCTGGGCAGAGTGCGATCCCAGCTGTCCTGAGACGAATTGAGACCAAGTCTAAAAGAAATGAAGTATCGAGCAAATAAGATTTCAAAATTTTCCCCATAAGCCTTTGGGTTCTGATAAGATTTTGCACCCAAATAGCAAATCTTGCTCTCCAGTGATTTTTCATCCCATCTCCCTTTTCTCATTACTAGAACCTAGGAGAGCCTTTTGAGGCAAAGCTTACTTAAAATGTTCTCTTAGGAATTCCTGCAGTGGCAATGGGATCGGTGGTATCTCTGGAGTGCTGGGACGTAGGTTCAACCCCCTGCCCAGCACAGCAGCACAGTGGATTAAGGATCCGACGTTGCTAAGGCGTAGGTTGCAACCGTGGCTTGAATCTGATCCCTGGCCCGGTATCTCCATATGCCATGGGGTGACCCAAAAAAGTAAAGAGAAGAAATGTTCTCTTAGGTCAAGTTGATGGCTCAGTTTCTCAAATCCGAGTAAAACTATCTCACCTCCTTTTTCAGGGAGCCGTCCCACAAGTCCATTCTCCTCTGACTTATGTTTATTTTTATTGCTATTATTACAACTTTATTGAGGTACAATTAATGTATATATAAAAGTACAAAAAATGTAAAAATAACTGAGATACATGTAAAGTGTACAATTTGATGAGTCTTGACATGTGCACACAGGTGAAACCATCACCACAATTAAGATAATGAACATACCCGTCACCTTCAAAACCTTCCTCACACCCCTTGGAAATCTTTTCTTCTTCTACCTCTGTCCCCAGACAACCACTAATCTGCCTTCTGTCACTCTATACATCAGTTTGCATTTTCTGGAGTTTCATACAAATTGAATAATTCAGTATGTACTCTTTTTTGTCTGTGTTCTCTCACTTAGCATTGTTATTTTGAGATTCATCCATGTTGTTGCATGTATACATAGTTCATTTTTTTTCTTTTTATGGCCGCACCCGCGGCATATGGAGTTTCCCAGGCTAGGGGTCGGATTGGAGCTGCAGCTGCCAGCTGACGCCACAGCCACAGCAACGCGGGATCCGAGCTGCATCTGCAACCTACACCACAGCTCCCGGCGACGCAGGATCCTTAACCCACTGAGTAAAGCCAGGGATTGAACCCGAGTCCTCATGGATCCTAGTTGGGTTTGTTAACCACTGAGGCACGTAGGGAACTCTGATAATTCATTTTTTTTTTTAATTGCTGAGTAGTATACTGCTGCACAATTTCCTCACCTTTTCACCTGTGTGTGGACACTGGGGTTGCATCCTTTGGGGACTATTAAAAATAAAGCTGCTGTGAGCATTTGTGTGGATGTGGGCCCATTCACTGCAAAGCCCCCCATTCTGGTTCCTTCTTCCCACCACATCTCTGTTTACTTGTCTCCCTCTTACTCAAAACAGTAATCACCTACTTCCCCCTACACTCACAGAGTCAGGGCTCAGCCTCCTAAAAAAAAATTTGCTTCATTCAAACTTTCTGAACATAAACAAAATCAGACCCTTCATTAGCTTTACTGCTTTATTTCAAACTCTCTCTTGTCTGTTTATACCTTCCTGGTAATGAGACGTGTGGGACTAAACAAGGCATGCTTGTTATATGTCGTTATTTATTCAGCTTGGCAAATGTATTTACATCCTCAGAGATAATTTTCTTTTCTTTTCTTTTTTTTTCTCTTTTTGCTTTATCTAGGGCCACACCTGTGGCATATGGAGGTTCCCAGGCTAGGGGTCTAACAGGAGCTGTAGCCACCGGTCTTCACCACAGCCACAGCAACGCGGGATCCGAGCCGCGTCTGCAACCTACACCACAGCTCACGGCAACGCCAGACCCTTAACCCACTGAGCAAGGCCAGGGATCGAACCTGCGACCTCGTGGTTCTTAGTCGGATTCGTTAACCACTGAGCCACGAAGGGAACTCCCTACCATAATGTCATTTACTCTGTCCTTCTATCCTACAAATTTCCTGTAAATTTGTTGTTTTACCTAGAGGTTTGATCAGATTCAAGTTCACTTTTTTGGTCACTCCATGTTTTTTTCTTTGGCTTTTAGGGTCGCATCTGTGGCATATGGAAGTTCCCAGGGTAGGGGTCCAATCAGAGTCGGCCTACACCACAGCCACAGCAAGGTGGGATCCAAGCCACATCTGTGACCCACACCACAGCTCATGGCAACACCAGATCCCTGACCCACTGAGTGAGGACAGGGATCGAACCCGCATCCTCATGGATACTAGTTGGATTCATTACTGCTGTGCCACAATGGGAACTCCAGTCATGCTATGTTCTTGCTACTGTAATATATCAAGAGGCACATAATTTTTGATTCTCCTTTTTTTTCCTATTTCCTAGATATGATTTTTGTAATTTATATATAATTCATATAACATAAAAATTAAACTTTAAAGTATACAATTCATTTTTTTTTTGAGCTGTGCGCAAGGCATATAGAAGTTCACAGATTAGTGTTCGAATCAGAGCTGCAGCTGCTGGCCTATGCCACAGCCACAGCAATGGTGGATCTAAGCCACATTTTCCATCTGTACCACAGATCACGGCAATGCCAGAGGATCCTTAACCCACTGAGCAGGGCCAGGGATTAAACCCGAGTCCTCATGAATACTAGTTGGGTGCATTACCCCACTGAGCCACGATGGGAACCCCGGGTTTTTGTTTTTTGTTTTGCCCAGCCCAAGTCATGTGGAAGTTCCTGGGCCAGGGATCAAACCCGAGCCACAGCAGTGACAACACTGGATCCTTAACCTACTGAGCCCCCAGGGAACTCCTCAGTGGTTTTCAATATAGTCACGATGCTGTACAACTGTTGCTATTATCTAATTCCAGAACATTTCCATCACCCCCTAAAGAAATCCTGTACCTGTTAGCAGTCACTCCCCATTCCATGCATCCCCAGCTCCTGGCAACCACCAATCTACTTTCTGTCTCTATGGATTTGCCTATTCTGGACACTTCATATAAATAAAACGGTAAAACACGTGGCCTTTGGAGTTCCCATTGTGGCTCAATGGTTAACGAATCCGACTAGGAACCATGAGGTTGTGGGTTCGATCCCTGGCCTTGCTCAGTGGGGTAAGGATCCGGCAGTACCATGAGCTGTGGTATAGGTCGCAGATGCGGGTCAGATCTGGTGTTGCCGTGGCTGTGGCCAGCAGCTCCAATTAGACCCCTAGCCTGGGAACTTCCATATGCTGTGGGAGCGGCCCTAAAAAGACAAAAGACAAAAAAAAAAAAGTGAAGTGTGGTTGACACAATGTAGATAGATATTACCTATCAGGAGTTCTTGTTGTGGTACAGAAGAAATGAATCTGACTAGTATCCATGAGGATGCCCGCTCAAGTCCTGCCCTCGCCCAGTGGGTTGGAGATCCAGCATTGCCATGAGCTGTGGTCACAGGTGTAGCTCGGATCCCATCTTGCTGTGGCTGTGGTGTGGGCTGGCAGCTGCAGCTCTGATTTGACCCCTAGCCTGGGAAATTCCATAAGCCACAGGTGCATCCCTAAAAAGCAAAAAAAAAAAAAAAAAAAAAAAAACATTACTATCAACCCTATTAACACATTCCTAGTTTTCTTAATCTGATAGTTCCCTCCACCTCTTCCTGCTTCGGCCCTCACCCTGCTCCAGTTGTCAGGATATGACCCTTCTCACCTTTTTTTTTTTTTTGCCTTTTGTCATTTTAGGTCCGCACCCGCGGCATATAGAGGTTCCCAGGTTAGGGGTCTAATCAGAGCTGTAGCCGCTGGCCTACACCGCAGCCACAGCAACGCAGGATCCGAGCCGCGTCTGCGACCTACACCACAGCTCACGGCAAAGCCAGATCCTTAACCCACTGAGCAAGGCCAGGGATCGAACCCACAACCTCATGGTTCCTAGTCGGATTCGTTAACCACTGAACCACCATGGGAACTCCCCTTCTCACCTTTTTGGATGGAAGGACAAAAGTCCCACAGAAAGGAGAATGATCCCGAAAAGAGCACCAGAGGAGAGGAAGAGATCACCGGCCTCTCACCTGCCTGAGGCTGCCTCTCCTTCCCTCCCGCTGCCCTCAGACCTGACTCTCCTACCAGCCTCTCTCCCCAGCAAAGCCCAAGGGTTCATTTTAGAGACTTCTGTAATCTCCAGAGGATCAGAATTAATCTTCCCCACCTACAAGACGAGTAGCAGCTTGAAGCCAAGAGCTTCCCAGCCAGAGAAAGAAATGGAGGTTTCCTTTTTTGCTCTGTGTCTCTGCCCCTCCTTTCTGCGGGGGAGCCGAGTGTGCTCACTCTGGAGGGACCAGGGAAGCCGGGGCTGGCGCTAATGCAATTTTGTCTAGATGAGGCTGGCAGCTGGGAACCGCTTTCCCTCGGCTTGCCCTCTGCTGGGGAAACTCCATGACGGAGACAAGACAGCTGGCAGGGGAAAGCCTTAGGTTTGCGGGTGAGGACACCACCGCTGCCGCTGGGCCACGTTATTAACTATGTCCTTCTAAGACCGTGAATTTTCCAAAAAACCTATTGTTACACCTGGAGGTTTGATCAGATTCAAGTTCACTTTTTAGGTCATGCTATGTTCTTGGACCACACAGGAGCACACAGGGCTGTGGAGACTCATGCTGATGCCCATTTCATTCCTGAGAACCTTCTAGAAAGGCAATGATCTGGGGACTGAGGGGAAGGATTTCTTTATCAGTAGCACGGTCACAGATACTAAGGAGCACAGGACTTTTGTATGGAATTGGGAATCTGAAGACCTGGGTTCCAGTCCCAGTTCCACCACTCCATGGTCATGTATTTTCAGTCAAGTTGCTTAAGATCTCTGCCCAAATATTATTTTCTCAGAGTTCCTGTAGTGGCTCAGTGGTTAACAAATCCAACTAGGAACCATGAGGTTGAGGGTTCGATCCCTGGCCTCGCTCAGTGGGTTAAGGATCTGTCATTGCTGGGGCTGTGGTGTAGGCCGGTGGCTACAGCTCTGATTAGACCCCTACCTAGCCCGGGAACCACCATATGCTGCGAGTGCGGCCCTACAAAAGACAAAAAAAAAAAAAATTTAGTTTCCTCCTTTGTAAAATGAGTGTTCTAATACCTCCCTCAAAGGGCTGTGGGAAAAATGAGTTGAAATAATATATTAGGAAAGAGGAACACAGGAGATGGTTAATAAATATTCGTTTTATTTCACAGAGAGACTGAGGAGAAAGGAAATCACTGGGTTCTGGAGGCTTTGTGGTTTATCAGCTTATTCTACAGATTTAAGCACGGGCATCATACCATTTGTTGGGTGCCTGATTTTAGTGAAGGTGTGTGTTTATCATTCATCATGAGATCTTGAATGGCTCCTGAAATATATCGGGCCTCACAACTGGTTTCTCTGGGTGGCCGCGGATCAGCACCTAGGACAGAAGGAAACTGGTCCTCAGAGACTAAACAGCATCTCCCTTAAGTCCTTTGCTGCCCTCCATGAACCAGTCCTTCTTTTGTGTACCAGCACCACATCCTCATTCTGGGGGAGGCCAGAATAACACAGCTACCTGTCACCCCGTGATCTACACAGGGAGTGGGGAGGTGGGGGGAAGGAGCTATGTTCCTGCTGGAACTGGAAAACATCCTTGAGGCCTGCAACTTTTAAAGGGAAGGTTACCATGCCAACGACAGCCTCCTTGCCCAACAAGGATGAAAGGAAACAAGGCCGTGGGTGACACATCTATTGTGTGTGTCCACAAACTTGCCTGGAACCTCTTAGCGGCTGCTAACTACAGGATGGGGGTGCAACTGAGAGGCAAGAAGATTCAGATTAAATTTAAGTAGGGATCCAGGACTGGCAGAACTGATGGGGACAGGGCAGGCCAGGGCCAGCAAGGGAGGATAGGGAAATCTTTCTCTGAGATTGAAACCCACCTCTTGTTGAAATGTGTGGGTGTGGTAGCAGGCGTGGGAGGGGACAGTGTCCTAGATACCAGGTTCTGGCTGCTGGTGGGAACTTCCTCCAGGTTCTTTTTACCCTTGCCAGCCTGTCTAGGAGGTCAGCTGGGTTCTGGGATAGGAAGAGGAGAGCAGCAGGCAGGGAGAGCAGGTCATTAGGGTGATGGATGAACTGAGAAAGGGGAGCATTAGGGCCAAGACACATCTCTGGAAGAAACACCAAATCTCAGCAACAAGGCCCCATAGGGTGTCAAAAAGGGGACTGTTTTCTTGAAGAGCACAGGGCTTCTAGGAAGAATGACCAAGCTTATTTGGCCCTTATCACCTTCTCCCCACTTCCCAATTGAGAAAGTGCACAGAGAACTGAGGAACTGACATTAAGCACCCACCTGTGTCAGGCACTGAGCTTGCACGTGCGTGCGCGCGCACACACACACACACACACACACACACACACACACACACGGTTTCATTTTATTACAACTCAGCAAACCAGGAATCAAGCTTTCCCAGCATCAGTCAGCTGTAAGGGGAGAAGCTGGGATTGGAACTCTATCCGAACTCCACAGCTTGGATGGGAAAACTTTATTTTATTATTATTATTATTTTTTGTCTTTTTGGCTTTACGTAGAGCCGCACCCGCGGCATATGGAGGTTCCCAGGCTAGGGGTCTAACAGGAGCTGTAGCCACCGGCCTTCGCCACAGCCACAGCAACGCGGGATCCGAGCCGCATCTGCAACCTACACCACAGCTCACGGCAACGCCGGATCCTTAACCCACTGAGCGAGGCCAGGGATCCAACCCGCAACCTCATGGTTCTTCATGGTTCTTAGTCGGATTCGTTGACCACTGAGCCACGAAGGGAACTCCTGGATGGGAAAACTTTAGACCTTAAGGTATCGCTCTTTTCTTCTAGGAAGATATCTTCTGAAGCGTCTGCTCCATACAGTCCCCAGGCGCTGAGTAGGCTGGGAAGAGGCTAACGGGACACGGCAGGGGATTGGGAACCGGTCCTCCTCTCACCACACGCATTTTGTTTTTTGTTTTGTTTTGTAATGATTTTTATTTTTTCCATTATAGCTGGTTTACATCCCACGCATTTGTTAGGGTGAGTGAGCTGCCACTGCGGGCCGTGTCCGCTCCTGAAAGTACCCGCTAACAGGCATCCTCTTACTTTATCCCCACATCCCTCAGAAGAGGAATCTGAGGCTCAGCGACAAAAACGTTTTGCCCAAGGTCACAGAGCGATTGCCTGGGACCAGGAATCCATCTCAGCTCAGTAAACGTCAAAGCCGGGCTGCAACCCGCTCGGCCCCAATTCCGGTAGCTGGGGCAAGGCGGGAGAAGTGCGGGGCGCCGGCCGTACCTCCCGGAGAAGAGGGGCGCGGGTGGGGGCCGCGGGCGGGGGGCGCGGTCCCCCGAATGCCGCCGCGGGGTGGGGGCGGGGTGGGGCGCGGGTGGCGCGGCGCGCGCAGCTCCGCCTCGCGTAGGCGGAAGTAGCCGCCATCCCCGGCGCGCTCCCCGCCCCCGGCCCGCCCCTCGCCATATATGGCGCTTCCGGCGGGGGCGCCGCGAGGCGCTTCCTCCCGGCCCGAGGCCCATACAAGGCGCTTCCTTCCCGCCGCGTCTGGCAGGCGGCCCGCGGGCAGCTGTGGGCGGGAGCTCGGCCCTCTGGGTCCGCCCGCGCCCGGGAGCCGGCGGCCAGGGGACCCGCTGCCAAGGAGGGGGCGGCGGCGGGGCCTGGAACGCGCGGCCCGGCCTGGCTGAGGTAAAGGCGGGACCGGCGGGCTTGGGAGTGCCCGGCGGGTCTGAGGTTCCCATTTCCCCCACCGGTTTCATATTTTGTCCCACTCCCCTCCTCTCCCCATTCTCTACGCGGAGCAGACTTTGCAGGAGATCCTCCCGCGCCTCCCGGCCCGGGACCTGAAACCCAAACTCCTAATCGTGTGTGAGGGCCTGTCTTCGCTCGCTGCTCCCCCGCTCTGCATTTTGCTAGTCGGTCTCCGGGATTTCTCTCCTGCCTTCCTCCCCGCTTGCTCTCTCCTCCCTGCCTTGACTCACGCTCTCCCTTGTGCCGCGAGGGCCCTTCCCACACCGTTCTGGTGGAACTGCTTCTCAGCCCTTCCGTGTTTCAGACGTCTGGAAATCCTTCCCGCCCGCGAGCTCGTAGGCCTGGGATGCACAGTGTTATACATAGTCTGTTTACTGAGTCTGTGATTTGATCTTACTCATCTTTGCATTCCTGGTGCCTGGCTCACTACGTGAGAATTGTTATTTTTATATCTGAGGGAGGGGAAAGAGGGAATGGACCCAGTTGTAAGGCTAGCTACCATGCCTTTTCGCCTTGAAAACGGGAGTCCAGCCCCTATTATCTTCACCACCTGCTGTGCTCCTGCTCCCTGTGGCTTGGAGCTTCCTGAGCCCCAGAACCCAGCACAAATAGTTTGACCTTGTATGGAAAGTTGGATGATTCGGGTGGGGGGAGCCAGGGCTGGGGCAGGTGTACACCTGCAGTGGGGCTGAGGTCTGGAGCAGTGCCCATTGGGTGCCTCCGCCACCCAGAATGGCTTCATTTGCTCAGCCTGACAGCTCTGCTTTATCCACTGCAGGAACCAGCAAGCCCCCACAGGCCCTCGTGCAGTGCCTCCAGGGACTTAAATCTGGCTCAGCCGCGTGGTTACCCTGATCCATCTGCTGGGAGCTGAGCAAAGGTCAGAGAGAGGGACCAAACCAGCAGCAGTTCCTGAACGTCCAGCCCCCAGCTCTTCCAGAAGTGCAACATGGACCAACCTGTGAGCGTTTGTTCTTCCTCAGGTGAGGCAGGCAAAGAGAAATTGAGATCTTGGGAGTGATGAGGGGAATAGTATGCCAGGGAGGGGGCTTTTGGCACCAAGAAGCCTCTGGGTTTGCTGAGATAAATCACTCACAGTCTTCCACTCTCTGGTAGTAAACACAGACCTTGCAAATAAAACCGGAAGATGAGGAGCTGTGTTTGTCTCTCTGGCCTCAGGTGGGCTGAGTGCCTGTGAATTGGTGCACGGAGAGGAGATGCTCCGGAAGGTTCAGGACTGAAGGTTTAGGGATTAGATTTTGGAACAGAAAAACTGAATCTGGGTCTAGGCTGCACACGCAGGGAGTAGAATGCCACTGGCCTTGTTCTCACATTAGGCTGCTTCCCCCCCCCCCCCCCGCCCAGCCTTTTCTTTCCAACCATCAGCTAGGATTGCAGGTAATGTAGTCCAGTGGTCATTTTCTCTGTGGTGCTGGTTCTTGCCTCTCTTCTTCTGCTAGTCTCCCCTCCCCTGCCAGCCACCACCCCCTTCTGCTCCTGGCTGAGGGCAGCGGCTACGCAGGGTGAGAAGGCAGTTCTTACTGCTTGCAGGGCGGGGAGATCCCCAGCTGGAAACCAGCAAGCTATTTATAGCTGAGCCTAGCAGAGGAGGAAGGCCAGAGAGAAGCCCGTGGGGTGGGGGAAGCTCCAGCAGCCTCCTCTCAAGCTATTAAATTTTCTGGGCAGGCCTTGCAACTGGGTAAGAGGGCTTTGAGCCTGGGAAAGCCCTATGAAGCAGTAGGTGTCCTGGGCTACTCCTTGTCTTGAGAGAGACAGATACTCCGCTGACCCTGGGGCCTAGCCTTAGGCCTTTTTACGGTGGAGATATTTGGAACCTGATAACTGATAAGCTGAGACTTTTTGCAAAATAGTAGTTGCCTGGGATTTCTATGCATTTTTCTTGTTGTTTTTCTATGCTTGTGTCCTCAACCAAATTAAATTCTGTTTAAGGGTGGGAACCAAACCTTCTCTCGCCATAGGTACCAACCCTGTCTTTTTGCTCTAACGAGTGATATTACGCAAAGGAAAACCACTCCTCCCTGTCGAGATTAGGGATGTGACTTTTGTTTCCCAACCCACCCAGTCCTCTGCCAGTGCTGTGTGCTTTTCCCATTGAAGCATCGACTCTTGGCTTGACTGGGTCCATTAGTAGATTAGGCACTTCTGGTGGACTGGAAGATGTCTGCCTTATTGATGTCATATCGCTATTGCCTGCATAGTCAACAAGAGAATGAATATGAACCTATGATAGCTTAAAGTAGGTGAAGTACTTGATACACGCGCCATTGTCACAGTGTTTTACATATTGGAAACCAGTTTCAGCTGTTTAAGTACCTTTCGCCAAGATCTTGCTAAGTGGTAGAGCTATGATGGGAACTGGTGTCTGACCACAGAGTGCTGCTTAGCTGTGGCTTGAGGCTGCCTACGTGCTGACACCTAGTAGGTACTTCTGGCTCCCGAGCAGCCAAATGGGTGAGGTGGGTTGGATGAGATGGGCAGACATGGTAAAACTGGCCTGGCCGCATGATGTAGTTGGTGCAGCCAGCCAGGGGAGCTGCCAGGGAATCCTAAGAAGCTTGATGAGAAGGACCTGCTCTCATCTGCCAATGAGGATGTCTAGAGGCAGTGGCTGTGGGCCTATGGAGAGGGCAGAGAGACTCGGAGGTCTGTCTGAGGCCTCCTTAGATGTTACCTCCTGACTCTGAATCCAGTAGATTTTTTTCAAACTTCGTCCTCCTTGAGTAATTCTCAGCAGTGTTTGATTTGTATGGTCACCGCTTCTTGAAGCCCTTTTATTGCTTACACATCTGATGTATAATGCTCTATTTGGATAGTAAGTGTTCCATTACTTCAGGACTCAGCCTCATGCTCTCTTCTTAAATGGTACTGTGCCTAGAAGGACTTCTTTGAAAAACAAATCTGAATTTGTCACCCTCCTGGCTTAAACACCTCAGTGGCATCTCCTCTTCTTCAGAATAAAATTTCAAGTTCTCAGCCAAGCCTTTTAGGCCCAGCCCAGTCCTCCTGTTCTTGGCCTCTCTTTCAGCTTCATCTTCCACCACACTCCTATTTCATTCTGTAAGCTTCATCCACACTGCTCTCCCCAGACCTCCTCGACTGTCCCCTCTACCCGCCCCCACCACATGTTCTCACTGCCTAGGAAGCTCTTCCTTCTTTGACTAGCTAACATCTTCTGTGCTCAGATTGAGCACTGCTGTCTTCAGAAGAGCTGACAGCCAGGTCAAATTGCCCTGTGACAGAGACTCACATCTGGCTCTTCCTCAGGTGTTAATTGCAATTGAGAGTTCACATTCATTGGAATAAGGCACTGGAAGCTCAGTGGGATCGTGGCTTTGTCTCTTTTGCTCATGACTGCATTGTAGGTTTTAGTACAATGCTTAGCTGTAGTAGCTTGTAGTTATTTTATGTCACAAATGAGATAAACGCTTAGATCATTTAACAAAACACTGTTTTAGGCTTGGAGAAACTGAAAGAGAAATCAAATGCCCAAGGATATGTAGCTAGTAAATGGCAGAGTGGGGCCTGGACATGTACCACGGTCTGTGTTAACTCCCTGCACTGAGCCACCCCTCCACCTCTCAAGTTTCTTTTTTTGTGTGTGTGTCTTTTTATGTCTGCACCAGTGGCATATGGAAGTTCCTAGGCTAGGGGTCCATTTGGACCTGTAACTGCTGGCCTGTGCCACAGCCACAGCCACTCGAGATCCAAGCCATGTCTGTGGCCTACACCACAGCTCATGGCAACACAGGATCCTTAACCCACTGAGCAAGGCCAGGGATTTAACCTGTGTCCTCATGGATACTAGTCAGTTTCGTTAACCGTTGAGCCATGATGGGAACTCCCTGTTAAGTTCTTTTTTGAAAGTTAAAGAGAAAAGGAAGAAGGGAGAAAGTTGAGAGGCAAAGGGACTCCCCCTCTCTCCCCTCATGGAAATAGAGAGTGGAAGATTAAGAATGAAAGATTACATTTCACCAAAAAAGATGTATGAATGGCTGTTGTTAGTCATCAGGAAAATCAAAAATCAAAACCAGAGCGACACCTGCAATGAACAATTCAAAAAGGAAATTAAGAAAATAATTCTGTTTTTAGTAGCATCCAAAGTAATAAAATACCTAGGAATAAACTAGCCAAGGAAGTTAAAGATTTATATATAGAAAACTGCAAAACACAATCGAAAGAAATTAAAGAAGACCTAAATAAATGGAAAGACGTGTTTACGGATTAGAAGACTTAACATCTTTAAGATGGCAGTACTCCCTGCAGCAATCTCCAGATTCAGTGCAATCTCAATCAAAATTCCGATGAGTTTTTTTTTGCAGAATTGGAAAAGTTGATCTTCAAATTCATATAGAATTGCGAGGGTCCCTCCCAGCTTCCAAACTGGAATCTCTCTGAACTCCATAATTTAGGGGGTTTTTATGGACGCATCATCATGTAGGCATTATCGATTAAATTATTGGCCATTGGTGATTAACTCAATCTCCAGCCCCTCTCCCTTCTCTTGGGGTGGGGCAGAATGTTGCAACCCTGTAACCCTGATTTTTTGGCAGACAGCCTCCCGTCTGGAAGCTACCTGGGGCCCCCCAGCTACCAGTCATCTCATTAGCATAAAAAAGGTTCCCATTGTCGTGGCGTAGAAGTGAGTCCACTAGGAACCATGAGATTGTGGGTTCCACCCCTGGCCTTGCTCAGTGGGTTAAGGATCTGGCGTTGCTGTGAGCTGTCGTGTAGGTCACAGATGAAGCTCGGATCCTGAGTTGCTGTGGCGTCGGCCGGCGGCTGTAGTTCCAATTCAGCCCCTAGCCTGGGAACCTCCATATGCCAGGTTGGTGATGCGGCCCTAAAAAGCAAAAAAAAAAAAAAAAAAAAAAGGCAACTCACTTGTCACTCTGGAGATTCCAAGGTTTTAGAGGAGTTATATGTCAAGAACTGGGGACAAAGACCAAATATGTATTTCTTACTGTATCACAATACTGAACACTAAAAAGAAACAAACATGTAGCAGTATGGATATATGCAAAAAATGTGTCTAAGTGAAAGAAGTTAAGTGAAAGAACCTTGATATAAAAAACTATGTATTGTACTATACCAGTAACATGAAATTTCTAGGAAAGGCAAAATTCTAGAGCCAGGAAGCAGATCATTGGTTGCTTAGGGTTGAGAATGAGCAAAGGGACACAAAAGACCTTTTGGGGGTTGGACACTGGATTGTGTGATGTTTACATAATTATACATTTCTTTTTCTTGTCTTTTTAGGGCTGTATCTGTGGCATATGGAGGTTCCCAGGCTAGGGGTCTAATTGGAGCTGTTGCTGCCAGTCTACGCCAGAACCACAGCAACGCCAGAACCAAGCCACTTTTGCGCCAGATCCGATCCGTGTCTGCGACCTACAGCACAGTTCACAGCAATGCTGGATCCTTAACCCACTGAGCGAGGCAAGATATGGAACCCGCAACCTCTTGGTTCCTAGTTGGATTCGTTTTCACTGTGCCACGACGGGAACTCCACAAATTTATTTCAAAAAATCACCAAGCTATACTTACAGTGGGTTAATTTTATAGTTTGTAAATTATACCTCAATAAAACTGTTAATAAACAACCAACCAAAATGATAGCAGGGCGGAGTTCTTGCTGTGGCACAGTGGGTTAAGAATCCAACTGTAGAGGCTTGGGTCATTGTGGAGGTGTGGCTTCAATCATTGGTGTGAAGGTCCTGATATTTTAGGTCGCAGCTGTGGCTTGGATTCAATCCCTGGCCAGGAACTTCCATCTGCCATGGGTGTGGCCATTTAAAAAAAGAAAAAGTGTCCTAAAAGCTGAGTGGTTTGGGTCAAGTCAGGACCAACAAGTCTGCCTTTCTAAACTCATCTCTCACATCTCTAGGCAGCTCAGGTACCCTCAGATGAAGCAGTGGTACCCTCCCCTTAACCTCTAATACTCCTCACTCTTGATTGTCCTTTTTGCTGTCTCCCCTGCTGGAGCTTAAGTGCTGAAGGGCAGGGACAGTGACTGTGTTTCTCGGCACTGTGTCCTCGCATCTTGCACAGGGCCCAGTACACGGGAAGTGTCTGTAGATGCTTGCTGAATGAAAGAACGAGATTGGGGTTAACCCAAGTTCAGTGTAAGGAAGAGAGGTGTGTCTGTGGGCTGTGTCTGTGGGAACAGGCTGGAGGAGGCTGAGTTTCTGAGGATCTTTGTTTAGCTCCTCAGGGAGGAGCAGAACCCCTTCCATCCTACCTCTTTAGAATCTGAATTTAACAGAGGTAAGAGAGAGGGCCTCTAGCCCTGAGGATAGGAATGCAACTCCTTTTCCTCAGGTGACATCCTGCTGTTTTTTAAATAGAGTCCTTCCTTTGCAGAGCCTCCGGTGGGGATTGCCTCATGAGGTGGTAGGTCTATCCCACCCCCTTGGGGAGCCTCCCTTGGGAATGTACTTAGGTCTGGGCAGCCATGTACCTTGGGGCAGGCATTCCAGATCAAGCCCTGATTTCTCGTTCTCAAGTCCAACTCCTACCTCTCCCCGTGTAACAGAATATTCTTGCATCTTGCCTTTACCTCAGAAGATCCTTGTCTTTGCTGCTTGTTGAGCCTCTCTGAAGTTTCTACCTACCCTCCTTTCCTGGTCTCCAGGCTTCCTTGAAAATGGGTTTGCCCCCCAGGTTTCCTTTGGGTGAGGATGAAGAACCAAGCAGAAGGGGCTGAGTGAAAGGAGTTAAAGAGTGGGAAGTCTGACTGCAAGGGAAACCTAGATGGGGCTAATGTGGAATCCTGGGGGCTGGAGGAGCAAGTTAATCTGCACACTCATTCCAACCCTGACTCACAGGGAAGTGGCTTCAAAACAGCTTTCAGAACTCTGCCTGGATGTCGGCCACCTTTCCCCTCCCAGCTCTGACTTTGGCTTCAGGCCATTCCCTTACTTTCTCTGATCCTCCATTTCTCATCTCTGCAAGGGGCAGAACAGGGCTTAGATGAAGAACAATAGATCCTCCATGTGCTTATAAGAGCCCTGAATTTTTTTTTTTTTTTTTTGCTTTTTTAGGGCCGCTTCCACAGCATATGGAGGTTCCCAGGCTAGGGGTCCAATTGGAGCTACGGCTGCTGGCCTATGCCACAGCCACAGAAATGCACGATACAAGCCGTGTCTGCCACCTACACCACAGCTCATGACACTGCTGAATCCTTAACCCACTGAGCGAGGCCAGGGTTCGAACTTGCAACCTCGTGGTTACTAGTTGGATTCATCTCGGCTGCGCCGTAATGGGAACTCCAGAGCCCTGAATTTGGTGGTGTAACATTGGCTCTCGTGTTGGCTTTCATTTGCTATGTGAGCATAGCATGTCATCACATTGCTCTCTGGGCTTCAGCTCTCTTATCTCTTCAATTAGGGGATTGGAATAGTGAGGTCTAGGGCCCCTCTGAGTGCTAAAAATTATGATTCCTTAAGTGAAAGTATGGGGCAACAGAAGGGTGTGGCTGTAGACAAAAGACGAGTCTAATGACACTTTTGTCCTTTCTGCGGATGGGTTTTTAGGCTCTGAGGTATAGCTTTGTCTTCTTTCCAACATCCCCAGTGTTGCTTAATGAGCCAGGGATCAAGGGTCCCCCAAGAAACCCTGTTCTTCATACTGCCTCATCTCACTGAGCACTGATCTATTCCCAAAGCTGCTTTCATCTCGGAGGTGTGTGACTGACAGCAGCTCCTCTCCTGGTCCTGCCTCTGCTCTCTTCTTTCTGGTCTGAGCCCAACTTCCAAGCTCAGTACCCCAGCCTCTCTGGCTGACTCAGTAGGCATTTCTCCTGAACTGCACACCCTGCAACAAAATTAACTCTTCTAAATGTTGACCTCTGAGTCAAACCCAAATTCTGTGCAAACTTGAATGATCAAAGTTGTGTTTTAAATATTTGTAAATCAGTTAGAATCTGAACATTCATTATCATGCTCTTCTATAACAGGTGTTCGTGATGACCCTAAAATATTAGTTAAATGATGCCTTTTTCTTCCGAATTTCTGAAATTTCAAAAATTTCCTTAATGTCTTATTTTAAAAAAACCCTTGATATTTCAGTGTATATTTCCTAAGAAAAGGGGTATTCTCTTAAATAACCACAGTACAATTATCAAGTTCAGGAGATTTAACATCGATACAATACTTTTATCCATAGTTCATATTCCAATTTCATTAATTGTCCTGCTGACAACGTATTTTTTAAGAGCAGGGGAGACACCCTAGTCTCTGAGAAATTCCATTATGTGTGTACATTCGTTTCTGAAGATGCTGGATAAATTACCGGAGTCCTTTTACAGAGTTCAAGGGAGCTCCTTTTATCCATCCTCAACTGTGGCTGTGGCTAAGCTGGGCTGCTGACCACTCAAAACATTTAGGTGCTGGGGGAAGAACAGAAGTGCTAGATGGTTGCCTTTCAGATGTAGTCCAAGCTGTTGGTTGTCTCTGAAAGCACAAAGGTTGGTGAGGTGAGTTGGTCTGTCTTCTTAGCAGTTCCAGCAACTGTTCTCTTCTTAAGCGAGGAATGATCTACATTTGCATTGGAACCATAGAGGCTTGTCTTTGTGCTCCACATTTTGCCACCTAGTAATTGATGAACTTTGATGGGCCTTATGTACCACATTGTTTTTCTAAGGATTAAATGAGACGATGCACGTGACATAGCACTTTGCCTGGTGCATGGTAACTGTTCAAACGTTAGTGATTGTAGTTATTTTTCAGATTGGTAGCTCAAAGCCCAGATTGAGACACCTAGTTCTACTCTTTGCTCATTCATCCCTGCTTCATTAGTTTGCCTTCTCCATATCTCCAGATTTTAAAGGTGAGCAAGCAGTCCCAGATACCTCTTAAATGCCTATCAGAAATCTCCCCACCGGAAGCAACTTTCTATCAGTGTCCTTAACTCTAGCACCACCTTGTGGTTGCCAGTGCAAACTCATCTGGGCCACTTCCAGAGGACCAATGTTGGCAGTGATGGGATCATCTGCCATCTGAACACTTGCTCAATGCCAGGCATTGTACTATGCATCTCACGTGCTTATTGCATTTAATCCTTACCACAATCCTTACGGAGTAGGCATTTTTACAGGTAGGGAAATTGCTGCTCAGACATCGCTAAAGTCTGACTGGCAGGATCTCTCTCTCAGTCAGATGCCCGATCTCCTGCTCAACATTATATCCTGAGAGCTTTACAGATGGAAAGGTTCTTTAGGTTCAAAATAGTCCTTACACTGATGGGGAAACCGAGGGATAGGAAGGGACTTACTGAAATCCAACTAATGGCAGAGACAGAACCAGAGACCAGAGCTGACGCTTTGTACCTGGGTTCCTAACTGAGCCTTAGGATGAGCTTGACAAGTAGTTTCAGACTGTATCTGAGACAGTGTTCCCACACAGGGTTTGGAGTTGTCAGAGAACCCTGGAAATAAACTATTTTCATATGAACCTCTGGTGCCTATTATCAGCCATGTCTTCAGTAACTTTGGCACCTACTGCTCCCACACTTCTTGGCTGGTCAGTTCCTATGCTCTTGGGAGGCACACTCCCTTCAGGGTGGTACTTGGCAGGTAGGAGCCCTGCAACTGGCAACAAGGAAGAAGCTGGCAAGGAGCTTAAATTCTACTTTGGCAGTCATCCCTGAATCCACTGTCGGGGGAGCCTCATGGCATGAGAACTGGAGCCAGAGAACAAAAGATGGCAAGTGCTGCAGGTCCAGACAGGCAAGCACAACAGCCCACATATCCGGCACCACTGTGCTACCTTCCAACTTTTGACTTCAAACATCAGCTGGGGAGGCATCAGGAGAAAAAATTACACCTTTACCATGCACAGGCATGTCTGCCCATTCCCAGAGGGAGACTGAGTTTCATCAAGGCTATCATCAGAATCAGATGAGAAATCAGGCAAAAGTATGCTGAAAAAGCAGTGACAGAAAAGGCTCCATTACTGGTTAATTTTGTTAAAAACATTGTCTTAAATCTGAAGAGTTATCACGTACCACCTAGGTTGTTCAACTAAGCTTCCCAAACTGCTAAGTAGAAGCTCTAAGTACCTCCACTTTGGGGAAAAGCAGATGCAACAAAAATCCTCTCCTGTTTGACAGACTAGAAGCCCTGTTCCACTGAGCCAGCCTTTGACTTGCTTTTGAATGCGGTTATTGCTCTCCTGTCCAATGCCACGTATTCAAGATCAGAGAGTAGGAGGCTTAGTTTTTGCTGCTCTATCTGGACCATTCTTTCAGACGCACAGGCAACCAGATGTAGAAAGAGCATCAATTTTGGGATTAGGCCTGAGATAAAATTTGGCTTTGCCACTAAAGATTTGCTACTTAACTTCTCTTGTCCTGTTTCATCATTAAGTAAAATGGGAAGCACCACCTACTCCATTGAATGTTGAGTTACACAGTATAACAACATACTTGAAGTATCTTTAAAAAAAAAAGGGGGCAAGTTTCCCTTGGCATGCATGTAGAATAGGGTAAGATACAAATTAGGTTGGCCCTAACAATTGGAACCTCCTCCTGTGGTATTAACGCTGGGATCATGGCCTCAGATATCCTTTGCATATTCTCTTCCATAGGCAAATACAACAGGAAAACAACTAAATCTAAGGCAAAAGTTAGTAACTACGATGAACCTGCCACATGCCTTGGTGAGCTGACTCACACTGTCTCCTCGGTTCAGATCTTTCTTAAGAACAGTCCTAAAGAATCTCAAGCACACAAAGTATATTCTTAAATATGGTTTAATACTCTCCATTTCTGTACATCACAACACCAAGATTTCGCTGCTTAGGATCTCTCTGTAGAGGCTATAGAGAATGCAAAGGCTACGGTTTTCACCCCCTCTTATTTATGTGTATGTGTAAGTGTAATACATATCAGTATATATTGATACACACATCAATATATAATGCAATATATATCACCGAAGAGAACACATTGATTAAAGAAATACAAAAATTTGGCATCATTTCCAAACTTAAATAGTAAAAATAAAAACTACAAAAGGAGCTGCATACCCTAAATGTATCATGTGAAACAACAAGCATATTCAAAAATGTAAATTTACATCCAATTTCTCTGGTCTTGTCATAACACATCAGACCCATTTACAATGGCAAAACCCTAAGGTACTGCTGTGAAGAGAGCATGTTTGCTCGCTCTTGGGTGTTCTGCAAACAAACAGCAGAGCCCAAAGCAAAAGCCTGTTCTGGTGAAGCCTCCCGCGTTGGTGAATACCAAAGAATCGACTCTTCTCACTGGGGGTTGAGACATCAGATTATACATTGACAAGACAGTCATTTGGACCTCAGAGTACAGTGTGAGAACCAGAAGCGTTACATTTAAGACATACTCCCTTCATTCAAGTGAAACAGGATTATTGGAACGATAGGCAGGTCTGCAACCTGGGAACAAGGAGCTGGTTCAGACCAATAAAGCTACGAGTGACTGAGTCAAGTCAGTGAAGAACAGTCAGGCACTAAAGTGTTGTAAGTACCCAATTTGAAAAGCAAGTGCACCCCACTACCCTAGCAGTGTGAGGGTTGATACCAATTGACTTTTAAAAACCTTTGGTCCTTCAAAGTCCATTTGGTATACTTTTTTCCCATTGCTACCACTGGGCACATCCTATACACTTTGTTCACTGTCACCACCTCAGGCACGCCGTGACCTTGCATGTCAGCTGGGGTCAAGTCCGATTTACAGCCCAGCTGTGAAGCCTAAGCTTCAGGTTTTCAGGCCAACTTTTGGATCCAACGTGGTTAAGTCCTTGGTGCCAGAAGCTGTGTCCCATCCCTTCCCGCCCCTGCCCTTCCCACCCCACTCCCATAACTTCTCCTATGAGAGGTGCTTGTAAGTCCCATATTTGAAACAGATGCTCCAACCCCACCAGGAGGTCAGGGGCTTATAATTACATGCGGTCATACATGTCTGTTGTTCCTGTGAAAAACCTTGCAGTTCATTTTTAAGAAATCAAAACATTCACATAATCTCATGCCATCCAACACAAGGAAAACACAACCACCTCCCTTTTGCCAAGGACAGACCCAAGCAAAATAAAGTATTCTTTAAATTTCTTTGCTTCCACTTAAATTGCATGTTTTATTTCTCCCAATCCCAGCAATAGCACAGAAGCCCCATCATATCCATCCCAAACTGTTTTTAGTAGGCAAGATTATGCGAACCCTTTTCAAAGCAATTGATGTTAAGGGCTCCCAAACCCCAGGCGCAAATGCACCAGCAAAACAGATTGAAAGTAACAGCACTGGCCCAAATGCTTCATGTGTCAGTTTGTCTTTGCAATGCAATCTGCATCCTTGAAACTGACGGTCTGGAGGGGGAGGGTAGTGTGAGGGAGTGAAGTTGAAACTGTCTCCTATTAGTTCACCCTTTCAACATTAAACAGAGACCAAGAGAGAAATGATTCCAACATTTCACCACGTGTATTTCTTCTTATGCAGTCTAAGCTGAGAATGCCATGTAAATGGGTCACTGCGAAATGCAGCAATTTAGTTTTTCTCCAATCAAAATAAACCAGTATGATCTCATTTCTATTAACTTTTGAAGGTTTACAGCAGTTAAAGTATTTTTGCTTTTATGTATGAAGGTTAAAAAAATCATTTTTTTTTCATAAAATACAAGAGCAACCAATTTCACCATCAAGTAAAAGTAAAAACTGGGATTCTTTTTTAAATTAGTCCAAAGTGGCATTTAGGAACTTAGTTGTAGGCTGCTGCGCTGACACCATGACAAACCAAAGTGTAGGGTTGGGTCTGGTTTTGTTTCGGTTTTCTTTTCAATATCCAATGCTCATGGATTAAGTTCTGGAAGTGTTCCAATTGTAAGGCAGGGATCTGTTTGGATTCCACCACGGGTATGCTCCTTGGGTTGGATGCTGGAGGGTGAGGCACGTTTTGCCGGACCCATGTCGACTACCTAGTAGTCATCAAGGTCAAAAAATTCATCATCTCCTCCTTGGTATTCCATTCCCTGGAAATCTACTCGGTACCGCAAGATACCTGGAGAAATTAAAAAAAAAGAGTAAATACCTGTGGTTCACAGAACCAAGGTAGGGGGAATGGTTTACTCTAAATTAAAGGGAAGCCCAATCCCCTTGTGGAATTATAGAAAGAGAAGAGGTGATGATAAAAATGGTTTCAACCAAGGAACCTGCAGCTACATACTATCTCGATGGATGGGGACACCCCACTGTAAGTAATTTTGGGATAGCCAGGAAAGGCTGTGGCCTAAAATCCTGGTTTTTAGTTTTCTGATTTTGCCACTTACCTCCAATTCCACCAAATCCTTTCACAAATTGGGATCCTTCTTGTGACTTATCTGTAACAATTTCCAACGTAGCTCCAAATTTTTTATAGTTGTTAGCAAACCATTCCAGCAGGGGCATGCTCTCAATCAGCTCATGTTCTTGTCCTGTCTGCAGGGGCAGCCATGAGACACACAAGCAACAGGATTAGGATATATAAAAACAGGGGCACGTGCTCCCCTGCCTGCCAACATTCTCCTTCCTCTTACTCTATGTGTGTGAAGCTGTAAATGAATTCTGGTTTCTGGTGACATGACTGCAACAGCATAGAAATTCTGATTACTTCAAACAACATACCCCCCCCCCACCGGCTCTAGCTTCAGTAATGAAATATTAACACACACTTAGCAGTTTTGCAACTTACGGTTCCTCTTGCTGTCTCTAGAAGTCAGGCTGTTGCAAAATGTCTCTAGGCAGCACTCATTCAACAGCCAAGAGATACACCAGAACTGCTTTTTAGAGAAGTCTTGTTAAAAACCAAAGTCCTTCAACTCAGGATATGAAGAAGCTACCAATTAAAGGGATCTGTGTTTAGCAGGTGACGCTTTAAGCTGTGGTGATACATTTAGGCCAAACCTGCAAGAGCTGCTTCAGTAGAAGAGCTGATAAATGGAGATTTCATTCACAGTGAAGGAACGGCACTATTTAAATAAATCTCTCTACTATAACCTTGACCCCGCCTCCTTCCTTGGAATCAGATCGGTACGTGGCAGACAGGAGCTGATCACCTCCCAGTACTCCCACTGCCAACAAGCATGAGGTTGGGTTTCCCAAGGCTGATGTGTTAGAGACGCCAGGGCTCTAACACATGGATTTATGTTTCCTTGCATGCACTGCCAAACCAAATCAACAATTACATACCTCTTTGTCTGTAAAATGAGATTTATCCTTCTCTTGTTCTGGAGTTAGATAGAGAATTTTCTCCTCTGCAGTATAAGGGGGAGAAAAAAGGTGTTAACCTGGTTCTCACATACTAACAAGTTCAAGTCCTATGAGATGGGTTAGGTTAGATGAAAGGGCCCCTGAACTCATTCTATCAACTTTCTTTTCATAAGCACATCAGTCAGCATGCAGTGAATGAATGTCTATCAGGTACACCACTCCCATCACAAAGATATAACTAAAGACATTTAAGATACAGCCTTTGTCCTCAAAAAATTTAACAATCTGAAGCAAACATTTATCAGAAATCAGAAAAATTTATGAAGGAATGGGATACAAAATGAAAGAGTGGGAACAAGATCTAGATCTGCCCCCGCCCCCCCCCCATCTTTTGTCATTTTAGGGCCACACCCATGGCATGTGGAGGTTCCCAGGCTAGGGGTCTAATCGGAGCTAGAGCTGCTGGCCTGCACCACAGCCAGAGCAACACGGGATCCTTAACCCACTGAGCAAGGCCAGGGATCGAACCCACAATCTCATCGTTCCTAGTCGGATTCGTTTCCTCTGCGTCACAACAGGAACTCCTAGATCTGCCTTTTGATTGCTCCCGAAATTAGCCATCTTTCCCAAATCTCTACCTCAGGCTTCTTGAATATACAGGCCAGTAACAAACAGTGTTCTTATTTTCTAATTCTCATACCTTCTGTGCCTTGGCAGTGAAGAACATATCTCATTATATCCAGGTTTTCATAGACTATTAGAATCTCTACAGCTCCCATTTCTAAAGCCTTTAGTGTATCTTCAACTCCAAAACAGTACTTGCCCGTGTCTTGGCTGATTTCATCGAAGTATCGCCCTGTGGTTAGGGACAGGTCAGTAAGAACACATATTACAGTTCCTTTTACAGGTATAAACCCTCTTCTTCAAAGTCAGAAAAAATTCAACTTAAGTGCCAAAAGCCAGTGAAAAATCAAACCACTAGTTGAACCTTCAAAAATTGAGACAAGAGGGGTATAGCTGGGCCAAATACATAATCATTTGGAAATGTGTGTGTGTCAAACTGGAAACAAAGCCAAACAATGACTCCATTAATCTTTAACTTGAGCTCTCTATTCATCACTCTATTACAAAGGATAATTAATATGGGAAATAAGACTGAGGTTTGGTTCCTATTGTCTAAGGGTAAAAACAGAAAAACACATTTATTAGACCTACAACTAAAAACAATGATTCCACTGAGGAGGATTTTAATAAAAGTGCTAAATGTTCCTCTTTTTACCTTTCCAGTGTCTTATTTCATACATATAATAATCATATACAGACATATACATTCAAAGTAAGTTCCATTTCACTGATACCTATTAACTTCTTCTCTTGAATGAACTTCACGTTGGAGAGGACTTCAGTAGATAACTCAATAGCTTGGTTGAATCCATTTTCACCACCATAGGATATATCAACTAATTTTAAAACTTTTGATTGCAACCTCTGATACAATTGAAAAAAAAAAAAGGTGCATCATTAATACTTCAAAACACCCTTAGCAAGACCCATTACTTCTTAACGGCATGCAAACTAGCAACATGATCACTAAAATCTCAAGAGGAAGAATACAGGGAAGGAGCCCAATTTATTCATGAGGTCTCAGTGAGCAACACTGCCAAGATAAACTTCCTTAGCCAACCATACTGCGCATTCAATTAGACTTATAAAAGCCTAACTCATAAAACACAAACAAGGACAGGAGGAACTATTGGTTCCTGCCACATAAGGTGGCAGAGTATAAGCTTTTTGGTGAGCCTTCTACCGTAACACCAATATCCGTGCCCCGAAGAACACCTTGGGAATGTGTTATGACTGAGCCCATGTCATAAACTAAAAGAGCTTTCTAGATTAAACGCTTTAGGCTTAATCAAGTCTGTTATATCACTGCAAGTTTCACTGCTTTACTCACCTCCAGGAATAAGTTAGAAAAAGACAGGAAAACCACCTCCTAGTTTCTTTGAAATCAAACTCCATTTTATTTTATTTTATTTTTTTGTCTCTTTGCCTTATCTAGGGCCGCACCCGCGGCATATGGAGGTTCCCAGGCTAGGGGTCTAACAGGAGCTGTAGCTGCTGGCCTTCACCACAGCCACAGCAATGCGGGATCCGAGCCGCGTCTGCAACCTACATCACAGCTCACGGCAACGCCGGATCCTTAACCCACTGAGCGAGGCCAGGGATCAAACCTGCAACCTCATGGTTCCTAGTCGGATTCGCTAACCACTGAGCCACAACAGGAACTCCCAAACTCCATTTTAAAGCCAATTATGGCAACCCATTAAAACTAGGAGCCAAGACTGTCCAGAAAGACCCTATCCCCAAATGGCTGGTTTAAAAGAGAAAAAGCTTAGAAAGACATGGAAGAGTATTTCCTAATGTAACATTCCTGATAGTACACATGAAAATTTGCCAACTTAGAGCTAGGTTTTTAATTTGAATTTATCAGTGTGTAAGTAAAAAAGATGCGCATGTCCCAGCATTCACAGAACTCAACTACTCCCACCTAGAAACTTACATAATGGAGCATCTACTTCTCACTTACCTGATCAAACATATCAGATTGACTTAGTTCAGTTTTAAAGTCAGCTGATCCAGCTAAAACGAGACCAGCCACGTTCACTTTGTCCCCAGAAATAAACAGCTGCACAGCAGTCTCAGCTACTTTCCGAACATAGTTATGTCGCTTTTCCATTCTTAAACGGGCAAAGCGCAAGGCTGACTGACCTCCTCTACCTTTCACACAAAAAAATCAGGGAGAGAAAAAGGCAATTATTAAGTACAAGATGCCTTGCTAATTAAAAAGTAACTAATTTTGCTATGCCTTGAAGGAAAGGACAAAGAGGAAAATCACTATTTCTTTAACTTAAATGTGTGGCATGTGCTATTTACTCCTTTTCAGAGAGTCACCACTACTTCTGTAATTAAAAGAGCCCACAAGCACCAACGAATTGTTTCATGATGCTTTTCCCATCATCTAATTTACTTTCCCCTATTAGAAAACTTGTTTCCTTATTGCTAGACACAAAGCAAAGGTGCTCATGTTCTCTTCCAGGTTTACCATGTTTCTTTGGGAGATCCACAGTGAATTTGTGCAGGACTTCTCTTGTATTTCCTTGGAGTGTGCCAAAAAGTGCACCACTACCATCTATTACAATGAAGCCAAACTTGCTATCATCTGAAAGTAGTGCTGTAAGAGCCTGGAAAGCAAACACAGGTGCCACACAATAAATCTCAAAGCTTAGGTCAAGATAAAATCCACAAGTACATATACGAGCCCTTTCCGCCTTAGAAGGGTATGAGGACTACGAACCCTTCACAGAATAATTTATAGACTTCAGCTACAAATATGTAACTCACATGGACAAATCTGAACCCGATGCAGGAGAAAACCTACATCAATATGAAGCTTTTCTACAAACCTGACCTGGGCCCAGGGATGTAAAACCAATACAGAGTTATAGGGCTGAAATTCTTCCTAGGTCTTTGATTTTAGACTGATGGTGGGCTAGGGAGCACAATATTCAAATTAAGTCTTTCCTCCAGAAGTTGACTTTCTGTTACTATTAATCCCAGCATTAATAGACAGTATTCATTACAGTAAGTAAGAATATCTTGTAAATCAACTCTAGAGTAGAAGTCCCCATTGAGTACCAAACCCAGTCTATAAAAAGATCTTATATGGTTTTTATGTTTCATTTAAGTTTGTCTTGGGCATCATTAATGATATATCAGGATCTAAAAGTCAATTTTATTTTAATTCTGGATTTTAATTGTGGAAAATCCTCCTTCTGGATTAGCATTATATCATTCTATTTCTGCCTCCTGAAAGAGCACAATAAATAGTCCCAGGACCCATATAGATGGGCAAGAGTTTCCATGATGGAGTTTAAATACTACAGACTTAGTAGGTGACTAATTGTTAGGCAGCAGCCTCTTTAGAGCTAAGAAATTATTACACATACCATTTTTTTTTTTTTTGTCTTTTGTCGTTTTAGGGCCGCACCTGCGGTATGTGGAGGTTCCCAGGCTAGGGGTCTATTCGGAGCTACAGGGGCTGGCCTACGTCACAGAAACATGGGATCCAAGCTGCGTCTGTAACCTACACCACAGCTCATGGCAACGCCAGATCCTAACCCACTGAGCGAGGCCAAGGATTGAACCTGCAACCTCATGGTTCCTAGTCAGATTTGTTTCCACTGAGCCACAACGGGAATTCCTACCCATACCATTTTAATTAAGGAAAAAAATAGCTTCTTCACGAATTGACTAGAAAACAGATTAATCACCAAGAATCACCCTTTAAAATTTTAACCTTGGAATTCCTGTTGTGGCCCAGCAGGTTAAGAACCTAAATATCATCCATAAGGATGTGGATTCAATCCCTGGCCTTGTTCAGTGGGTTAAGGATCTGGCTTTGCTGTGGCTGTGGTGTAGCCCAAAGCTGCAGATCTGATTCGAATCCTAGCCTGGGAACTTTCATATACCGTGGATATGGCCCTAAGAAGACAGACACAAACAAAAAACAAAAATTTAACCTTACTGCAGTAACCTCTTTTCTTTTTTTTAAGCTGTCACCCATGGCCTTTGGAAGTTCCTTGGGTCAGAGACTGAATCTGACAATCTGATGTGGCAAAAGTGCATCCTTTAATTCCCTGTGCTGGGCCAGGGATCAAACTGGCACCTCTGCAGAGACCTGAGCCACTGCAGTTGGATTCTTAACCCACTGCACCATAGCAGGAACTCCCATAATGACCTGTTAAGTAGCTTAGTTAATTAAGATTTTCAGCAAGCCTGCTCATCAAGGAATAGACTTATCCTTCAAAAGAATGTATAAATAGCCTGATTAAATAGGACATAACTGTGCTATTCAGTAAGTATGCCGTATTCTTTTTTTAAAAGTTTTATTGAAGTATAGTTGGTTTACAAGTTTGTGATAACTTCTGCCGTACAACAAGGTGATTTAGTCATACATATATCCATTCTCCTTCAGATTCTTTTCCCACATAGATTATCACAGAATGTTGGGTAGAGTTCTCTGTACCATACAGCAGGTCCCCATTGGCCAATCATTTCAGTATGCCATATTCTTATGTAGCTATTGACATACCAGTTACAGCCAAAATAAACAAAGCTTGCAAGGTAAACTGGTACTGTGGAAAAGGAGTTAAGGTTTAGAAAGACCAATGAAGCTAACTTAATATGTAAACTAACTAGATAATAGGAGTAAAACTATCTAACACAAGTAATGGGTACTGTTTAAAACAAGATTCAAAATCTGCTTTCATCAAATCAGATACGGGTAAGTGAGAGAGAGTGGCAAAGAACCTCCCCACTGAAGCTTCTGCCAGAAGAAGGCTGTGATAAATAGACAAGAGAAAAATCAGTCTCTACCATCTATGCAACCAATCAAGATCCAACTGAAACTGAACTTCCAGTCAAGTTGGCAAAAACCATCCATTGTAAACTGTGTCGACAAATGTCAGTTCTAATTCCACTGTAGAGGTTTTCCCCTAGGTCGATGAAAGGCAAGAGACTGAACTAGGAGCCAGCTGTGAATTCCTGATTGTTTCACTGTTGACTGATTTAGGTCACTCTAATGAGGTTTCCTTTCCACCCTTACTGCTCATCATATTATAGCAGCTCTGCCACTCAAAAGTTTCATGGGGGTAAAATAAAGCTCTTATCGTCCTGCTACTAAAGATTTTATAATTTGTGACCTGAAAACTGAGAGTGCAAGAAATATAGCCAAGTAACATGGATACACAGACATATAGATCATGTAGCCAATTATTTCTTCACTTCTAATTCGTTACTCAAACCCAGCTTAGCACCTTCCTCAAACGTGCTGAATGTCATTCAGTGTCATAATAATGTAAATATCCATGAATAGATAAAATGTGGCAAATATCATTTGGTAATAAAAAGAAATGAAATATAATACATGCCACAACATGGATGAACCTTGAAAACATGCTAAGTGAAAGAAGCCAGTCACAAAAGGGCATTCATTCAATGATTCCATTTATCTGAAATGCCTAGCACAACATATCCATACACACAGAAAATCGATTAGGGGCACCTAGAGCTGAGAGTGTTCTTGGGGTGTGGGGTTAGGGAGGGAGGACTACGTGTGATTGCTAATGGCTATGGGGTTTCTTTTGGGGAGATGAAAATATTCTACGTTTGAACTTCTTACCTCTGTATGGAATTTGTTGTCACACAAATACAATGACGTATTAATTGGTTTGAAAGGTTCAAAGTCAATGTTGACTTTCTTTTCCTTTCCTTCTTCTGTTACAATTGTACCACAGTAAACAACCAGGCCATTCGGAGGTACTGCAAAGAACACAAACAATTTCTCGACTTACATCCATACCTAATTTTCCTCGCTTAATAGAAAATGTTTCCACAGCCTATTGTACTTGCCCCTTTAAATCATAATTTAAATAAAGTGAAACATCTGTATATCTCTCAGGCAGAACTCCCTCCCTAATTTCAAAACTTCCTTGAGATGTTTTAAAAAGGAGGATTCTTTTAAGTACAGTAACTACTACTTAACTATCAAACATAACTTAAATACCAATGGGAGACTGCTAACAGCTGGGTGAAGAAAACACTCATGATCAAAAGCATTATGGCGGATCAGAGTGGAAACTATAACAAAGACAAAGTAGAGGAGGTGAATGATCAAGCTCCAAATTACCTTTGTTATAAAGTTTGAGTCTTTGTTGTACAGATGTAATGGCTCCCAGGACTGAAAGGCGGTTTACTCGTGACTTAATGTTAGACGCAGTTCCAAACTCATCTGCTAACATTTTGGCCACCCGTGAAATCTGGTCTTTGGGAGGAATAATCAATGATATCATGCTTGTGCCATTGCTGTGGAAGAAAGAATAACATTAGAGGTTCAAGGAGTTCCAGTGGTGGCTCAGCGGTAACAAACCCGACTAGTATTCATGAGGATGCAGGTTCAAAACCTGGCCTTGCTCAGTGGGTTAAGGATCCAGCATTGCTGTGAGCTGTGGTGTAGGTCGCAGACGCAGCTCGGATCTGCATTGCTTTGGCTGTGGTGTAGGCTGGCAGCTCTAATTCAACCCCTAGCCTGGGAACTCCTACCTGCCACAGGTGCAGCCCTAAAAAGACCAAAAAAAAAAAAAAAAGGACAGGACATTAGAGGTTCAAGTATTACATACATATAGAGTTTATTAACTCATGCTTATCACTGGTAAAGGGAGTTGAGAATGAGATGCCCCTAAAATAGCTGAAATAAATCTCTCAAGATGACCATGAAAGTAGGGGCTATACCCACTGTAATCCAAGTGTACCCAGAGCTAGGACTAGTTAGTGTACAGAATATAATAGGTGCTCCAAAAACAAACATATGGATCAACAGAACAGACTAGAGAGCCCAGAAATAAACCCACCCACCCACAGGAAAATTAAATCTTCAACAAAGGAGGTTAAGAATATACAATGTAGGAGTTCCTGTCGTGGCTCGGTGGTTAACGAATCCGACTAAGAACCATGAGGTTGCGGGTTCGATCCCTGGCCTTGCTCAGTGGGTTAAGGGTCCGGCGTTGCCGTGAGCTGTGGTGTAGGTTGCAGACGTGGCTCGGATGCCGTGTGGCTATGGCTGTGGTGAAGGCCGGCAGCTACAGCTCCTGTTAGACCCCTAGCCTGGGAACCTCCATATATGCCGCAGGTGCAGCACTAGATAAGGCAAAAAGACAAAAAAAGAAAAAAAAAAGAATATACAATGTAGAAAAGACAGTCTCTTAGGAAGTGGTTTTGGGAAAGTTCGACAACTGCATGTAAAATCAATGAAGTTAGAACACTTTCACACCACACACAAAAACAAACTCAAATGGCTTAAGGACTAATATTTAAATATAAGACACCATAAAACTACTAGAAGAGAACACAGGCAAAAACATTCTGACATAAATCACAGCAATATTTTCTTAGGTCAGTCTCCCAAGGCAATGGAAATAAAAGCAAAAGCAAACAAATGGGTCCCAACTAAATTTATAAAATTTTGCAAATCAAAGGAAGCCATAAATGAAACAAAAAGACAACCTGTGGAATGGGAGAAAATATCTGCTTAATTTCCAAAATATACAAACAGCTCATACAATCCATAACAAAAACCCCAACAGTCCAAATTAGAAAAAATGGGCAGAAGACCTAAACAGACATTTCTCCAAAGACTTACAGATGTCCAACAAGCACGTGAAAAAAATACTCAACATTGCTAATTATTAGAAAAATGCAAATCAAAACTACTATGAAGTATCATTTCATATTAGTCAGAATGGCCATCATTAGTAAGTCTACAAATAAAAGCTGGAGAGGGAATGGAGAAAAGAGAACACTCCTACACTGTTGGTGGGAATATAAGTTGGTGCAGCCGCTATGGAAAACAGTATGGAAGTTCCACAGAAAATTAAAAATAGAGGGAGTTCCCTTCGTGGCTCAGTGGTTAATGAATCCGACTAAGAACCATGACGTTGCGGGTTCAATCCCTGGCCTTGTTCAGTGGGTTGAGGGTCTGGCTGGCGTTGCTGTGAGCTGTGGTGTAGGTTGCAGATGCGGCTTGGATCCCACGTTGCTGTGGCTGTGGTGTAGGCCAGTGGCTACAGCTCCGATTAGACCCCCAGCCTGGGAGCCTTCATATGCCGTGGGTGAGGCTCTAGATAAAGGCAAAAATACAAAAAAAAAAAAAAAAAAAAAATGTGAACTACCCTATGATCCAGTAATCCCACTCCTTGGCATATACCAAGACAAAACAATGATTCAAGGGAATACATGCACCCTAATGTTCACTGCAATACTATTCACAATAGCCAAGACATGGAAACAACCTAAATGTCCACTGACAGATGAATAAAGATGTAGACAATGGAATATTACTCAGCCATAAAAAGAATGAAATAAGGCCATTAGCAGCAACATGGATAGACCTAGAGATCATCATACTAGGTGAAGTCGGACAAATACCACATGATATCACTTATATGTGGAATCTAAAATATGATACGAGTTGAAGTTATTTACAAAACAGAAAAAGACTCACAGACATAGAAAACAAACTTACAGTTACCAAAGGGGAAAGGAGGTGGGGCAGGGAAAAACTAGGAGTTTGTAATTAGCAGATACAAACTATTATATATAAAACTGACAACACGGCACTGTATATTTGCATATGTGTTTTCACGGTACAGAGACCTATATTTGATATCCTATAATAAACCATAATGGAAAAGAATATGAAAAAGAATATATATAACAGAATCATTGTTCTATATACCAGAAATACACTGTAAATCAACTATACTTAAAAAAATTGTTTTAAAAGTGATACAGTATGTGCTCAATTATGTGAATAAACATTAACTATGTAATATGTAAAGAAGCAAGGCACCAAGGGGTGCTTGGGAAACATGTCACAGTCCCCAAGGACAAAGAGAGAAGCTTTGATACGGGTAGACAACAGGCTGGAACTTGACCTTGAGTCCAAGGCAGAGTCTTGGAATCTGGTGTTTCTTCAGACAGTGATGCCATCATAGGATGGTGCAACAAGTCTTTCCAAAGTCTAGATGAAATACCAATTTAATATCCTGTTTCTTCCTTTTAAAATTCCAGGCTCACTACAAAAATTTATAATCACTAATTTAGCACCCTAAGTATCCTGATAGCGGGAAATGGGAACCTTAGATTCACACAAATATCCCAGTCAGGTAATCTCTCTCTGACACCACCCCCCCTAAATAAATGGATCTCTAAATATATTTTACATATTAATCACTTTTGAGTTTGATTAAAGAGATTAATGTAAAGAGAGTCTGATCAAGCAAATTCAAATTTCTACAACTTAAAACCAGTACAACCCTGAACTATGGATGCCACCACCAAGATCTTGTCACATGGGAGAGGTCACTGCTGAGCAGTCATCAACCTCTTTCTAACCTTAATACTGATGCCAGCAACATACCTTTTTTTACCTAGACATTCTCAAGATGCTTATTAGCATCACCAGTTAAGAAATACCTCAGTTCGGAGTTCCCATCATGGCACAGCAGAAACTAATCTGACACAGGAACCAAGAGGTTGTGGGTTCAATCCCTGGCCTCGCTCAGTGGGTTAAGGATCTGGTGTTGTCATGAGCTGTGGTGTAGGTCACGGATGCGGCTCGATCTGGCATTGCTGTGCCTGTGATGTAGGCGAGTAGCTGTAGCTCCGATTTGACTCCTACCCTGGGAACCTCCATATGCCACAGGTGTGGCCCTCAAAAAGACAAAAGACACACACACACACACACACACACACACACACCCTCAGTTCAATATTCCTAGTTCTATTTAAAGCAAATGTAAAACTACAGTATCAAAACATACCAATTCAATGATTATTAGGCTAATGCAAATTAAAACAACGCTACTCCACACCCAGTGAGACTGGCCAGTATTTACCAAATAAAATAAAATAAAAAAGATGATTAAAAGTAAATTGTTGGTAGGGATGCAGAGATAAGGGAAACTGTATGCACTGTGGGCGATGTTAGATGGTATACCCATTCTGGATAATAAGCATGGCAGTTCCTCAAATACTTAAACAGAATTAATCCAACAGACATAGCAATTCCATTCTGAGTATGCACCCAAAAGAGTAAAAGCTAAGAACCGAATATTTGTGTACTATTGCTCAAAGGAACAATAATCCTATTAATCAAAATTGTCAAATGTCCACCAATGGATGGGTGCATAATGTGAAAGTACTCAATACTACTAAACTGTATCCTTAAAATGTAACTTCCTACACCGCAGCCACACTGGATCCAAGCCAAGTCTGTGACCTACGCTAGAGCTCACAGCAAAACCGGATCCTTAAACCACTGAGCGAGGCCAGGGATCAAACCAATATCCTCGTGGATACTAGTTGGATTCATTTCTGCTGCAGCACAACAGAAACTCCAAGATGGTAACTTTTATGTTGTATTTTGCCACAAAACAAAACCCACCTCTGAACCAGTTAGTCGATTTAAATGCTTAAAAAATTTAAGACACATATTTCTCTTAAAACAGCAGTTTTCAACCGTGGCTGCACCATTAAAATCATCAAATGAGTTCATTCTAGGTAGTTCCTTTTCAAAAAAGGGTTCCTGTAAGCTCAATTCCATAGGGTGCTTTTTCTCATGTGACTCTCAGTATAGGAAATGCAAATCCTATGAACTCTCATTAATACCCCAAAAACATGGAAAAATACTATGTAAAGTATTCAGTTATCTAGGAGTTCGCGTTATGGCTCAGCAGTTAACAAACCCGACTGGCATTCATGAGGACATTGGGTTCGATCCCTGGCGTTGCTCAGTGGGTTAAGGGTCCGGCATTGCCATTAGCTATGGTGTAGGTCATAGACACGGCTCAGATCCCGTGTTGCTGTGGCTGTGACATGGGCCTGTGGCTACAGCTCCAATTGGACCCCTAGCCTGGGAACCTCCATATGCTGCAGGTGTGGCCCTAAAAAGACAAAAAATACATACATACATACATAAAGTACTCAATTATCTAGATCAAATGGACCTGAACAGGTATTTCTCAGATATAGGATGTGGAGAAACTGAAACTTGTGTTTTTTTTTTTCTTTTTAGGGGCACACCCGTGGTATATGGAGGTTCCCAGGCTAGGGGTCTAATCGGAGCTGTAGCTGACGAGCTACACCACAGCCGCAGCAACGCCAGATCCAAGCTGCATCTGCGACCTATACCACAGTTCACGGCAACGCCAGATCCTTGACCCACTGAGCAAGGCCACGGATTGAACCCGCAACCTCATGGTTCCTAGTCAGATTCATTTCCGCTGAGCCACGATGGGAACTCCAGAAACTGGAACTCTTATACAACACTGCTTAGAATGTAAAATGGCACAAAGAGCTTGGCAGTGCCTCAGAAGGCTAAACACAGAGTTACTGTATGACCTAACAATTCTACTGCTAAATATATGCTCAAGAGAAGTGAAAACCTAAGTATACACAAAAAATTGTGTTCACCAAGGCATTAAAAGGAAAATGGAGTTCTCTTGTGGCACAGTGGGTTAAGGATCCAGTGTTGTCACCACGGCAGCTTGGATGGCTGCTGTGGTGCAGCTTCAATGCCTGGCCTAGGAACTTCCACATGCCAGGAGTGCAACCATAAAATTAAAAAAAAAAGTAGAAAAAAAATACGTCCCCCTGATGAATGGATAAACAAAATGCGGTATATTCACACAATGGAATGATTCAACAGTAAAAGGGATGGAGTACTAGTACATTAATTACATTCTATTAATGAAAAGCAGTTAAAAAAAAAAAAAAGACCACGCTTGCATCATTCCATGTATATATGTCTAGAACAGAGGAAAGGAGAGTGACCACCAAGGTAGAATGGGGAATGACTGGCAATGGATATGGGGGTTTCCTTCTGGGTTGATGAAAGTGTATTGTACATGTTTAAAAGAGCTGATCTGATATGAGCCAAAGCATGTTAAGAAATGTGATCACCTTAGACACAGAGATTAGATCTGTGGTTGCCAAGGGGGAAGAGAACGGAGGGAGTGGGGTGGACTGGGAGTTGGGGTTAGTAGATCCAAATGACTACATTTAGAATAGATAAGCAATGGGGTCCTACTGTACAGTACAGGGAACTATATCCAGTCTCTTGGGACAGACCATGATGGACTATAGTATAAGAAAGGGGAATGTATATATATATACCACACACATACACACACACACGACTGGATATACATATACTTATTGTATCATATACACATATACATATATATGATTGCTCACTTTGCTATACAGCAGAAATTGTCACATTGTAAATCAACTATATTAAAAAAAAAAAGGAGAAAGAAATGTGATCACCTAAACTTTCCCCTAATCACCAAGCTTGCATCATTTAACAGCACTGGTGTCCAGTGGGTGGAAGTTGGAAAGAAAAAGAAATTAGAAAGATGGATACCTTCTCAAGTAAAATGGGCCTGTGTGCCAAATGACTAATAAGAAATAAGAAGCAATAGTGAGAATGACATTAAAAAGTAGAGAAAACCTTTATATTATCTTTATAACTACAGGTGTTTGAAATTTGGAAGTGTCTGGAAACCTATCTTCCTAGATGAAAACCAACTTCACAAATGTGTACCTTATGGAAATGCTATAAAATTTGGTTGTGATGATTGTTGTATGCCTATAAATGTAATAAAATTCATTAAAAAATAAAAAAATTAATAAAACAAAAAACAAACATATACCTTGATACCAGCACTGGAAAAGCACCTCATTTACATGAGACCCCACCCTCAGAGTTTTTGCTTAGTTGTAAATTCCACAGGTTCCCCAGTCATACAAGTTTTCTTTAGAAGGGGACAAAGCTGACTATCAAGCCCTTCTACTATCAAAATAGTTATTCTCCGGTTGTCAGCTAATGTTCTGTCTCCAAAACCAATGTGGTTTCTGGTGGGGTTTCTATTCAATACCTAGAAGGCTAGTTTACAACCTCTGTGATACTTTCCCCAAAGAACTATAGGTTGATTAATGACAGTACATAGTAAAGTATGGCGTATGCGCTACTCCCACCCCTTGGATAGGGGAACAAATAAATATTCTAGCCGAACCAAAGAATCGAATTTATGATAAGCAACTTCAATTGTCACCACAAACATAAGCAAAATGATCATTAAAAAAAAAAAGCTGCTTCCTAGATATACTTCATATCTTGATAAAAGTGTGTCTAAATACCACATGTGACCCATAGTTATTTCTTCATCTATATAAATATATATCTGGTTCCATTATTTATTTATTTTTATTTTTTTGTCTTTTTGCCTTGTCTAGGGCTGCACCTGTGGCATATGGAGATTCCCAGGCTAGGGGTCTAATCAGAGCTGTGGCCGCCGGCCTACACCAGAACCACAGCAATACAGGATCTGAGCTGCGCCTGCAACCTACACCACAGCTCACGGCAACGCCGGATCGTTAACCCACTGAGCAAGGCCAGGGATCGAACCTGCAACCTCATGGTTCTTAGTCGGATTTGTCAACCACTGAGCGACGACGGGAACTCCTAGTTCCATTATTTAAATTACCTAAACATTTAAATATAATACCGAGAAACCAGAGTGATTCAGAAGAATCCCTTGCTCATGCACACACATCTACGCTAAGTCAGCTGTATCACTCTCTAATTTTTCTAATTTTAATTTTCATAGCGCAACTACATAAAAGGAACTTTTAAAAACCAGAATAAAGTGCTTAGAAAGAAAAAAAAAATCAGACACATACACCTTCACTTGTGCCCACTTTCCAGTTTCTGAATTAGATGGAAAAAGAATTACCAAATGAAACAAACTGATATCTTCTATTACAAAGAAAAATGCTCTTTACAGTTAGTGAGTGTTCTTTGGATCCTATTTTTCAGCAATCAAAAGTGACAAACTGCTTTACTTCTAATATTTATCTTGCTAGGCTTCTGAAGAGGAATTTCCAAAAAGCTTTTTGAGAAGGGGCTCCAAGGACAGCAGGGGTAAAGGTTCAGAGCTCAGGAAGCTAAAAGGCACCAAACCCCAAAGGATGGAAAGTTTGAGGCTAAAGAGGATGTTGGAATAAATTAACTGAGTGAACCCAAAATGCCCAAAGGAAATCCCTAAAGCAAGATAATCATGCTGAGGACAAAGCAATGACCTTAAGATAAGCAGCTATTTACTTTCCACTGCAGATAGGTTAAGAAGATAAGCATTCATTAAGCAACTTTACGGTACAGTACTAGAGTTGGACAACCTTACACTCATATCCACGTAACATCCTAGAGAAGACAAAGTAACAGAGACAGCTAAGAATATAATCCTGTTGTAGGATTCCACTTGAAAAATGGTTTGGAAGTACAGCTTGCCAAATAGTTTTGTTTGGTAGATTTCCATTAAGTTGCCAAATCTGAAAACACTACTCAAAAGTTAGTTTTGGCCTCTTACTCACTTTGTTTTTTTTCCTGTTTGTTTTTTGTCTTTTTTGCCTTTTCTAGGGCTGCACTCGCAGCATATGGAGGTTCCCAGGCTAGGGGTCTAACAGGAGCTGTAGCTGCCAGCCTACGCCACAGCCACAGCAACGCGGGATCCGAGCTGCGTCTGCAACCTACATACACCACAGCTCACAGCAATGAAGGATCCTTAACCCACTGAGCGAGGCCAGGGAGTGAGGCCAAGGATCGAACCCACGACCTCATGGTTCCTAGTCGGATTCGTTAACCACTGAGCAAAGACGGGAACTCCCAGCTTCTTACTCACTTTGAATTGTGACTAATGTTAAAAAAAAAATTCACCTTTCACTAGCTTCCCTTTGTGCCTCTCTCTACTCGATCTAGGGGAAACCTTAAGTTTCTTAATTCATCAAACACCTGATTGGGAATGAGGAAACAAGGATATTAAATAGATGGCTCCTACTCTAGAAATTTAAAGGCTACGTTTCTTCCCAGGCAAGTTTCCAAACAGTGTAAACACTCCCTAAACCCCCACCCCCACCCCAGAACAAGCCAATCAAAGCTGTGGAGACCAGTCTGTATAAACACCAAAATAAAACCAAGGAAGCTAAGTATTTAAAGTAGAGCAAACAACCTTCAGGGGAAAAAGAAATAAAGCTCTCACTAAGGAGCTGCTGGCAGTGTAGGCAAACTACAAAAATCTTTTAACAGTTTTCATCCACTGCTCTGCTTTGTCACTATATCCCTTCCCACAAATCAAAAGGCTCTCATTCAAGAGCCAGTGATTTATGAAGTACATAGCAATAATTTACATGCAGGCTGTAAAAAACGTCAAAACAAGACACAACATACAACGTGCCTTGTAAGGCTTCCAGAGGCCCCTGTTTTCAGATTACTTTTTTTTTTGGTCATTTCTTAGGGCCGCACCTACGGCATATGGAGGTTCCCAGGCTAGGTGTCTAATCGGAGCTGTAGCCAGAACCACAGCAACATGGGATCCGAGCCGCGTCTGCGACCTACACCACAGCTCACGGCAATGCCAGATCCTTAACCCAGTGAGAGAGGCCAGGGATCGAACCCGCAACCTCATAGTTCCTAGTCGGACTCATTAACCACTGAGCCACGACGGGAACTCCTCAGATTCCTTCTTGTTCTCATCATTTAGGAGCACTTTCCTTTATCAAAGAGAAGTTCAGCAGTGCTTCCACCCAGAGGCCTAACTTCTGAGAAATAAAATAGCTGGGAGACAGAAGGAAGTAGCTGTAAATAGACTAAATATGGACAGTAAATAAAACTAGATGAAACTCAGGAAGGAAGAGAATTTAAAGAAACAGCTAGCTGACAGCTTTCTGTCCCTGCGTTCTCAAAGGTGAGTGTTGAAGGAAAAGTATCTCCCCCTAGGAATGGAGGTTAGGGTAGCACCACCAGTTATTTACTTAACAATCCAAGGTTTCATGGCCCCTAAACATTATGGCCAGGGAAACCTAAGGTTGTATGAATTGTCAGGACTGAAAGCTCTTTCAAGAAGAAAACCCGGAGTTCCTACTGTGGCACACTGGGTTAAGGATCCAGTGGTGCCACAGCTATGGCATAGTTTGCAGATGCAGCTCGGATTCGCTCTCTGTCCAGGGAACTTCCATATGCTGCAGGTGCAGCAAAAATAAAATTACCTTAAAAAAAAAAACAGTGTTAGAGAGGGTGTGGAGAAAAGGGAACCCTCTTATACGGTTGGTGGAAATGTAAACTGGTGCAACCACTACGAAAAACAGTATGGAGAGCCCTCAAGAAACTAAAAATAGAATTGCCATTTTATCCAGCAAGCCCACTCCTGGACATCTATCCTGGGAAAACCATAACTCGAAAAGATACATGCACTCCAGTGTTTACTGCAGCACTATATACAACAGCCAAGACATGCAAGCGACCTAAATGTCCATCAACAGAGGAGTGGATAAAGATGTGGTACATATACACTATGGAATATTACTCAGCCATAAAAAGGAATGAAATAATAGCATTTGCAGCAACAAGGATGGACCTAGAAATAATTATGCTTAGTGAAGTTAGAGACAAACATCGTATGCTATCACTTCTATGTGGAGCCTAAAAAAAGGATACAATGAATTTATTTGCAGAATAGAAACTGATTCACAGACTTTGAAAAACTTATGTTACCAAAGGAGACAGGCTGGGGAGGGGAAGGGATAGGCTGGGGGTTTGGTATGGAAATGTAAAAGTAGGTTGTGATGGTAGTTGTACAACTGTAATAAAATTAAAAAAAAAAAATTACTGTGTCTGGGCTTACTTTCTAGGCCTCTTAAGCAGGACCTCTTGGCCAGCTGAAGTCAAGGAGACTCCATGACTTCGCCGCTACCTAAAAAGAGAATCAAAGGAGTTCCTGTTGTGGTGCAGCGGAAGCAAATCCAACTAGGAACCATGAGATTGCAGGTTTGATCCCTGGCCTCACCCAGTCGGTTAAGGATCTGGCGTTGCTGTGAGCTGTGGTGTAGGTCGCAGATGTGGCTTGATCTGCCATTGCTATGGCGCTGGCATAGGCTGGCAGCTGTAACTTTGATTAGACCCCTAGCCTGGGAACCTCCATATGTCGTGGGTGCGGCCCTAAAAAGCAAAGCAAAGAAAAAAAAAAAAAAAAGAAAGAAAGAAAAAGAGAGAGAAAAAAATCTCGGAGCCCAGTTGCTTAAAGTAAGCTGTGTTACCCTAGCATGCACACAACCACAATGAACTGTGAGGGCCCTCAGATTTGAGTTCCAGCTGGAACCTACCCACATAAAATTCCCTGCCATCCAGCCTACAGCCCTACATAATATTTTCAGGTTAGGGCCAGGAACATTTAGGAGACTGCTTACTATACTCTCTAGTTCGGATTTAGAGTATATATTCCCCAAGAAGCGTTCATCCCAATGTTTGACTGGGATATGCCTAGGATATTGATGACCAAGACTTCTCCTATTCCCTTTTCAAGCTTACATAACTCAACTTATTATTTTTGGGATTTGCTAAATAAGCTAGTTAGCAGCAGCACTGTCAGTGGTGTTGAAGTCTTATTTGAATCCGAGTAAGTCCAAAGAGAGAGATAACAGTTGACTTTGTGGTAGGTGGTGATCACTTTTATTGGGTTATAGAGCCTGCTAAATCTTCCAACAGAACAAAAGAACCAAACCAGTAGTTCCAGTCGTGGCACAGCAGAAACGAATCCCACTAGGAACCATGAGGTCGAGGGTTCGATCCCTGGCCTTGCTCAGTGGGTTAAGGATCCGGCGTTGCTGTGAGCTGTGGTATAGGTCGCAGATGGCTCGGATCTGGCGCTGCTGTGGCTGTGGCATAGGCCGGCGGCTGTAGCTCCGATTCGACCTCTAGCCTAGGAACCTCCATATGCCACGGGTACGGCCCTAAAAAGACACACTCACACAAACACACAAAAAGGCAAAAAACGAAACCACCAAACCACGTTCAAAACAATATGGTCCAAACATTAGAGGCTGTTTTTGTAATTTATCACAAGGGAGAAACAGAGAATTTCATTCCACTCTAAAACTTTAAATAAATAGCCTAACTGGCTTTATCTTACAGCTGTAGCATGGGTTCAGTATCTTGATGTAATTCAGAGACAAGTCACTTCAAAGATCTGACCTATTTTCTCTTCCACCAAATAGCAAACGAGTGAAATAACACTTGTTTACACTAGCTTCTTGAAGGCAGAAATCATTTTAGCACATAGTGGATGCTCAAATATTTGGGAATGAATAAGTGGTTAATTGCTAATGTAAGAAATAGGGTCTTCTCTACATACTTTAAGCAGACACCAGAGATTTATTCTAAACTACTAAATAAAATACCAACCAAAAGTTTGCCAATCTTCGGAGAGGAAATGACATGTGCCTGGAAATGACTAACTGTCCTTGCTTTAGCTTCACTATATAAAGCTCAAAACATCCCATCAGTCTTTACCCTAACAAACTAACACTTCCAGATTGCCTTCTCTTGCCACTTTAAATTTGGTGCATCCTCACTGATCTATGATGCAGGCAGGAGGTGGATGGGGCTACCTTTTTTAAAGAGCTTGTAGAATACCAGACTAAGGGAGGATTCTATGACTGTTCAGAGGCTAAACAGAGTTACTGGAAATACACTTTGTACAACTGACCTTAGGGTCAGATGCCATTATCAGATGGGAGAAGCAACAAGATCTGAACATACTGAGACATTAAAGCAGCCCCTATCCTAGAGACTACAACTCAAGATGTCCCCAAATTTTTTAGCAGAAAATTTATAAAAGACTTATTTTAATGTTTCAGCCTCAAAAGCTCCAGGATCACTGTCATCCAAAACAAAAATTTTATGTATGTGATGGAGTAGTTTCTCTACAATTACAGGAATTTACTTTGTCATAAAAAGGAAACCAAAAACAAACAAATCTTCCTAGTGGAATATTCCACCAGAGAGCAGCAGAAGCTGGAAAATTTCTCTAGCACTTTCAGATCAGCGCAAGACCAGTAGATATCAATCACAACCAACATTAAGGACTCACCAACAACCAGTGTTCCACAGAGGACCCTATATATATGAAAAAGTCCACTTCTTATCTTTCTTGGCCACCATGCAAGTACTTTTCAAATAAAACAAAAGCCACAGCTTTCCTGTTAATATTCTTTCTAACACACAAATGAGGTTTTGGGGAAGGATTTAAAATAAGTTATTTCCCTCATCAATGATGCTCATTAAAAACAAACACGTTCAGTACCCAAGTTCCTCCTAGGGTAGATTTGCAAACAGCATGCCTGTTCCCTTTTATCTTTGCTCCTGGGTCTCAGCACACCTGCTCCCTCTGGTAAACCACAAATCTCCATGGACAAGAATCCTCCTTTCAGAATAGAATGGAAGATGTTTCTATTCAGCAAAAGCAATACTAATGAAAGAATACAGTGGCATAGTATAATAGTTAGGATCAGAGGCTTTGGAATAAGTAAAGTGGGAACAGAATCTAGCACTGCCCCTTACTAGGCTGTGATATTAGGCAAGCTACTTAATCCCTCTGTACTTCAAATTTCTTCATCCATGAAATGGCAGAAAGAGCTTTCCTCACAGAACTGTTGTGAGAAGCCAAAATATAATGCTCTTCAAGCCATCTTCAGAAAACTAGTTTCATTACTTGATTAAAATACTATCTGTTTTGTCCATGAACCCCTAACTGCCTTTCCTGAGGCTCCTCCTTGCTTAACTGGAGTCACAGAGGGCAGGAGATGCCAGAGAATGGGGTAGCTAGAAAGAAAACCTTTTCTTCAGTTAAAAGCTAAAAATATCCACATGCATTAAGGAATTCATGTTTGGGGATCAGTACTTTTCATCACTTGCAAACTACAGTTTAGGCTGAAAGGCAAACTGGTGTTGTGACTGTCTTAAACTGTCAAGCCAGTTTTACCAACAAGCCACATGTATGCATACTCTGCGCTATTTCAATACAGCTCAAAACCCATCAACCAACACGAAGCTTTTGAATCTAATTTTAGGCTAACTGGCCTTTAATAAGAATGAATTTCAATTACCATTTCAAAGTTGCAAATCAGGTACAGCTCCACTACACCAGTGTATCGAAGACACTGTATCAGCCAAATAATACCAATGGCCACTGTAACATTCTTTGACTACTTGGCTTGCCTAGGACATCTGCCTAAGCAGTTTAACAGTCTCTTTCTGCTTTTGGCAATGCTCAACACCTCATTCAAGGTCCAAATCATCTGCTTACACTGCATCCCCTCGACTGCGTACTGTATTATTCTGTTCTTATTAACATGGAGCTGGGAATGGTTCATGTTACCAAGATTGTGTGTCAGACTGTGTTCTCACAGTATTACACATTGCTTCCCTAAATGTATAAACGTCCAACCTATAGCAGATGTTTGATGAAGCTTGTTAATAGTAAAAATACACTTGTGGGCTCGTTTCTGAAAGACTTAGATATGAGTTTTGGGAAAAACCTAATTTAGAAGGCCAGGCACGGCAGAAAAAGACAATCTTTGTTTGGACTAGGATCATTCTTCTAAAGGAGACCTTAAAGGATAGAACAAAAATGTGAAAACAGAAGTGTACATAAGCCCGGTACCCCGAAAGTGTCCGAATGACAAGAAGTTGCCGTTAGGCACCTGAAAACTTCAAGTCCTCTGAACTGGGGGGAAAGATGGTGACACGAGTAAAGACAAAGTGTATGCTGGATAAAAGCTACACGTCTAAAAACTGATGTTTAAAAGAAGTTTTAAAACAACCTGAAGATTATAAAAAGGACCAAGCAAACATGTAAATACTTATAAGAAACCTATTACATACAAATTAAGTAGATGATATAGCACAGTGAACTATGTCTAGTCACTTGTGATGGAACATGATGGAGGATAATGTGAGAAAAAGAATGTATATATGTATGTGTGTATGTGTGACTGGGTTGCTTTGCTGTGCAGCAGAAATTGACAAAACACTGTAAATCAATCATAATAGAAAAAATTAAAATCTTACCAGAAAGAAGAAAAAAATTAAGTAGATGAAAGAGAAAGGATTGGAATAAACACAGAGCTTGATCGATTTATCAGCATAAAAGAAATCTGTTTTTGTCTTTGTCTCCACAAGAAGAATAATGAAAATTATGGCTCTTAATCAAACTCAATTATGTTTTGGAAGAAGTAAGAAAAAAACCAATCATCCTTTGTCTTTCTTTTTGGTCTTTTTAGGGCTGCATCCATGACATATGGAGGCTCCTAGGCTAGGGGTCAAATCGGAGCTACAGCTGCCAGCCTACACCACAGCCACAGCAACACTGTTGATCTGAGTCGTGTCTGTGACCTACACCACAGCTCACGGCAACGCCGAATCAGCGACCCACTGAGCAAGGCCAGGGATTGAACCTTCGTCCGTATGGATGCTAGTCAAGATTCATTTCCGCTGAGCCACAGTGGGAACTCCATCATTCTTTATCCTGATTCACTTAGAGTCAAAGGAAAGATTCACTTAGATCTGTTAGAAAGAGGGGGAAAATAAGGGAAGTTTTCATTCCTATAAGACAGTAGGCAAGGGTTCAGTGTGTCCAGTGGCATAAGAGAAAGCTCTTATCAGAGGGAACTTAATCATGCTGAGGACAGCTGGCCCAATGAGAAACCCCATAATCTCCAACCTGCTGGAAAAAACCTCAAAACCACCCCATCTTTTCTCCCCCTTACTAAAATAGCAGGCTGCTAAAGAATTAAGAAACACCTACAGAATGTATCCTAGAAGAAGGTTCTATTCTGAGATCTCTGGAGAACAGGCTGGACGCAGAAGAAATTTCTGCTGCCCAAGTACTCAGATGGACAGTTCCAGCAGTAGGTCTAGGTCTAGGGAAAAGAGGCAAATTTACTTGACTCTTTAAAGAGGATCTAAAGCCTTTTAGCCCTGCTACAAAACTGACATTTCCAGTTTTCTGACAACCGAACGTGTTCCAAGCACTAAGCACACTGAGTACACCCCCAACACCAAGCGCAAAGGAAAAGAGCCCTCTGCTAAAAGGGGGTTGGGAGGTGGGAAGCAGGACAAGATTGGGGACCTACAATGCATCTGACCTTAAATGGTAGTCTAACTAGGTACTCTTGCTTATCTAGGAATGTGTCCAGAGCAAGCCCTCCTTTCCTGGGCATAAATGGATCTGCTATTACAACGAGAGGTCTATCAAGAGTTGAAATTCAAAGGGAATAATTGTTCATTAGGTTCACAATGCAGAGAACAACAGCATGCCAGAAAACAACAGGTGTTAGAACTAGTTGTGAGTTGAGGTAGGCAGCCTATGACACTTGGAGTGGACGGACAAACAGTACCACACCCTCTCAAATAGACTCTTCTATCTCCCTCTTCCCTTTATTACCTCTTTTCTTTCTTCTCACGGCTCAGACCTGCTGGTGACATCTGCATTCTGACCTCTTAGTGAGAAGACAAGATTTCTGTAGTTATTTGTTCTACACTCATCTCTTTTCAGGAAATTAAAAATATTCTAATTTTTGACTTTTCTCTAGTAGGGTCTTTTATCTGTCTAAGCAGACAAAAGAGGCAGGAGAAGCCAAAAGAGAGGATGAAAAACGCCTTCTTTAAGAGCCCAAATGTTCTGGTATCAGTATAAAAAACTACGAAGAATCAATTTAGTTACAGCAAGCTCTTTAAGGATGTGGAAAACTAAAGTAAAAATAAAATACTTGAAATTCATCACTTTGAGAACATTCCAAGTGTCATGTTCTACTAATTAACAATTTTCACTTGGGGAAGGTACCCAAACATATTCTACATACTTTAATTTATTCAAATCACAATGTGTCTGTTATTTGCCCTTAATATTTAAATCCTTAGAATTTCCTGAAATTGAGTATTTTTGTTATTCATAAAGAGCTCCTAGGTGCACACCTGAGTTTATGCCAATGGAGTGACTTAGGATGCAACTGATCATTAGAAAGACGGAGCCATTTTGAGAGCTGACCTTATAGCTCCATCCACAGACCTACAAGAAGGGGAAGTTGTATATGACGCTCTACAGAAACTCCTGAACAAGATTTAATGAGCTTCTGGGTTGGTAAACCCAGATGGCACACCTCAGTTTCACAGGGACAGAAGCTTCTGCACTTGGACTCTTCTGAACCTTGCCCTTGCTTGTTCGTCCGTTCCTTTATAATAAACCAGTTAACATTGTTTCCCTCAGTTCTTTTGGCCATTCTAACAAATTACGGAACCCAAGGAGGGAGTCATAGGAACCCCTAACTTATAACCTGTCTGAGAAGTAGACGAGGCCCAGACTTGCACTGGCCTTTCATGTGGGAGCAATCTTGTGGGACAGAGCTTTTTACTTTGTGAGATGTGATGCCAGCTCTGGGTAGTATCGGAATTGAATTAAACTGTAGGACACTCAGTTGGTGGCCAGTGACAACTGGAGAACTGCTTGGTGTGGGAAAAAAATACCACACATTTAGTACCAGAACTATTCAAAGTAGAGAAAAAAAATATTCCCCCTCCCCGTTGTATTTGGGGTAAGGAAAGATAATCATATATGACCAGGTAATTTTTTATTCCCTTCTGCCAATACATCTACAAGTTATATTTAACAAAATCTTTCTTTTTTTGGGGTCTTTTTTAGTGCTGTACCCGAGGCATATGGAAGTTCCAAGCTAGGGGTCTAATCGGAGCTGTAGCTGCTGGCCTACACCACAGATAGAGCAACACGAGATCTGAGCCGTGTCTGCGACCTACACCATAGCTCATGGCAATGCCAGAGAGAGACCAGGTATCAAACCCTCGATCTCATGGATACTAGTTGATTTGTTACCGCCGAGCCATGACAGCAACTCCAACAAAACCTTTAAAAACGCCCAGCCCAGGAGTTCCCGTCGTGGCTCAGTGGTTAACGAATCTGACCAAGAACCATGAGGTTGCGGGTTCGATCCCTGGCCTTGCTCAGTGGGTTAAGGATCCGGCGTTGCCGTGAGCTGTGGCGAAGGCCGGCAGCTATAGCTCCTGTTAGACCCCTAGCCTGGTGCCGCCCTAGATAAGGCAAAAAGACAAAACCCGCCCAGCCCAAAGACTACAGAAAACTCAATAGAGGCTTACAAGCTATACTGATTTTCAAACACAGGTTATCTGAGTTCTCGTTATATATGAACATACAAGGTTCTCTGAAGATAAGTGAAAAATATATTCTAGCACCCACAGACACAATTTAGCTCAAATTAACCTTGTCTGCTCCTTGGTCACATTCACTATTGTCCTTGGTTATAAAAAGGCACTAGTTATGATTTTATTGCCTGAAAACTATAAAGCTTCCAACACTATTTCTGGGGCTACCTCTTGTTGGATCAGAAAACATTAGGACAAAAACCTAAATTTCCCACCTGCTTTTCTCCTACATATGTTCACCTGTTTTAGTTTCTTTTCTTTTCTTTTGTTTTTTAGGGCCGCACCCACGGCATATAGAAGCTCCCAGCCTAGGGGTCGAATTAAAGCTATAGGTGCCAGCCTATATCACTGCCACGGCCACGCAGGATCCCAGCTGTGTCTGCAATCTACACCATAGCTTATGACCTACACCACAGCTCACAGCAATGCTGGATCCTTAACCTACGAATGAGGCCAGGGATCGAACCCACATTCTCACAGATACTAGTCAGATTTGTTTCCCCTGAGCTACGACGGGAAGTCCCTGATTTACTTTCTTAATCAAAATTCCCACAACCATGGTTTCCATTCACATGGTCCTAGTTCCATTTCTGGCTTACGTACACATTTGTCCTCATTAAGCCAACTGTGGAGAAAATACCAAGAACTACCACTAATTTTAAGTGGGACCTATATACAGCAAAAGATCTGGCTGGTTATTTTATTAGCATATGCAGAAACTAACTTGCACCAGGCTTACATAAAGCTAAATATGTATATTCCACACAACTTAATTTCAAGTTATATGTATAACACTCCTTTTATCTCAAGAAATTAAGTGTGATGTGGCTACAAAAAGATGCCTGGCAAGTTCCCCATTTTAGTCATTTTGGCTCCTGTAAGTGGTCTTCCATAGACATGATAACATAAAACGGCTTATTACAGCTCATATTACAATCTAAGTCTAGTCCTGCATTTTTTTTTTAAACAAAATGGAGTTCCACCATGGTGCAGTAGGTTAATAAACTAATTGTAGTGCCTCAGATCACTTCAGAGGCACAGGTTTGACCCCCAGCACAGGGGGTTAAAGGATCCAGCGTTGCCACACGGTGGCATAGGTCACAGCTGCAGCTGGGCTTCAAGCCCTGGTCTGGGAACTTCCACATGCTATGGGTGCAGCCATAAAAAACAAAACAAAAAAACCCCAAAATATATACATTGTACCGTATGGCACACTGCTCAAATCCTGGGCTTTGCAACATTACCGCTCTGTAACATTTCAGAGAGTACGCTATTCAACCTCTTGTTCTTAGTTGTTTTTTCCACCAAATAAATGGTGGCAATACCTCTTATGAAGATTAAATAATGTACTGCTTAACAGTATCTATAAAATACTACATCCCTCAATAAATTACTGTGCTTAGAAACTTTATTCAGATGTACTTAATCAGTGAGTCCATTTTGCAAGTGGTTCCACTTTATCTTTTTTTTTTGGTCTTTTATCATTTTTTTAGGGCCGCACCCGCAGCATGTAGAGGCTCCCAAGCTAGGGGTCTAATCGGAGCTACAGCTGTTGGCCTAGGCCACAACCACAGCAACACCAGATCTGCAACCTACACCACAGCTCACAGCAACGCCAGATTCTTATCCCACTGATCAAGGCCAGAGATCAAACCCACAACCTCATGGTTCCTGGTCGGATTCATTTCCACTGCGCAACGATGGGAACTCTTTCTTTTTTGGTGCAAGGGGTTCCACTTTAAAGGTACATTATATTGGGGCCATATATCAAGAGATAATCACATACCGATCATCTCAACTTCAAAATTACTTTTATGCTCACCATAAAATTAAAAGCTGGTGTTAAAAAAAAAAAAATCTCTGACTCTTATGTCCCAAATTGTCAGGCGAGGGTTGGGTGGAGAAATCTTCATTTTCAAAACAATTCTACAAATTCACTACTAAGTTTCACAAAGTGGTAATATGCTTGAACAAAACCTGTTTTCTTTTGAAATCCACAACTTGCCTCTAAAACACCAGCACAGATTCATTTTGCCATCCAGTTTGTGCTTAAAGTTCATCACATTTCTCCTGAAAGTATTTTAGCATTAGGTAAAAAAGGGAAAACATTCTCCCTGTATACCATGATAACCTTAATGAGTCTTACACAACTCAGCCACAAAAATACAATTTTGCTATTCTCAAAAAGAAACTTCTCAAACAGAATAAACTTGTGACTCCCTTACTGACCCAGAGATGACAAAAATTTTAAATTTTCCTGGGACCAAGATGCAACCAAATCCTGAATAAAAGCAAATAGGCAAAGTAGGACACGATTATCAACCACACTGTTTCAATATCTTAATCTTGTCTAAAATGTTCAAACTATCATCTGGAAAAAAAGTTGTACATAAGAACCTCACATTTAGCATGCTTTAAACTTAAATGAACTTTGCTAATCAAAGGACTAAGCCTTTAAAAAAGCTTTAAAGAGGAACTGAAAAGTTTGAAGTGGCTAGGTAACATGGTTAACAAATTTAAGAATGAGCTTCCTTCACCAAGAAGTAGAAAGCAATGGTGTTGTTTATGAAGCAGTATTATCTTCAATGTCACTTCACTTAGACAATAAGCAAATTACATTCTGAACCCATATTTTAAACTTGATATAATGTATTCAAATTGTAATACATGAACCTGCCTTCAAATTAAAGTAATAGGAGAACAAATCTAAAGATCACATCCAATTTTAAACAACAGCAACAACAATCTATTAAAGGCATACTCGACTGAAGGATTCAAGCAACACAACAGAATATCCCAGTGAAACAAAAGAACCTGGCTATTTCCTGGTAGTGCATCATAATGGGTCATGACCTACATTACCCCTTCTGTACAATATCCTCACACTTGGGGAATTATTCATTCTACCATGTGGCACAGAATCATCAGAATCAACTGTGTTCAAGTTCCAGAAAGACTATTAACTAGGTCTGAATAGTCTACTAAATTCAAAGAAAAACCTAAGAAATAAAAAGTAACCTGCTGGGAGTTCCCGTCGTGGTGCAGCGGAAATGAATCCGACTAGGAACCATGAGGTTGAGGGTTCAATCCCTGGCCTTGCTCAGTGGGTTAAGAATCTGGCGTTGCTGTGAGCTGTGGTATAGGCTGCAGATGCGGCTTGGATCTGGCGTTGCTATGGCTCTGGCGTAGGCCAACAGTAACAGCGTCTATCAGACCCCTAGCCTGGAAACCTCCATATGCTATGGTGCAGCCCTTAAAAAAGACAAAAAATAAGCTGCTGCCTTTAATTCTTACGAGACGAAGGGAACAAAAGCCCCAGTAACTGAAAAGGACCAAACTTTCAGAAGTTTCATCCCAAGCAGAACTGTCACTAATTTTCAAGAATAGCAAAACCAGTCTGTTTAGCCCTAGGCCTTCAATGGAACTAAGCATATCTTACTTCATAAAGTACTAACAACTATGCATTTGATTAATCTTATCATTGCAAATCTACCAATTAAGGGTAAATCTGGGGTGGAAACCAGAATGTCCAATTCCTGTACCGAAAACAACTTTCAAAATGGCCTGGGACAAGCCACTGTGCTATTCTAAGAATGCTCAGACATACAAATATGTAATGTTCCGAAAACTGTTTTTTTCCCTGCCACTTCCTGCAAGTAAAAAGTTTCTAAGACTGGGAAAGGAACAAAATGAAATAATTAAATGAGAAAACCAGGAATACCTCTTACACACCTTCCCCTAAAGAGTAATTTTTTAAATTTTAAAAGCGTATAAAGTCAGTTTTAATCTAGACTACCCTTTCCACAATGGACACAGGAAACAGCTTCTCATAGAAATTTACAAGAGGACTCAAAGACTACCTAATTTAGCTCTGAATTTCGGCATGCATTAATACACCAGGCACCTTGAAGCCCAAGAGTTCCAAAGAGGCCAAAAGGGACCCTGTTGTTACAGTTCATCAACGGCCCCATAATTCGGATTTCTCCTCAATACACAGATACACACCTGTCAACCAAGTAATAAGAGAACGAATCTAAACCAAACATTCTCTAACACTCCACTCCGCACACAGGGGCATTTTCAGTTTATAGGTGGGTCCTGTAACAGCTGAAGGCAGGAAGCTCTGGGATAATTAGAAGACTTGGAGGAAGTCATCTTGAGAAAGTAGTAACACCCAGAGAAATCAAAGAAAGTCAGATAAAGGTGTCCCTGACCACCCCTCCTTCCCACCCCACCAAACTTCACCCACCCGGGTCTCAGAAGCCCAGGAGGGGGAGGCCATTTTAATGAGGCCTGGCTAAGGAATGTGAAGAGACAAAATCAGGGAAGGGCGTTTCAGAAAGGAAGGCCGGGCCCTTTTCTCCAAGAGCACCCGTGTCGGGTGGCAGCACCTGGAACTCAAGGAGGGAGGTCCCGGATTCAAGTGCCTGGGAGAGGTACAAAAGTAGCAGGGGCCTATCACGAGGGAGTTGAGTGGTCTGAGTCCCGGGAGCCGGGCCCCTTAAGCCGTAACAGGGGGAAGTACCCCTTCTCGGGCCAACCACGTAGACCCTCGCCCCTGGGACGGTGGCTACTACCCAGAGGTCCAGAAGGCGGGAGTTGGCTAGTGCCTGGTTCTCCTCATCCGGCCATGCGGCGCGGGGGCGGCCATCCTGAGGGGTCCAGGAACCAAGAGGGTACGGGGGGGCTCGGACGCGGCGCTCACCCGCGGGCCGCCTCCAAGCTCTTAATGAGCTTTTTGATCTTCCAGATCTCCACGTTCCTGTCGGCAGCACTGGGGTCGTCCGCCATCTTCTCGCCTCCTCCTCCCTAGAGCGGCCCGGCGGGGCCCGGAGACACCAAGACCACAGAGTTAGCGCCGCCGCTGGGGCAGAGCGGCCCCCTTCCTTGCCACCCCGAGAGTCCCTCCTCTTCCCGCCTCGCGCGGCCTGCCGCGGTGGTCACTGGCCTTTCCCTCCCTCTGGCTTACCTAAGGGCCCAGTCCTGGGCGGCAGCTGCTGCTCCTCCCCGGCGGCGGCTCCGCGGCGGCGGCTCTGACGTAGGACACCGGCTCCCTCTCTCCAGGCAGCTGCATGTGTTGCAATCCGCTCACATGGGGTCTGTGACATCACTTCCTCCGCCAGGGGCTGAGTGGAAGTCGGCGGGCGGAAGGGAGGGGGCCGGCGAGGAAGAGGAGACGCTCTGCGCGCGCCGCGACTTTCCATTGGCTCTCCGAGCGGTGGCCTACAATGAGCCCGCCGATTGGCCGCAGCTGGGGCCGCGCTGCCTTGTGAGGTAGAAGCCGGGGGCGGGGAAGTACCGCCTTCCTTCCGGTCCGGCTTGCCGAGAGCAGGAAGAGGGCGGAAGCAGGTTGCTCTCGCGAGCATTTAGTCAGCCCAGCTAGGCTCGAACGGAGGGCGTTTCTTAAAGGGAGAGGTGCTTGGGGCGTCTTTTCCGTCCTACCTTCTTGAATGGAATGGACCTCTGAGATTCTACGACGCGCCTCCACTCGAGCCGGGACGCGCGGCTTGAATTCCTTCTGAGAAGCCTCAAAGAGGCGCCTCGGGCTTTGCTGCTGACGGAGCGCTCGGACCTGCGTGCATCACGACTGCGCGGACTAGTGCTCAGTCTCTCCGCCACGGCGTCCGGATTAGGAAAATTCTCCCGGATATTCTGGGACCCCGACACCCTCGGGGACGAGAGCCACGCACGTCCTTTCCCGCCTTCCCGCCTTAGTGCTAAGAGAGGCTCACTTTGGACCTGGAACTTTACGAGGGGGAAGAGAGCAGAGGCTGCCTGAGTTTGGAGACCTGAAGTATCTGATGCCGTGTATGGTTTGGTCTGAGCTCTTGAGAGTGGAAGTGGGGAGAGTGTTGAAGCAAAATGAGCAACTGTCTTTTTGAGTTAGGAGTTGTGCTTTGTCTACTTTATGTCTCTCTTCACCTCAGCTGGAGTCATTCAAATATTTGGGTCCAAACTGTGCCAGGTCCGGTTTTCTTGAGAAGATTGAGGAGATCCTAACAGGTAACAGTGCCTACCTTCGTGAGCTTTCAGTTTGGTTGAGTTTGTAGCCATTTGTGATTTTATACGTTTGTGTAATAAAATAATGGCACAGGGCTTCCTGTGGTGACTCAGCGGGTTACCAACCCGACTAGATCCATGAGGACTCGGGTTCGATCCCTGGCCTCGCTCAGTGATGCGGCGTTGCCGTGAGCTGTGGTGTAGGTTGCAGTCGCGGCTCGGATCTGGAGTTGTGGCCGTGGCATAGGTCATCAGCTATAGCTCTGACTGGACCCCTAGCCTGGGAACCTCCATATGCCGCGGGTACGACCCTAAAAAGAAAAAAAAAAGAAGGAAGGAGGGAACTTTGAGGAACCTGCAAGAGCTAGTGTACTGGAGCAAGGTCAGTGGTTTATGTGAGAGGTAGCTTTGGCTATGTTGCCAAGTAGGGTGATGGGTAGAACTGGATGGATGATGGGTTGGATGAGGAGAAAGAGCAAGAATGACTCCCCTTGGGAGTTCCCGCTGTGGCTCAGCGCTTTAATAATCTGCCTTGTTTCTGTGGAGGCACCAGTTGGATCCCAGCCCAGCAAAGTGGCTTAAGAGTCTGGCAGTTGCTGCAAGCGTAGGCTGTAGCTCCAGCTTGATCTGGATCCCTGGCCTGGAAACTTCCATATGTCTTGGGAGGTGGCTGAAAAAGAAAAAAAGAAAAAAAAAGGAATGACTTTCAGAGTAGAAATGGTTACTTTTACTGAGAGGGTTAAGATAAGTAGCAGGGTGTGGGAGATGACTGAAAATTTCATCTTGTGCTTCTTCAATTTGTTATTACTTTTAAGACATGGCAGTGGTGATTCAGGCAGTTGGATTAATTTGTGTGAGCTTTGAATCCTTTTTCCCCTGTTATCTCAATTTTGTCCACACCTTGGAGATGGTGCTAAACCCCATTTCATAGATTGGGCAACTGAGGCAAAGAGAGATGAAAGGTACTTGCCCAGCAACACTCTTACCTATGTTTCCATAGGGTGAGGACATGGACTTGCTATAGGGCAAGTCTTCTCTCCCAGCAAATGAACTCCCAGGGTGCAATCTCTTCTTTAGGGTCCATTTTGTAATTTTCAGCATATGTTCACTCATTATGTAATACAGTACTTCTGTGTTCCATTCACTGTGCTTACTAATGGACCTTCTTAAATAGTCGTAAACACTGCTTACTGACTGACTGGTTGTCTACCATGTCCCTCACTTTTCCCAGCTCATTCCCTTTGCTTCAATGCCTACTTTTTATACTAAGTTGCCTTGATTTTCTTTTCCTGCTCATTTTTATGTTTATGTTTATAGTGTTGCTTCAGGTCCATGTGTGGTGGCTTTACAGGCCTTTCAGACTAATTCGCAGGTTTGCTTTTCTGTGTGATTCATGCAGAAGTAAGCATGATAACATCCTATATAGAATTGCTGTTTGTTAATCTCTTTCAATCCTTGAAACTTTGTGATTACCAAGATATGTAGCTTGTTTCTTAGAATATTCTAAAACCAGGCAGTTTAACTGTAGCCCTAAAAGCTTACTTGCCCACTTGCTGCAAATTTATCATCTCTGCACTTAGAGCTGGAAATCAGTGTGTTAGAGGGAAAGGCTGGCATGGATCTGTAGCAGAAGAGATTTGAGAGCAAGTAGAATAGGGATGCTAATTCCTTTGGCAAAGATGAACCTTTTAAAATGAGACCATGACCATTCAGTATTCAGTGTCCGGGGGGAACCTCCGATGATTTAAGGGTAATAAAGACTTTTTGCAAAGTGCAGAATGTATAGTCTCTAGGTATAGGTTGTCCTCTGTAAAAGTGAAAGATTTGTTCTTGATGACTTCAGAACTTTCCCCTCAGCTCTAACATTAAGTAATAATATTAAATACAGGATACATATGACATTCCTAGTTAACAGGTGGAGTTACAGGGAAAAGGAAAAAGAAAGATTATTTTGCTGTGGAAAACACCAGTAGCAGCTTGGGAACAAAGTGCTGTTAGGTACAGAACGACATGATTGTTTGCTAACGTGGAGGCCAGTTTAGCAGCAGCCAGGTGAAGAAGCCAGGGAAGAGATGGTTGTTGAAAGTTTGCTAAAGGATATACCCTTTGACTCTTCTGGAAGTCAGTGTAGTTGTTAAAGAAAAAGGTCTGGACCTAGGAAGTCTTAGGGTTGACTCCCCTTCTTACCTTGAGCAAGTCATTTCTTACATCTTGCAGAATTTCAGTTTTCTTATCTGTAAAATGGGGACCCTATCTATTTTGTGGGACTATTGTTGGAATGAATAATTTGTGTGAAGTTCCTAGTACCATTTAGGGGCATGTGTCAGCAATCAGCAATGGAGTTTAGTTCTCTTTTTAGTTTCTCCTAATTTTTTCTTCCTCTTCCACTATTTTCTGTACTCATGTATTGAGGACCTGTGAAGACCTCACTTCATCATTCTCTAGCAGAAAGTAAGTTGGAGAGACTAAAGGAAGAACCAATCCAAAGTACAATTCCTAGGGATTTTTTTTTCCTCCTGGTAGAAAAGGGAGCCAGTAAAATAGGTCTGTGGGATATTTTCCCTGTTTCTGCGGTTGGTGTGTTAATAATTGTTAGAAATTCAGAACTTTTCATAGTTGGAGTTTAAAATATTGGGTATACTATGCTAATAGAATGAATGACTTTTTTGTAGGTATCTTAGTAATTGTGTGTATTTTCCCTGCCCCACCCATCATCAGAATTACATATATGATTTTGTTTAACAAGAAAAAAGATATTTCTGTGCCTAGAAAAATAAAGAATAGTTTGAAGAAATCTCTGGATCAGACTGTCTCTAAAGTGCTTACCAGTTCATGAAGTAAAGATCAATAAAGGAAATGTGCTGTAGTCTGCCCTCAATTCATGGTTGTACTTAAGCATAATAAATTTGAGGAATGCAGTTCTGTAGATTCCATCTTTAAGTAAATAAACCAATCTTACAGTGAGTAAAAGTTAATGAAGACAAACCATATAGTACAATATAGAACCTCAAAGGATTTAAGATTTGTGTAGGAGTTTCCTGGTGGTTCAGTGGGTTAAGGATTTGGCGTTGCCACTGCTGTAGCTCTGGTCACTGCTGTGGCATGGGTTTGATCCCTCACACAGGAATTTCTGATGCTGTGGGTGTGGCCAAAAAAAAAAGGATTTCTGTAAACTGACATAAGGCACAAATGCTTGACTATGGCATACACAAGTGTGAAAGTGACTTGAAATGGGCCAATGTAAGCTATTTCCTCCCCCCGACACCTAGAAGGGGGACTAAAACTAAGGAATGACTGCAGTTTCCTCTCTAGATGACCAAACATCCTTACATTAATTTGTAGCTTTGTTAAAATTAAGCAGATATTAAATGCTTTACCCTATAATAATTGCCATCTTTTAAGAAAATAATGCACATAGAGAACTCTTTTTTTCTCATTCTTTCAGTTCTAGAAAAAAAATGTTTTTTCTTTTTTTAGAATCCCTGTTCTAGAGAGTAGGTCTCCCTATAACATGAAAGAATAATTAGCAGAGTGAAACTGACCCATGCCCTTGGACCACCTGGAGAGAGGAGGTAAGTGCTTAATGTGCCTTTTTTGACTTAATAGAGATCCTTGTAGAATAGCTAGATAGATGCTAATCTTTTAGTTCAACTCCATAAATATTTATCATGTACTAGTTTTCAGTCTAGCACTGGGATGAGTGCTGAATTTTTTTTGGCTCTCCTGTGGCAGGTGGAGGTCCTCATCCAGGGATCAGATCTGAACCACAGTTACTGCTGGCAACACTGGATTCTTTAAACCACTCTACCAGGCCAGGGAATCTAACCTGCATCCTTGCCCTGAAGAGACACCACTGATCCCTTTGTGCCACAGTGAGAACTCCTGAACATTCTTTAGATGTAGTGCAGTCCCTGAATTTATGGTCTTTTTTAGGGGAAATTAGATATAGCAATGTTAAACAAATAGATAACAATATAAAAGAAGTCCTGTTTATAGGATTGAGCTAGAAATGAACAAGTTGAGCCTGGAACACCTTGCTGTATTAGTAAGAGAGGAAATAAACCAATACTACTGTGGTCTTCCTCTTTTTTAATAGTACTTTTAATGCCACAGTAAACTTTTTGTCTTCTTATTGAGTTCTAATTGGCATCTAACATGGACATCTAACATCATAACAGTTTCAGGTGTACAACATGATTTGCTATTTGTTTATATTGTGAAATGATAACAGTAAGTCTAGTTAAAATCCATCATCATATATAAATAATTTTTTTTCTTGTGATGGGGACTTTTAAGATTTACTCTTAGCAGCTTTCAAATATGCAATATAGGCCAACAAGCACATGAAAAAATGCTCAACATCTTTGATAATTAGAGAAATGCAAATCAAAACTACCATGAGATACCACCTCACACCAGTCAGAATGGCCATCATTAACAAGTCCACAAACAACAAATGCTGGAGGGGGTGTGGAGAAAAGGGAACCCTCCTGCACTGTTGGTGGGAATGTAAGCTGGTGCAGCCACTA
>PVHT020000128.1:1834558-1857946 GCA_004024745.2 Catagonus wagneri
ATAGCCAAGACATGGAAACAACCCAAATGTGCATCGACAGATGACTGGATTAGGAAGATGTGGTATATATACACGATGGAATACTATTCAGCCATAAAAAAGGATAAAATAATGTCATTCGCAGCAACATGGATGGAATTAGAAACCCTCATACTGAGTGAAGCAAGTCAGAAGGAGAAAGACAGATGTCATATGAAATATCTTATAACTGGAGTCTAAAACACTGCACAAATGAACATCTCAACAGAAAAGAAAATCACGAACTTGGGGAACAGACTTGTGGTTGCCAAGGGGGCAGGGGAGTGGTGGGAGGGAATGGGGATAACTAGTGCTTTAATGATGGAATAGCAAGGAGCTCCAACTGTATTGCACGGGGAACTATATCTAATTACATGTGACAAATCCATATATGTACATGTAATTGGGTCACCACGCGGTGCAGTTGGAAAATCTGACAGAAATCTGTAAACCAGCTATAATGAAAAAAAAAACCCAAAAAACAAATATGCAATATAGTATTAACTACAGTCATCATATTGTACATTACATCCCCGAGACTGATTTATAACTGGAAATTTGTACTTTTTTGACCCCCTTCATCCACTTCACTTACTCCCACCACACTGCCAGCCTCTGCTGTTTATATAAGCTTGTTTTTCTTAGATTCCATATATAAGTGAGATCATACAATATTTGCCTTTTTTTTTTTTTTGCTTTCTAGGGCTGAACCCATGGCATATGGAGGTTCCCAGGCTAGGGGTCTAATCGGAGCTACACCTGCCAGCCTACACCACAGCCACGGCAGTGCGGGATCTGAGCCGCATCTGTGACCTACACCACAGCTCACGGCAATGCCAGATCCCTGACCCACTGAGTGAGGCCCACATCCTCATGGATACTAGCTGGATTCATTTCCCCTGCACCACAACAGGAACTCCTCCAGTATTTGTTTTTTCTGTCTGACTTACTTCACTAGTATAATGTTCTCAAAGTCCATTTACATTATCACAGATGGGAAGAATTCTTTTTTATGACTGAGTAATATTCCATTGTGCATATACATCACATTTTCCTAATCTATTCATTCACCGATGGATACTTAGATTGTTTCCATATCTTGGCTATTGTAAATAATGCTGCAGTGAACATGGCGGGGCATGTATCTTTTCAAATTTTTTCTTTGAAGAAATATCCAGAAGTAGAATTTTTGGATTTAATTTTTTGAAGAACCTTCATACTTTTTTCTATAGTAGCTGCAACATTTTACATTCCCAGTCATAGTGCCCAAGGGTTTACTTTTCTCTACATGAGTGCTACCACTTGTTATTTCTTGTCTTTTTAATAAAAGCTGTTCTAACAGGTTTGAGGTGGTACCTCATTGTAGTTTTAATTTTCCTAATGATTAGTGATATTTAGCACTTTTTCATGTACCTATTGGCCATCTGTATGTCTTATTTTGGAAAAAAAGTATCTCCTGCTCATTTTTTGATTGGATTGTTAAATTTTCTGTTGCTTTTGGCTATTGAAGATCTAGCGTTGCTGCAGCTGTGGCATAGGTCACAACTGTGCCTTAGATCTGATCCCTGCCCTGGAACTTCATATGCTGTGGGGTGGCAAAAAAGAAAAAAAAGAGAGAGGGACAATTAAGGGACATAGCAAACAATATAGGGTATGGCCTTTATTGGTTCTTCACTCTTTTAACAGTTGAAAAAGTTAAGAAAAAGGGAGTTCCCGTCGTGGCTTAGTGGTTAACGAATCCAACTAGGAACCATGAGGTTGTGGGTTCAATCTCTGGCCTTGTTTAGTGGGTTAACGATCCGGTGTTGCCGTGAGCTGTGGTGTAGGTCGCAGATGCGGCTTGGATCTGGCGTTGCTGTGGCTCTGGCATAAGCCAGCAGCTACAGCTTTGATTGGACCCCTAGCCTGGGAACCTCCATATGCCGTGAGTGCGGCCCTAGAAAAGACAAAAAAAAAAAAGTTAAACAATTAGGATGATTTGAACATTCAAGTTTTTGCTTTTAAGGAGTTATTTTTTAAATGTGATGTTTTATAGAATAAATCCTTCCAGAGGTCCATACTGAGATGCTAGTTATGATTTCTGGAATTTGCTTCAAAATAATCCAAGAGAAAACAGAGAAAATATAATAAAAGCTATAATAAGTTGAAAGATAAGAATGTAAGAATTTGAGTGAAATAGGCAGTGTGAGCTGAATAAGGAAGGCTTCATAGAAGAGGGTTGACCTAAAATGGAAAAGCAGGACTTGGGAGATAGCTAATGGCCAGGGGGATATGGCTTGAATTTAAGTGGTTAGACTAGTAAAGTAGATTGATTTCTCTTTTAGGAAATATGTGGTTCTTGGCTCTTTTTTGGTCACAGATTCGTTCAAGAAATCAGTAAAAGCAGCATACCGTTTTTCCAGAAAAATTTTTTCAATATTGCATTTTACATCAAGTGGCTTGAGGGACCCCCCCCCCCCGAAGTCACTCATGTGGACTCCCCCACTTCCTATTGCCCTAAATCTCTATCTCCTGGGTCAGGGGCAATAAGAACCTATCTAAGAGCTTACAATTTAGGGGGAACATTTTACTTTGCTGGTTCCTATGATCTCATTCAGTGTGGAAACTTGTAATTATTAATGGCTGGTTCAGCTGCAGTATTCTTTAGTGTGAAGATAAATTTGTTTCCTGAACTGCTGCAGCAGAAGTGGGTTTGATGATGAGTTATTTTTATTAGGTTTTACCATATGAAATTGCTGATACAGTTTTTTTATTTTTTATTTTTCTTGTCTTTTTACCTTATCTAGGGCTGCACCCGTGGCATATGGAGGTTCCCAGGCTAGGGGTCTAACAGGAGCTGTAGCTGCTGGCCTTCGCCACAGCAACGCGGGATCCGAGCCGCGTCTGCAACCTACACCACAGCTCACAGCAACACCGGATCCTTAACCCACTGAGCAAGGCCAGGGATCGAACCCACAACCTCATGGTTTCTAGTTGGATTCGTTAACCACTGAGCCACGACGGGAACTCCTACAGCTGTTTTTGAAATGGCTATTTCAATGGTTCTTTCTGTAATTGCTAAATTACTTCCTGCTCATCAGATACAGTGTAGATTACCTGATAGAGGATATGAAAGGAAGAGAACAGCCCTTACAAAAAGCAGCCTTAGGACTGGACAATGAAGTCACAGTGGTATCTGAAATAGTGAAGGGTCTTTGCTTAACACAATTTTCAAATTTTTTTTTTTTTTTTGGTCTTTTTGTCTTTTTAGGGCTGTACCTGCAGCATATGGAGGTTCCCAGGATAGGGGTCAAATCAGAGCTGTAGCTGCCAGCCTACGCTAGAGCCACAGCAACACAGGATCCAAGCCGCATCTGTTACCTACACCACAGCAGCTCATGACGACACTGGATCCTTAACCGACTGAGCGAGGCCAGGGATTGAACCCACATCCTCATGGATGCTAGTCGGGCTTGCTAACAGCTGAGCCAAGACGGAACTTTTTAAAATCTCCCCCCGCCCCTTTGGTTGTCTTTTCACTCCCAATCTTTTGTTTTTTGCTTTTTATGGCCACACCTGCAGCATATGTAAATTCCCAGGCCACAGCCACACAGGATCCCAGCAGTCCTACACTAGCTCCCAGTAACAGCACATACTTAACTGAGTGGAGCCAGTGATCAAAATTGCATCCTCATGGACACTAGTCAAGCTCGTCACCGCTGAGCCACAGTGTTAACTCCCTTCACTACCGTCTTTAGGAATTTGCTTTTCTCATTACTGCTTCTTATCGCTATAGAAGCTCTCGTATGAATGTTATACTTAAAATTAAGCCCCACAGATTACTTGTTAGAGGTGCATAGAACCCTGTTCTCTCTGGTAACTGATGTATTGATAAAGACACAATACCTATGTAGTATTCCTACCAATAATGTGTATATGACTAGGTACAAGGAAATCTGGGCTGTTCTGTAAAACAAATAGCCTGAACCCTTCACAAATGTCAACCTCTTAGTAAAGAGATAGTTAAATGCCATGTGCTATCTTTTTTTCTTTTTCTTTTTAGGGCCACACCTACAGCATAGGGAAGTTCCCAGGCTAGGGGTAAAGCAGAGCTTCAGCTGCCAGCCTACACAGCAGCGCAGGATCCAGGCCATGTCTGCAGCTTGCCATAGCTCACAGCCCCTTAGCCTACTGAGCAAGGCCAGGAATCAAACCTGGCTGGGTTTGTAATCACTGAGCCACAATGGGAAGTCCCCCATGTGTTATCTTTGACTTGACCTTAGATGAAAATTACAGGATAGTGTTTAGTGCTAAATGTCCTAATTTTAATAATCATGGGGAGGCTATTCAGAGTGCTAAAATATTAAGGTTGAGTGTCATGAGTGCAAATGTGACAGGATGCTAACTGAACCTAGGTGGCGTATTTGTATGTGTTCATTATACCATTCTTACAGATTTTTCTTGGAATAGGATTGAAATAAAAAATTGAAGAGGAACTCCACCTGGGTAAATTTTTTCAAGTCAGCTTCATCATTGGACTTCATACCTAGGAAATACAAGAGGGTTACAAATTTATCCTGCTCCCTCTTTATTTCCCCTTTGCTGGCCCAGGAATATCTCAGGCCACATTTTTAGTTTTCTAAATATTACTGTCAATTTTTCCTTGAATTCTTTTTCTAAGAATTTTTGTCTTTTAGTAATTAAGTTCTTGTTTCTGAAGGGGTTGGTTTGCTGCCCCACAATTTTTTATTTCAATCCTATTCCAAGAAAAATCTGTAAGAATGGTATAATGAAATTCATCACGTTACTATGTAAACAATCTCCTTAATTTTTAAATAAGAAATAAACTTAAATAATTCTTAAACCTTAGGCACGTTCAAGATGGAGTCACCTTCCTGGATCTGCAAATGTTATTTATCATGCCTTATTTATAACTAACTATGTAGGAGAGAATTTAGGACAAGGTATTTTGCTCTGGATGAGAAAGCAGAAATGTAGAATCTGGGTCCCTAATATTACTGAGCCTCTGAAATCATACCTTAGGTCTTACTAGACATGTTTCATTACTGTAAGCCACTTCTGGTTGCACTTTTTACTTAGAGGAGAAAGTAGCCTGATAGGATACCTGGTTTTCGTAACAGACATCCAAAGAGTTCTCACGTAGTTAGTTCAGCAGGTTAAGGATCTGGTGTTTCGCTGCAGTGGCTCAGATTCAAACCCTGGCCCAGGAACTTCTACAGGTCGAGGGCCTGGCCAAAACAAATTCCCCTCAAAACTATTTCAATATTCCAAATCTCAGGTGTACCCAGATTAAAAAAAAAAAAAGCCTTCTCTGAAGCACACTTGTTCTAGGTGATAATGCTATTGCATCAGCCTTCCCAAACCTTGAATTTTTTTTTTTTGCTTTTTAGGGCCACACCCATGGCATATGGAGGTTCCCAGGCTAGGGGTCGAATTGGAGCTACACCTGCTGGCCTATGCCACAGCACAGCAACGCCAGATCTGAGCCACATCTGTGATCTATACCACACAGCTTCATGGTTCCTAGTCAGATTACTTAACCATTGTGCCGCCAAAGGAACTCCCCAAATCTTGAAGTTCTACTTTTAACCAGTGTTAGAAAATCCTGTTTTGAGGTCAAGGAACTGGGAAATACGATTTACATCATATTCCTGAAACTTTAACATCTGGGCCTTACCCCTCGCAAATAAGAGACCAAGATGCTTTCCTGCTTTTCCTGTTTATTTATTTAAAAATCCTGAATGGATCAAAAAGAACAATCATCAAGGATACAGGTGCCAGATACAGGCCACAGGTAGCTAGAAAAGTATGCCTTAGGAAAAGTTTGGGAGCCTTTTGTTGTCAAAGCTGGACCTAACATAAATAGCTAGCTTAGTCCTCCAGTATCTAGCTCTCCTGCCCTACTTCCCAACATGGTACAGCTGGCTTGCCTTGCAAGGCCTCTGTTGAAGAAACCCAGCTACACACACAAACAGGTATACTAGATACTCAGGTAACTAGGGGGACCCCATTTGCTTATGGTCTCATTCCAAATCTACACATGACTGCCTTCATTGTGTGAAGTGGTTTCACCCTTTGAAAATACAGTGAATCTTCAGAATGATCAACAAATCATCTTCCCCCCATTTACATGCAGCTGAAAAATGACAGGCTAGGGACAGAATCTTGTACTGGTGGAATTGTCACTCACTAAATGATCATTAGCTAATGGTCACTAAATTTACATATTAAGGAAATTATATATAGAATACTGCAAAAACACAGTAAAAGACTGAAGTTTGCTCATTTCTGCTCAGGAAATCCCTTCACTCCCAAGCATCATATATGTTGTCCTTTCAAAGTTTATTGCTGTTACTGTTTCTCCTCCTTTTGATCTTCCTTTTGCTCCCCAGAACCAGAACTTCCAGAACCTTCTCGCTCAGATGCCATCTATATAGGAAGATATTTGAGAGTCACTAATTAAATGTTAGGGCTGACAGTCAGCAAAACGAAAAACGGAAGGAGCCACACATCCTGGCTGTTCCACTCTCTGTCCCTTCCCCTGTACCCCACTGGCAGTTTCAGTGATTCCTTCCCTTTGACCTCACCCTCCCTCCCAAAGTTGTCAAGAAGACAGGAAGGGTATTTCTAACCCCAGTATTCCCAGTTCTATGAATAGCTGTGTAGGCACTGTCAGTGACAATCAAGAGCAGTTACAGCAAAGTAGGCACCAAATACTCTTGTACCTTTTTGTATGCCATTTCGAAGAGCTTCAATGATGCTTGCTGAAGAGAAGATGCTGCCTGCCTTATATTTTCTCCAGTTTCACTGTCTTTTCTAGCCAGGAGCTCCCTCATCTTAGAAATCTCTTCTTTTAGCTTGTTGCACTTAAAAACAAAAACAAAGCCAAACACTCACTTTTTCTGGGTTTCTTATCCCATAACATGGCAGAATGTTTAGACACATTAAAAAAACCTAAATTCCTATCAGAACTCTAGCCAGAAATCAACCTTCACTGACACTGGTGACAATGCCTCCCAACTTCTTGAGCTATTTTAAAAGAGGGCTTACCTCATCAGCAGGGAGTTGGTCCTTGAATTCTTCCATCTTGGATTCTGTGTCGTGAATAATTCCTTCAGCCATATTTACTGCTTCAACTCTTTCCTAAGAGAAATTAAACCTGGCTCAATCAACCAAATTGGCTGAGCATCCTCACCTAAGCAAGATGACATGCTAACTGCTGCATACAGTTAAGAGTATAAACAGTAAGAGGGAGAAACTGTGGTCTCAGATGTCTTTAAGAGATTGTAGCTGGATTCTGTAACATGAAAATTTTGACATGGAAGGCTGAGAAAAAATTACTTAAGTCATATGCAAAGTAATCACCTTCTTTCGCCGGTCCTCCTCAGCATACTTCTCTGCATTTTTAACCATATTTTCAATATCATCTTTGCTTAGCCCACCAGAAGACTGGATCACAACTACAGTGAAAAGAAGACATCTTATTATTTCCCAGCTAGAATTTTATGCTTCTTCCTCTACTGTATTAAAAAAGAATCCCCCTGCTCAGAGCAGCCAATCTTGATGTGAAATATGAAGAAGGAGAATATCTTACTGTCCTATAAGGAGCAGAAAGAAACCAAGGGGAGGAGAAAGAGGGCAAAGAGGACTCACTATGCTACCCCAAGGCTGGGGAAGTGATATGCACAATCTAGAGGGTATACAACTAGAGGGTATACTCCCCAACAGGGAGGAACTCTGAAGTCCCTCACCTCACGCTTAGTCTGATTAAAAAAAAAAAAAAAAGAACACTTACTCTGCTGCTCTCGTCCTGTACCCTTATCTTTGGCAGAAACATGTACAATCCCATTGGCATCTATGTCGAATGTGACTTCAATCTGAGGGACTCCACGAGGGGCTGGGGGAATTCCAATCTAGAATAAATAAATGTCAGAGTAAAGCTTCTCTTGCAAAGGGGTCCAATGCTCTATTTCAAAAACCTATAGTTTTCTGGGGAACAAGTTACTTGGTTTCTGGTAGAAACAAGTGAAACCTTCACTTCAAACGTCCGAAAACACAAGGCTGTGAGGACAGCCGTTTCATTGCTGCCTGAAATCCACAGAACTCATACCAATGAAGTTACCTATAGCAGGTAACCATAATGGCTGCATGTACCTGAGAACAGGGAACAAGAGTAAACCTCTCTGTAACTGTTCATCCCACTAAAAAGCAGTAAGCACCGTTTATGAACATTTCCTTGACTCTTATTAACTTCTCGATTTTGCTCCTAAGGCACAAGAAACAAGCAAGGCTTTCAGGTAAAAAACTGAAAGATAAAAACTAAAAGCCAGGAGTTCCCATCGTGGCACAGCGGTTAACGAATCAGACTAGGAACCATGAGGTTGCGGGTTCGACCCCTGGCCTTGCTCAGTGGGTTAAGGATCCAGCGTTGTTGTGAGCTGTGGTGTATAGGTCACAGACGCAACTTGGATCTGGCATTGCTGTGGCGTAGGCTGACAGCTGTAGCTCCGATTAGACCCCTAGCCCGGGAACCTCTATATGCCGTAGGTGCACCCTAAAAAGCAGGAAAAAAAACAAGCAAACTAAAAGCCAGAGTTATTTGGTTGCAGAATTCACTTGAGGTTAACATAACAAAGACTATGTCTATGTCTGTCAGCATTTAAAGGTAATATTAGGGATTAGAACTGTCTAATTTTATCACAAAAGAACAATGAGAGTAATATTCAGGATTCGCAGTACCTACCAAAGTAAACTGTCCAAGAAGCTTGTTGTCTCCAGCCATTTCTCTCTCACCCTGACATACTTTAATCTCCACTTGAGTCTGTCCATCAGCTGCTGTAGAAAACACCTAGGGAGAAGGAAACTTTCTGGGTTGGCAACCTGATTAAACTACTCCCCCTTACAAAGTGCAATCCAAAGGAAGAAATTCACCTCCCAACAATGGAAGATTCCTAATGTAAACTATGTTTGGAACAAAGGTTTATGTCTTTACAAAGAACAGGGAGTAGGACTGACACAGCAAAAGGACATACAATAGCTATTGTTTCAGCTGAGCAAATGCATTGTACAAAGATGCAGCATTAGCACAGAAGGCCTCAAGAGCAGGAGCTATAAAAGTGAGATGCTGAAACATGCTCATCCAGGGAAATAGGTCAGAAAAAGGACATTTTGTGCTCAGGTCACAGGAAATCACCACACACATTTCTTTAGACTGACGTGCTGGCAATACAGCACTGTAAACATAGCTAATAGCCATAGTTCTTTCAGGAAAATGTAAAAAATGGCAAAGTCAGGAAACAATTCTTAATCTAAGACCAAGCTATTGTCCAAATAACCCCAGCTTGGTTATTTCAGAACCCCTATCATTCAACAGGAAGACAAGCACTAGTGTTGGCCAGGCTGTGCTTTTTACTGCTTTTGAGAATAAAAAGAGTAAAGGAATCTGGTCTCAAATGATGAGGCTCCTTCTGCCAAATTACTATAACCCTGTGGAGAAACTTGATGATTTCCCTATAATCAGTCATTGCTGCTGGCTGACAGGTAAAAGAACTTTTCCAGGAGCAAGAGAGAACAAAAGACAGGATTCTTACCACCCACATACCCACAATCAACAAGTACGGATTGCAAGACAAAAAGGGAAGTTTCCTAGGAAAAGCTCACAAAAATGGCTGCAATGACATCCCTCACAGAGCCTAATATGTGTGACAAGGTAGGGAGGGACGGCTTTTACCTGGCTCTTCTTGGTTGGAATAGTGGTGTTCCTGTTGATAAGCTTGGTGAAAACACCTCCCAGAGTCTCAATACCCAGAGACAAGGGAGTGACATCTAGGAGCAGCACATCTGTGACATCACCAGCCAACACACCTCCTTGAATGGCAGCTCCAATGGCCACAGCCTCATCAGGGTTAACAGCTTTACTTGGGGCTCGGCCAAAGAGATCCTGCACAGTCTGCTGAACCTGAGTACCAAGAAAAAAAAGAGCCTTGTCACTCTCTACTCACGGCAGCTGCCTGAGAATGGGAAAGAGCACATGTGTCCCAAGACCCCACCAAGTCTCAGGACTTTAGATCCAAGAACTTTTACTCAAATTACTAATTTGTAGCTGAGTTCTCATTAATAAGTTAGGTGTATCATTAGGTAACATACATTATCTTATTCATAGCCCTTTTAAATTTGGGAACAATTTGCCTAAGTTTTGTTATCTGGTTTCCCAAACAACACACTGAAGTAGAAAGAGGAGGTACAGAGCAAAGGGACTTAAATATTTTAGCACTAATAATTCAGTAATTCAACACTGATGCTAATGCGGGGCATATGTTTTCCCCTCCTGCTTATTTTGCTAAGCAAGGAAAAAAGTGCTATGTGAAGAACATCTGGGGCAATTTCTTTATAAAAAGTTAAGTACCTGGTTCAAAGCTTCTTTTTCACTTTAGGTTTATTATAAGCATTATTTTCCTAAGCATAAATACTCCCAAGGAAAAGTTATAAAAATCAAGGCCCAAAATCATTCTATTCCAGCAATAAAGCAAAATTACACCCTCAACAGGTTCTGTGCTCAGTCCTTTGTTTTCCACACACCTGTCTTGTCAGAATGATGTGTTGATAAAATACATCACTGCACATACCTGTTGAAGGGATTGCTACTAGAAAGCCCAAACACTATGCTACAAAACATGTCCAAAGTTGCCCTTAGAAGCTAGTTAGTACCAAGACGTCAAGGTCTGGGACCTTATTTCCTAAAAATTCTGCAAAATTAAACTTCGGGATCGTCCTTGCTACTACCCCTCAAAGATATTCTCCCCTTCCTAATCCTTTTTAAAAACACCCTTTAAGAAAAGAATTCTTGGAGAGCCCGTGGTGGTGCAGTGGAAACGAATCCAACTAGGAACCATGAAGTTGCGGGTTCGATCCCTGGCCTTGTTCAGTGGGCTAAGGATCTGGCGTTGCCATGAGCTGTGGTGTAGGTTGCAGATGCAGCCCAGATCTGGGGTTGCTGTGGCTGTGGCGTAGGCCAGCAGCTGAACCTCCATATGCCGCAGCTGCGGTCCTAAACACACACACACACGAGAACTCTTTAGTGAAGGCACAAATTCATGCCCCTACACAATTGTGTTGGCCCCCTCTATTCTCCATACCAAGAATTCCATGGGTTCATACCTTGGGCATCCTAGTCATGCCACCAACAAGAATCACTTCGCCTATGTCACTCTTGTTGACTTCTGCATCCTGCATGGCTTTCTGGCATGGGGCGATGGTCCTTCTGATTAGATCAGTAACAATCCCCTCAAACTGAGCCCGGGTTAGTTTCATATTCAGATGCTTGGGTCCAGAAGCATCCATTGTAAGATACGGCAAGTTAATGTCAGTCTACAAAGGAAACAGGACAGTAGTGAAGTTTCTTTATCAAAGTACAATTATAGGAGTTCATGTCGCAGAGCGGTGGAAACGAATCTGACTAGGAACCATGAGGTTGGGGTTTCGATCCCTGGCCTTGCTCAGTGAGTTAAGGATCTGGAGTTGCCATGAGCTGTGGCCTAAGTCAGTGACTTGGATCTGATGTTGCTGTGGCTGTGGAATGGGCCGGCAGCTGTAGCTCCGACTGCACCCCTAGCCTGTGAACCTCCATGTACCATGGATGCGGCTCTAAAAAAAGTATAACTATACCCTAAAGTAAAACCTTTAAAGTCATGCAGGTCACATACACTTTAAATGAATGGCCGCCAATGACACTGACTTTCAGATTCAATCTATCTTCTCAGAAATAAATGCCATAAATCTGCTATTAACAATGAAAAATGGAATAAAAGAAGCAGAAAAAAAAATCCTGTTCAGGAGGAATACATCAAGAATCACACTACTGTGGAGGAGTTACTGCTGTAGTACAGAGGGTTAAGGATCTGGCTTTGTCTCTGTGGTGGCTGGGTCACTGCTGAGGTGCAGGTTTGATCCCCAGCCTAGATCACTGCTGTACTGGTTGCAGCTATGGCTTGGATTCCATGCTTAGCCCAGGAACTTTGATATGCTCCCCCCCACCAAAAAAAAAAAAAAAAAAAAAATCGAAGAATCACACTATTGTATTCTTTTGACAAGTTTAAAAACAAAAACGCTAAAGAGAACTACAAGGACTGACCACAGCTATCATATCCACTAAGAGCAGCTAACACTGCTACAGTCACAGGCTCTGATTTCCTGTTGCTGCCCGATAACCTGGAATCAGACTTCCTGCTCTCCACTTTCTTGCGTTCCTGACATAGACCTAACGTGTTCTGTTATTCTGCTCCTAGTGGTTAAGGCAAAGTGAAACTTCACTTCTCAAAGCTGAAGCAATACAGACTGATACTTTCAATAGATTCTGAGCAAATATGATAACCCACAGAGAAAAACCTGCACAGCTGTATATATAGATACCCAAGCCTTCAGACAGGTTTCACAGCTCACCTTCTAGATCAGTGATTTAAGTAATGAGAGACTTACACAGTAAGATGTCTGAAGACAGCAGTTCTAAGTCTCCTAGTATTTCCAGGTCAGTAATTCTAATTCTGCACAATGCAAATTCTAGATTTTAAAAACAGTATCTTTAGGGCAAATAAGTGTGTTCAGTGTCATTCACGTCTCCATATAATGACTATATAAGCTCTGATTTGGCAAATCTGAACAAATTTCAGCTTACTCGTAAAAAACAATGTTCCTTTTGTTAATGGAAAGGCCTTTACCACTGGAAAACTGTTATGCCAATTAAAATATGCTATTCAAGTAAACTGAGGCTAAAAAGATCCATCAAAACGACTTCTGCAATTTGGGAATTCTGGCAGTGGTCCAGCATTGCCGCAGCTGTGGCTCAGGTTCAATCCCCGGCCTAAGAATTTTCAAATGCCATGGGATCGGCTGAGAAAGAAGAAAAAAGAAAGAATGCTAGAATTTGTCGTCTTACCTGCAAAGATGAAGAGAGTTCACACTTGGCCTTCTCAGCAGCTTCCCGAACCCTTTGAAGGGCCATGTTGTCTTTAGTCAAATCAACCCCTGTCTACAAAGTGAAGAGACACAACATATTAGTGTTGAGTGAGACAGTTACTACTTTAGTTGAAGTGCTAAACAAGACAAAATAGAGCATGAAATACTTACTACCTTAAAAACCTGTATGGAGAAGACCTATTCTGAAAAAGCTGTCTGGAGTGAGAGGGCCAAACTGTTCTCAGTTCTTCCCAGCTGCAGTATTCTAGCTCAAAAAAAATTCCCCAAACTCCTTTCCAATGTAAGTATCCCCTGCTTTTTCAAAGTTCACTTTACACCAACTACTTCACTTTTATGAAAGAGCTATACCAGTACCTGTCTTTGCTAGCCAAATGAAATCCAAAAAGGGTTTTCACTTTTACAAATAAACGCAAAAACCACAAGCAGTGGTTAGCATTTGCTTTGCAATGAGCTATGTATGCAGTGTATGCACCCCAAGCTCCTTCACAAGAACTGCACTCAGCATTTGAGCATTAAGTCACCACAGCCTGGAAATGGCTGTGGGGACATGTACATTTATTTTGTGTATCCAAACCTTTTGCTTACCAAAGATTCATAGCAATGTGGATAATGGGGGAAACCTGAACAGTCATCTCTCAGTATCTGTGAGGGACTGGTTCCAGCAACCACCCCTCAGATAACCAAAACCTTAAGATGCTCAAGCCCCTTATATAAAATGCCACAGTACTATTGTACACCAGGTGCTATATTCTTTTAACTGCTGTTTGTGCCCAATCTGAAGAGTTCAGAGCACCCATGAAACTGAAACATAACTTAGTGGTCTATTCAATGCTCTATTAAGGCTAAAAAAATCATAAAACAAAGACCAACCTGAACAAAGAAGTTCTCAGTATCCCTATGTCTAACGTGCCCACACTGTAACTGACCTCTCTTTTGAACTCCTTCACAATGTGACGCAGTAAGGCCTGGTCGAAGTCTTCACCACCTAAGAAAGTGTCTCCATTGGTGGACTTCACCTCAAATACTCCTTTCTGAATTTCCAATATAGAAATATCAAAAGTTCCACCACCCAAGTCGTATACAGCAATGCTATTAAAAAAAAAAAAAAAAAGCCTTCAGAAATAAAACCATCAGAAGGTATTAATTTTAGTAACCAAATGAACATAAACTTGGATACTGCCCACACACCAGTAGAATTATGAAAGTTGGTAACTGCCTAAGTGACATGTGTTTTAAGAGGTACCCCTGGGATTCCCTAAGTGGCTCAACAGTTAAGAAACCCACGGATGCATGTTCTATCCCTGGCCTCGCTCAGTGGGTTAAGGATCTGGCATTGCTGTGAGCTGTGGTGTAGGTTGCAGACACAGCTCGAATCTTGTGTTGCTGTGGCATATGCTGGGAGCTGTAGCTCCAATTCAACTCCTAGCTTGGGAACTTTCATATGCCCCAGGTGCGGCCCTAAAAAGAAAAAAGATGTGGACCTAATAATAACAGGTAAAACACATAGCTGAATCAATTTTTAAGAGCAAAAACCATTCTTTTGGATGAATAACTTGTCAACACTCATTCAGGTGGGAAAAAATGGCCACTTTAAAAAAAAAAAAAAAAGGGAATCAGGAGTTCCCATTGTGGCTCAGAGGGTTACAAACCCAACACGGGTCTGATCCCTGGCCTCACTCTGTGGGTTGAGGATCTGGTACTGCTGTGAACTGTTATGTAGGTTGCAGACGCGGCTTGGATCCTGCGTTGCTGTGGCTCAAGCTGGTAGGTGCAGTTCTGATTTGACCCCTAGTATGGGAACGTCCATATGCCACAACTGAAAAGCAGAAAAAAAAAAAAAGAATTCTAGGACAAAAAAGTAAGACAAACAGTCTCAAAATGAATTAAAAATACAAACCATTTGGAGTTCCCGTCGTGGCTCAGCTGTTATTGAATCTGACTAGTTATCCATGAAGACACAGGTTCGATCCCTGGCCTTCCTCAGTGGGTTAAGGATCCCGAGTTGCCATGAGCTATGGTGTAGGTCACAGATGCGGCTCCAATCAAGTGTGGCTGTGGCTGGCAGGTACAGCTCTGACTGGACCCCTAGCCTGGGAACTTCCATATGCCAGGGGTGGGGCCGTAAGAAGCAAAACAAACAAACAACAAAAAAACATCACCACAAACCAAAAAAGCCTTGAAGAAGGTCAAGGCAGTACATTTTAAATGTAAGGCTGAATCACTAAGAAATCAAGATAATTATTTAGTGTAAGTTTCAAGGTTCCATCAACTTAGTCTTACAAATCTAGACGGAATTTACTGCACAAACTTACATTTTGTCTTCTGATTTGTCTAGACCATAGGCCAGAGCAGCAGCTGTGGGCTCATTAATTACCCGGAGCACATTTAGTCCAGATATCTGGCCAGCATCCTTAGTGGCCTACAGAAAAAGAAAAAAGCATTTTCCACCCTTAATGTCCCAAGTACCATTAACTTCCTGAATTAAAATGCTAATCAAACTCACCTGTCTCTGAGAGTCATTGAAATAAGCTGGGACTGTGATCACAGCATTTTTTGCTGTATGCCCCAGGTAATTTTCTGGAAGAAATCAAAGAATGAGAAGTTCAATCATGAGATTCTGTGAGATGAAATAGGCTACAATTACCAATGTAACCTAACAACCTGTGTGATCCTCTTGGGAGACATAAACAGTACCCGTTAGTTTATGTAGAAAAACACTCCGATTTTAAAGACACTGGTTGAAAACCCAGACCTTGGGAGTTTCCCACTGTGGCTGTGATTAGCATCCATGAAGATGCAGGTTCAATCCCTGGCCTCGCTCAGTGGGTTAAGGATCTGGTGTTGCTGTGGTATAGGTTGCAGACATGGCTCGGATCAACAGCACTGCTGTGGCTGTGGCATAGGCTGGCAGCTGTAGCTCCGATTTGATCCCTAGCCTGGGAACCTCCATATGCCGAAAAGGCAACCCTAAAAAGCAAAAAAAAAAGAAGATGAGACGAGAAAAAGAATGTACATATGTATAACTCGGTCACTCTGCTGTAGGGCAGAAATTGACAGAACACTGTAAATGAACTTTTAAATTAAAAAAAAAAAAGGGAGTTGCCATTGTGGCACCGAGGTTGCGGGTTCGATCCCTGGCCTTGCTCAGTGGGTTAAGGATCCAGCATTGTAGTGAGCTGCGGCATAGGTCACAGCCACAGCTCAGATCTGATGTTGCTGTGGCACCGATTTGACTCCCAGACTGGAAACTTCCATATGGCTCAGGTGTGGCCCTAAAAAAAGGGGAAAAAATAAATAAAACAGCCACCAGTTTCTTAAATGGAAAACTCTTAAGTTTTACCTAATAGAGACAAAAGCATAGAATGTAGTCTTTTGGCTTCCCTTCTGGAAAAAAGAAACCACCAGTAGGAAAACTTGGAGGAGAAATTCTATTTGTAGGGAAAGAATAAAATTTTGTAACTCCTAGGTCTTTTATATGAAAGTCACTGCAGACTTCTCAAAAGGACACTGGGATTCTTTGAACTTTCCCAGATATGAACTGAACTTTCTCACCTGCAGTCTCTTTCATCTTCATCAACACAAATGCTCCAATCTGACTCGGAGAATAGAGCTTCCCATGGGCTTCAACCCAGGCATCGCCATTGGAAGCACGGACAATTTTAAAAGGAACGTTTTTACTAAAAGACACAAGAATTACTATTTGAGGAAACATGCCAGCACAACCTTCCATAGTTTGCCATACACTATGAAAGCCCATCTTCCACCCCAAGAGATCTATGGCCAAAAAATGAGAACTTCTGAAGTTCTTTTAATAAAAACTTTCAGCAAGCAATTAACAAGTAAAAACATCCTATTGAAACCTGAATGATCTTCTCACCAAAGATTTATGCAGCTGCTCTTTGGATAAGAGTACACAGATACCACATAAGCCAACAATTACATTACTATGTATCTACCTGAGAAACATAAAAAAGCCCACACAGAAACCTGTACACAAATGTTTACGGTAGCATTATTCGTAATAGCCAAAAAGTGGTAACAACCCAAGTGCTCATTATTTAGCAAAGGGATAAACACAATGCAGTATGTATGCAACAATGATTATTTGGCCATTAAAAGGAATAAGTACTGATACACTGTACAACATGGGTGAACCTTAAAAATGCATCTGATCACACGACAGAATCTACATCATTATCTGCTTCATGTGTTCAATTTACACGGTCCAGGAATGACTAGCCAAATCTTCATATATCATGTCACAAACTACAAAGGCCCAATCTCTAAAGGCAGAATTGTAATTTTCTGAAGGAGATACCTTTTTGGCAAGGGCAGGGCCTGTCCCCAAGATTCTTTTGTGCAACTTTTGCAAATAAGTTTTTGCAATTACTCACATGTCTTTCTGTACTTCAGGGTCATCATATCGCCGGCCTATGAGACGCTTGGTAGCATAGAATGTGTTGTTTGGGTTGGTGACAGCCTGTCGCTTGGCTGGCATGCCAACAAGTCGCTCACCATCTGCTGTAAAGGCCACAACTGAAGGGGTGGTTCTGGCACCTTCAGCATTCTCCAGCACCTAAAACTCCCAGAGTAAGAAAATAAGGTTTCGGTCACCATCAGTCTTTCTAACAATTATCTAAGACACAAATGCTCAAGAACAGTACTAACAGGCACACTTTTCTGCTCTATGAATGCTAATATAGTAAACAAATTAGCAGTATTTTAGTAGTAGTAGAAACTACTACAAATTAGTAGTAGTAAAAACTAAAACAACTTATAACTAAGAACAACCCAAAAAACGGGATAAATATAAAACACATCTTTTGGAGCTCCTGTTGTGGTGCAGCAGAAATGAATCTGAATATGAACCACGAGGTTGCGGGTTTGATCCCTGGCCTCGCTCAGTGGGTTAAGGATCTGGTGTTACCACGAGTTGTGGTGTAGGTTGCAGACTCGTCTCGGAGCTGGCGTGGCTGTGGCTGTGGCGTAGGCTAGCAGCAAGAGCTCTGACTGGACCCCTAGCCTGGGAACCTCCATATGCTGCAAGTGTGGCCCTAAAAAGCAAAAAAAATGAAAAAAAAAAAAATTTCATACTCAATATTGGGATAAAGTAACCTTTCCTTCCACTTAGAGAATTAAATCTACTTTAAGTTTTTTGTGAAGGATACGAGTTTCAAGCACTGAAAAAAGAATTGCCCAGAGTTCCCGTCGTGGCTCAGCGGTAACTAGTATCCATGAGGATGCAGGTTGGATTTGTGGCCTTGCCCAGTGGGTTAAGGATCCAGTGTTGCTGTGGTGCAGGCCGGCATCTGAAGCTCCAATTTGACCCCTAGCCTGGGAACTCCCATATGCCATAGGTTCAGCCCTAAAAAGACAAAAAAGCAATTAAAAAATCCAAGTGCTCCAAATATTCTTGAGGAGAACTAAGTGGGAATAAAGACCTCACCAAAAAAGGAAGCTTCAGACGAACTATACTACCATATGGAACATTCTCCTATGGCAGGACACAGTAAAGGATGTGCTTTACTTAGGATGCAGCCCATACATTATTTGGAGTGCCAGCCACTAGCTATGGAGACTGCTCCTGTACCTTTAGCCTTTGCTTAACTGCCTTACAAAAGTAACAGGATTTTAACAGCAGCTTTTGAAATGTCCCTTGTCACATAGTTCCCGCTGTGGCGCAACAGGATTGGTGGCACTTCAGCTGGGACACAGGTTCGATCCTCTGCTCAGCAGTGGATTAAGTATCTGGTGTTGCCACATCTGTGGTGTAGCTCAGATCTGATCCCTGGCCTGGGAATTCCATGTTATGTGGGCAGCCCAAAGGGGGAAAAATGTCCCTTTTCTAAGCCAAAGAACACAGATTTCTGGATTGGCTATTAACTACCACTATACGATCCAGAACTCTGAATCATACCCACCTTTGCTTGTTTACCTTCCATAACTGCCACACAAGAGTTGGTAGTACCCAAATCAATACCAACAACTGCTCCTTTGATTGCTTCTGATCTATTAAGACATTTAAAACAATACTATTATCAACAGTGGTCTCCAAAATAGTTGTAGAAATATAATAAAAAGATTTTGCTACTGTGGCAAAATATATCACTCTATAAACAAATGTAGCTATGTCCATTTTTCTGAGCGGACCAGTTAATCGTAAATTTAGAAACTACTGCTCTGCTGTTTAATATTACCATAATGTTTAAAAAAAAAAAGGAAATTATACTTACGCATAGTCCCGCCTTGAAACGATTCTAAAAGCCTCATGACTAAGGCCATTCCAGCCATCCTTACAAAAAAAAAAAAAAAAAAGTGAGCCATCAAATACATATGAAAATTTGGACCTGTTTTAGTTATTTCCTGAAAAATACATAAAAACTTGAGACTTTCATTCTGTTAACTGAATGGCTATCATATATAAAGTATACCAAAATGATAAAATACTTCATATATGAGGCATTACAGTACTAAAACAAGTGAGTTTACAAAAAGTATAAATTTAACAAATAAGTCAGATGATAAAATAAACAGGTATAAAGTCTTGAATTACATTACCGAAGAGCCTTCAATCTTGACACTATTGATTTTGAACAAAATCTTTATTGGGAGCTGGGGTGTTTTGTGCACTATAGCATGTTCAGCAGCATCCTGGGGCTTTACAACTAGAATTCAGTAGTAGTATGGCTACTAGAATTGTGACAACCAAAATTATTACCAAACATTGCCAAATATCCCCTGGGGAAGCAAAAATACAGTACAAACTACTATTTAATTTCACTAAAAATACTACTCAATACTAGGAGCAGTGTACCCCAAGTCTCATTTATGTGTTGCAAATATGTATTTAACTTATTCCCACATTTCCCCTGACCTTGCCAAGCAACTGGTTTAAGGCAACTAGAATTAGTAACCTGGCCTCCAGTTAAGGGGGGGGGAATCCGTCAGGCCTCAAATCAGGGCCACCTTTACCCAACTTAAATAAAACGAGACAATTCTTCTTCCCCTAAAAAGTACGTTTTCGGTCTTACACGATAATGAGCAATCACTCATGGCCTTATCCTGACTCGCCCTTTTTTCCTGAAATAATGGAGACCAGTCTTAGGCTCAAGGTTCTAAAAAATTAATCAAATGTCTCCAAATAAAAACAAATTAGTAAGTGAAAGATTTATTTTTAATTTACTGCTTACGGGCTTTTTCTTTCGTTACGTCATAGGAAGGGGGTCCTTGAACGGTCTCTATTAACAATCGTCCTTCTTCTTGTAAGTGAAAACCAAAGCCAGAATAACGATTCCGTCCCATCCCTCAACCTCAAGACCAAAACTGTCTAATCCTGTCTCAAAAATTATCAAGACCACTGCCCTTTACTTCGTGGAATGAAACTCTAGGCTAGGTAACAAGAGGTGTGACTCAGCAGGACCCGAAACAGGAAGGCAAAACCCTAAAATTAAGCCTTGAACCGGCAACTGTGACTACCAAAAAAGATCCGTTATTTTCCGTCTCTCCTCGTCTTTCCCGGAGGATTCTGACCCCAAAGGCCGCGGCATGCCGCACTGAGTCCCCAGGCCGTGAGGCCCTCGGGGAAGGCCCGACAGTTCCATACCTGGTGGCGAGCGGCGGCGGGGCCCCGAGAGGCTGCAGCACCGACAAGACGGGCTGCTGCGGCTCGGCTGGCACTTATCATGGCCACTAAGTGATGGGCGAACGAGACAGCAAACAGGCGTCCGGAAGGCTGAGAGCTGCGCGGCACGGTGGTGCTAGCGCTTCTGGAAGCCTCCAACCACGTGGGGTGGGGGGCGGGGGCTGATCGCTGCCTCCTGAAAGCCCGCTCTTCCGCTGAGGCGTCGCCCACGCTGCCTGATCAGAGAATACCTGAATGCTGCTTCCGGAATCAGGGCCTATAGCTAAAACGCTTCGCAGCATGATGTCGGGAAAACTGTGCCCTTCCGTGCCGGCTGCGGTAGATCTGGGGTCAGTGAGAGACAAAGAGGCTAAGAGAGCTATAAGGCAGATCCTTGGACAACCCGGGTCCTGGGTGGCAGGAAAGACTCAAGGTCACACGGGATAAATTAGGAACAGATTGCAGTCTCCTTGCGTCAGTTGCGTGAGAGGAGTGGTCTGTTGCGCCTGCGCAACTGGACTCCCACTAAGGGCCTGGAGCGCATGTGCGCAGGGAGTGGCGGAAAACGGGGGTGGAGTCTGACTTCAGCATTCATAGGATGTTCCAGCTCACGTGAGTTTGGCGCCGCGTTGCCGGGGCAATTCGGGCAGTATGCACGCCCCAATCGGCTTGATGTTTTCTTTCTCATCGAGGGCGCCATTTTGTCCTATGCGTTTGTTCAGGGTAATCTTTGGGCCTAAATCCTTTGTTGCCCAACTTTATTCTTTGTAGGTCTTTTGGCTGCTTGTTGCTATTGCAATAACTTGAAATACACCTGCATGTTGAATCCTTGGACAAATTCTTGCAATGTTTTACCGCAGGGACCATGGGTTTTGAACTACTAAACCATTTTTTCATTGACACAGAGGTTTGGGGCGCATTAGGCGAGTTATTGTGCAGACCACCAAGAGAGAAAAAATTCCTAAGATCGGAGTCTTACCCACCCCCCCTTTGCTGAGCATCACTGAGGCCCTGAAATGGAGCAGGGCCCTAGTGGGCAGAAAACTCTTGTTTGTAGGTAATAGGCTTCATTCAGTATCCTGGGTTCCAAAGGGCAGATTCAAGCCACTGTTGGTAGTCAGGGAAGGGAGGGGATGCAGAAACATGGGAGGAGTGGCCAAACAATAGGGTGTTTCCCTGTGGCCTAGAGGTTAAGGACTCTAGGACTCTAGTTACCACTGCTGTGGCTAGGGTTCAAGTCCAGGTATGTGGGCAGGGCAGAGAGAGAAAAAATAGTGCAGGATTAGGGCAGTTTTCTGGTTTCTCAAAGTAGGTACATAGCAGTATCCTTGAGTTCTTCTGTAGGAACTAAGCCCCCTCCCTCCCCCCAGGTGGAGGATGGTAACTTCAGGCTGAGAAAAGGATTCTTCAAGTACTGTAAATTTTGCCTAGTAAAAACTTCTGCCCCTGGGGTTCTCTGGTGGCCTAGCAATTAAGGATCTGGCCTTGTTACTGAAGCAGCTCGGACATTTTGGTTTGTTTGGCCTCACTGTGCATCAGAGACATGTACTTGTATCCAGTAACAGTTCCTCAGGCCAATCTCAAAACTCCGTTGCTCGGGGAGAGAAGGTGTGGGTCTGTAACAAGATGTCAGTGACCACTCTGCTGTGACCATTTCAGAATTTTTTTTCTTTTTTATTTTTTTTTCTCTTTTTTAGGGCCACGTCTGTGGCATATGAAAGTTCCCAGGCTAGGGATCAAATCGGAGCTGTAGCTGCCGGCCTGCGCCATGGCCACAGCAGCATAGGATCGGAGCTGCGTCTGCGATCTACACAGCTCACGGCAACATTGGATCCTTAACCCACTGAGCGAGGCCAGGGATCGAACCATCATGCTCATGGATACTAATTGGATTCATTTCCTTTAAGCTGTGATGGGAACTCCTTCAAATTTTTAAGAAAAGTAATTTGTTGATTCAAAACTATGTCCTAGAATGCCTTGATTTTGTCCTTAAAGTCCAATTTCAAAAGAGAAAAATGGTCCACTATTAGGTCACCACCATTGTGTGAAGAACTGTGAAGGAAAATTTGGAGGAAATTTGGGCGGGAAAGAAGAGAACTGAAGAGTTTACATTGTGAGGGGGGAGGGAAGTGGGAGTAAGAAAATAAACAGAGGAGTTCCTGCCTTGGCACAGTGTGTTAAGACTCCCAGTGCAAGAGGCTTTGGGTCACTTCAGAGGTTCAGGTTTGATGCTCTGCAGTGGGTTAAAGGATCCAGTGTTTCCACATCTGTGACTCAGATTCAGTCCCTGGCCTGGGGATTGAATATGCCGAAGATGTGGCCATTAAAAAAAAGTAAAGGAAGGAAGAAAGAAAATAAGCAGAGGAGTTCTCTTGTGATGCAGTGAGTTAAGGATCTGTCATTGTTACTGCAGCAGCTTGGTTCAGTTTCAGTCCCAGGCCTGGGAACTTCCAATGAAAAAAAAAACTTCCAAGAAAAAAAAAAAGAAAAGAAATAAAAAGAAAATAAACAGAAAAGTCAAACGTAGGAGTTCCCGTCGTGGCACAGTGGAAATGAATCCGACTAGGAACCATGAAGTTTCAGGTTCAATCCCTGGCCTTGTTCAGTGGGTTAAGGATTCGGCGTTGCCGTGAGCTGTGGTGTACGTTACAGATGTGGCTCGGATCCCGCATTTCTGTGGCTATGGCTGGCAGCTACGGCTCCAATTCGACCCCTAGCCTGGGAACCTCCATATGCAGCGAATGCGGCCCTAAAAAGCAAAAAAAAAAAAAAAAAAA
>PVHT020000128.1:1858046-1901629 GCA_004024745.2 Catagonus wagneri
GTGACCTGTGGTGTAGGTTGCAGATGGGGCTCAGATCTCGCGTTGCTGTGGCTGTGGCGTAGGCCGGCAGCAACAGGTACGGCCCTAAAAAGCCAAAAAAAACCCAAAAGCACCCTCACATTCTTATTTGTTAACTGATATTATATTATCCTTTCTAGTCCACCTCACACTTTAATTTTTCTTGTTTTCTCAATTCCCTCAGAAGTAGACTTTCTTGAGGCCATCAGAATTACAGACTAATTACCTCTATTTTTAAGATTTATATTCTGGAGTTCCCATTGTGACTCAGTGGTTAACAAATCCAACTAGGAATCATAAGGTTGCAGGTTCGATCCCTGGCCTCGCTCAGTGGGTTAAGGTTCCAGCATTGCCGTGAGCTGTGGTGTACGTTACAGACGCAGTTCGGATCCCGCATTTCTGTGGCTGTGGCATAGGCCAGCGGCTACAGCTTCTGTTAGACCCCTAGCCCGGGAACCTCCATATGCCGCTAGTGCGGCCCTAGAAAAGGCAAAAAAAAAAAAAAGATTTATATTCTAATATTTATATTCTAAAACAGTAACACTAATGCTAAAGAACATAGAGGAGTGACCAATAGATAATACTAAATATAGAATCAAAATAGTAATTTAAAACTTTGTATCCTTACCTCGCATATACAAGAAAGGAGGAGGCAAATGGAATATTGGAATAACTGCATTCTCCTCACTTTCCTCTTTTCTCAGCTGAATTTGCTTATTTCCTTCTTGTTGCATACACTTAAAAACAAAGAAGTGTTAATAAAAAGAATTCTGGAATCAAATGCTGTTAGCTAAGTGTCTGAGATGATGATTCTGGGAGTAGTACATGGCTGATTGAGATTCCTGGTGATTTCACCAAGAGCCTGGTAAATTCTCAAGATGACCACAAGAGGGACACGGTAGCTCTACACATTGTCCAAAGCAGGACCCTGAGAATGGGGCTGAATCTATTTGCCAGAGTGAAGGACAGGCTTTTGGACTGCTTTGCAAATTAACATGCCCTATAGCCTGAAGGCTTGAGGAAATGAGTTTGAGTCTGAAAAGAAACAGGGTGCATTGAATAAGAGTGGAAGGTTAGATCCATGGCCAGGTGATAGCATTCTTCATCATACAACAGCACTGTATTTCATTTCTCTGTTTCCATTTCACTGTTGTACTGGAAAGTGAAAGGAGCTGGTAATTTGCAAATGAGTAAATGTTTACCAGACAGAACAAGTGGCTGTCCATACTGTGTATACTATATTTTATTTGAATATCTATGTATACTATATCTTATTTATTTATTTATTGCTTTTTAGGACCTTTCCGGTGGCATTATACTATATTTTAAATTATATTCTAACTGACATGATTTTTATTTTAGCATATTTGCAGAAAGGAAACTAATTTCAGTGTTTAAGTATTTAACTCCCAGCCATTAACAGAAATTGTCATTAAATAGTAATCACAAATAGTTGTGAGGTATTTATTTAAGTGCCACACTGTCCTAAACACTTTGAATACGTTGTCTAGTGGAATTCTCATGGTAGTCTCAAGGAAATAATACTCTTGGTATTCCCATTTTGTAGATGGGGAAACTGAGGTCAAGTATGTTATATGGGTCACATAGCAACTGAATGGTTAAGCCAGATTTGAAGCCAGACTGACTCCAGAACCTGTACTGCTAACCACTAGGCTCTGCTGCCTTATAATAGTACTCGTCTGATCTTTTATCTCCATACATACAGAAGGTAAATTTTAGAGTACTGGTTTAATCCATTATTAACAGCAGTTATTTTAGGCTCTTGAATAAAACAGAAAAACAATTTTAATGCAGTTTGGGTTCCTGGACAACTATAAAGTTCAATCTGTAATATAACTCAAGTTTATATATTTATTTTATTTTATTTTACTTTACGTTACATTACGTTACTTTAGTTTACTTTACTTTACGACTTTATGGCCACACACAAAGCATACGGAAGTTGTGGGGCCAGGGACTGAATCTGAGCTGCAGCTACAGCAATGCCCAATCCTTTAACCCCCTGCACCACAGCGGGAACTCCCCAATTTTTTTTTTTTTTTTTTGCCTTATCTAGGGCCGCACCCGTGACATATGGAGGTTCCCAGGCTAGGGTTCTAACAGGAGCTGTAGCTGCCAGCCTTTGCCACAGCCACAGCAACGCGGGATCCGAGCCGTGTCTGCAACCTACACCACAGCTCACGGCAATGCCGGATCGTTAACCCACTGAGCGAGGCCAGGGATCGAACCCGCGACCTCATGGTTCCTAGTCGGATTCGTTAACCACTGAGCCACGACGGGAACTCCCAAGTTTATATTTTTAAAGCAGTCTCTTTGAACTGGTGATCCAGATGATGCTTTTTTTTTTCACTCTTCCCAAAGATGAATATCATTCTGTGGCGCCTTCCATCTTCATGAAATAAAAATGTGGCATACTGCAGGGATTTGTCATTTTTATTCTCCTTGGGATTTTTCATGTTACTTGAGCAGATTTCAGGAGACAGTTCCCACTTTTCCATTTTGGCATGAGCTATACTTTATTGGAGTACATTACATGGCGTCACATCACTCGAGTCTGATTCTACAGAACCTGCCCAGTGAAGCATGAGGAAGTATTATGTAAGGTAATGTCTCTGTCCCCAAGGGTGGTGACAATTGGCAGGTTGCATTTTATACTGAATGCCTGGTAACCCACCAGCAGGAGAAAAGAGAAACAGAGGGTGACCCGGAAGGAAAAGTAAGGCACCAATAAATCAAAATAAGACGTCACTTTGATTAGATAGAACATTTACATTCCAGTGATGATGCAGTCAGTCTCATTGCACAGGGTAAAAATCAGTCAGTTAACCTTACTTGGATTTTCATTCAGGTTTGGGAAACAGTTGGCTATTGGACAGGTTCAGGGATCTGTGCATGAAGTCCCTATTTGGGGAAGGTGTAGGACTGACGAAAGCAGAGATTTGTTCTTTATGAAGACCTATTTAATAATTCCTTTTTTTTTTTCCAGTCTTTTCAGGGCCACACCCACTGCATATGGAGGTTCCCAGGCTAGGGGTCGAATCGGAGCCACAGCAACACCAGATCCGAGCCGCATCTGCAACCTACACCACAGCTCACGGCAACGCTGTGAGTCAGTTACACGTTTATGTATTCTTTTTTAAATATACTTTTCCATTATGGTTTATAACTAGATATTAAATATATTTCCCTGTGCTATACAGTAGGATCTTGTTGTTATTCATTCTAGTTATAATAGTTTGTTTCTGCTAATCCCAAACTCCCAATCCATCCCTCCCCCCACTTCCCTTGGCAACCACAAGTCTGTTCTCTACGTCTGTGAATCTATTTCTATTTCTTAGGTAAGTTCATTTGTATCATATTTGAGATTCCACATACGTGATATCATATGGTATTTGTCATTCTCTTTCTGACTTATTTCACTTAGTATGATAATATCTAGTTATATCCATGTTGCTGCAAATGGTCTTATTTCATTTTTATGGCTGAATAATTTTCCATTGTATATGTATACGTAGACTACATCTTATTTATTCACTCATTTATTAATGGACGTTCAGGTTGTTTCTATATCTTGGCTATTGTGAACGGTGCTGCTAAGAACACAGAGGTGCATTTATCTTTTTGAATTACAGTTTTGTCTGGATATATGTGCAGGAGTGGGATTAATAGATTGTATGGCAACTCTGTTTTTGTGAGGAATTTCCATACTGTTTTCCATAGTGACTGGACCAACTTACATTCCCACCAAAGGTGTAGTAAGTTTCCCTTTTCTCCCCACCCACTCCAGCATTTGTTATTTGTGGATTTTTTAGTGTATCCTTTCTGACTGGTGTGACGTTCCGCAAAGGAGACAGCGACGGGTGCTTCTTGGATTCAGGGCAGTTAGCAACCATGCATGTGTGTCTGTTTCCTGCTTGATAGGGATATTTGAAAATAAATTATTCAGCATTTCATTGTTTTTCACTTAGCTTTATACTGAAAATCTCTAGGCTGGAAACACCATTTTTTCTGTTCCTTTGCCTTTTTCTAGTCGGCATGTGTGCTTGCCAATTCTGCTTTTTATACTTAGCATTGTCTATTCTAAAAATATCTGCTTGTCAACCTGGTCTCATATACTTGTCATTTTTAATGGCTGTCTACATAATCTTACTCTTTCTGAGCTTCCTAAGTTTATTCCACTTAATCCTCTACCTTTCTACTTTTTGCAGGGTATGAAGAGAGATTTGCTGCATTTCAGAATCTAAACCAGCACTTGCTTTTCATCACTGTGAGGGTACACACAGGTATTGAATTCTCTGCCACTGGCCACGCCAAGGTATTGAATTCTCTTCTCTGAAGTCCATGTCTGTGGGTCTGACTGGGCCAGTTACTCAGCAGGAGGTCTCAGACACCAAACTGGGGAAAAAATTAAGCTGACAGAGTGTGTGATATTTCCAAAGAGGTATTTAGGTTCTGTCTATTACTGCAGTGTTCAAAACAGAGACAAGTTCAATGCTGTGATTAAAGTGACTTTCACCATTAGCCTCTTTGTTCCTGTAAGATTTAGTGTTAGGCTACAGCTGGTTAATCATTTGGGGGTGTAATGGTTAGCTAAAGCTATTTTTCTCCAAAGGACCAGTTATTTCTTTAGTTTTTCTCTAAAACTTCAGCTTTAGCAGGAAAGAGCCATAAATTTTGTGACATAGCTGCCTCATCTGTCTTGGGAGTTATAGACTGCTCATATAAGACAATTCATGTACCTCTGCATAATGAGGTGAGTTTTATAAAGCATAAATCTTCACTTAACATGCAGGTGGCGTTGGGTGCCAGCTTTAGGAAAACTGATGTAGTTGCCAAGTTCATGAATGTCGTAAATCATTCATGTTAAGATAGCCCAGAATCATGCTGTCCTCTGAGGCAGACCAATTTCAAGGTGGTTTTTAAATGCAAAAATGTGATTCTGGATGATTGTTTTTCAAAGATCGAATGCACTTTTTATTTGAAGAATAAAACTAAATTATCTTTCTTTTTTTAGTTGGAGTCAGTTTTCTAAGACTCTCCCTTCACCCTTAAAGATTCTCTCAATAGTAATATCTTTTCGTTCTGATCCCTGAATTCTATCAGAAATATATCATAAAATATATAGCCTGTATATTTGCAATCCAGACCATTAATGTTCGAAGAATGAGATTCAGATATTTCAGTAAATCTTGAGGCACGTTATTAGGGGTATTTTTTTGTGCTGTATTTTACTTGAAGTCACCGTGGGTAGCAGGCAAAAGTAGCTCTCTTCCACATGCCTGATTCCTCAGGGCCAACGGTGGGGAAGGACTAGGGCCTAAAGAGAAATGACCCCTGGGACAGAAAGCTCGAAACTGTGCAGTGTGATGTGTCCTGCTAAGCCACCAACTTTATCCAGACTCCTGGAATATAGATTTTATACTGAAGTGTTTTAGCTGAAAGGTGATCATTTGGTAGATGAAGAAGAGGTCGGATGAGATTGTCCTAAGAAAGGAAAACATGCTAGTGCTTTCAGTGAGAAGTCTTCAAAGAGAAAAATGGAGAAAACTTAAGTTTTGCTTGAGGCTGTTAGGTTCTCATTGTGTAGTTAGTTATCCTTTTATGTAGTCTCCACCTCGAGGCCCTACGCTAGATGACAGGTGACTTTTCTTAGGTTTATCTCATAAATTCTTTTGAAGTGAATGGGTAGCCTTGAATAAAGATTGTAGGGGCTACTTCCAGGCAGAACATCTTTTTCACCGACTGCATTCTCCCCCTCTCCCACTGCAAGCTCATTATTTCTTTTTTGTTTTTTTGCTTTTTAGGACCGCACCTGCGGCATATGGAAATACCCAGGCTACGGGTCAAATCAGAGCTGCAGATGCCAGCCTACACCACAGCCACAGCAATGTGGGATCCAAGTGGCATCTGCAACCTACACCACAGCTCATGGCAATGTCAGATCCTTAACCTACTGAACGAGGCCAAGGACTGAACCCGTGTCCTCATGGATACTAGTTGGGTTCATTACCTTGAGCCACAATGGGAGTGCCATGCTAACTATTTCTTTATGCCTCCATGCCTTGTATATATTTTGCTACCACCTGACATGCTCTTCTATTTCTTATCCAACTGTTAAGCTCCTACTTATCCTGTAAAACCATCTTTTTTTTTTTTTGTCTTTTCTAGGGTCCCCACAGTGTATGAAGGTTCCCAGGCTAGGGGTCTAATTGGAGCTGTAGCTGCCGGCCTACACCATAGCCACAGCAACGCAGGATCCGAGCCGCCTCTGTGACCTACACCACAGCTCACAGCAACGCCAGATCCTTAACCCACCGAGGGAGGCCAGGGAATGAAACCGTAACCTCATGGTTCCTAGTCGGATTTGTTAACCACTGAGCCACTACAGGAACTCCCTATAAAACTATCTTAAATCTCACCTTCTCTGGCTTTCAGAGACAGAGCTTTCCACTTGATCCTCTGTGTTTCCAGATCATTTATCCACAGTTCTGTTATGACTTCCACATGAGAGTTTAATTATTTGTCAGCATATCCATCCCTCCCAGTAGACGGTGAGCATCCTTTTTTTTTCTTCCTTTTTTTTCTTGCTTTTTAGGGCCATACCTGCAGCATATGGAATTTCCCAGGTCAAATCGGAGCTACTGCCGCCAGCCTACACCACAGCCACAACAATGCCAGATCTGAGCCACATCTGTGACTACACCACATCTTGTGGCAACTCCAGATCCTTAACCCACTGAGCAAAGCCAGGGATTGAACCCTCATCCTCATAGGTACTAGTTGGGTCCATAACCCGCAGAGCCACAATGGGAATTCTGATTGTGGGCATCTAACGGACAAGAACAGAGTTTTATTAATGTAGACATTTCTGGTACCTACCATATCTGGCACCAACTGGGGAAACTCATTGACTAAATCTCATCTGGCTTTTTTTTTTTTTTTGCTTTTTTGCTTCTTAGGGCCACACCTGTGGCATATGGAGGTTCCCAAGCTAGGGGTCAAATCAGAGCTGTAGCTGCCGGCCTATGCCATAGCCACAACAATGCAGGATTCCGAGCATGTCTGTGACCTATACCACAGTTCATGGCACCGCCAGATCCTCAACCCACTGAGCAAGGTCAGGGATCGAACCTGCATCCTCATGGATGCTAGTCAGATTCGTTAATCACTGAGCCACAATGGGAACTCCTCATCCTTTTTTTTAAAATGAAAAAAATTAACATAATCCTTGGGAGAGAACAAAGCTTTTTAAAGTTATATTTCTTCCTAATTTATGAATGCTAAGACAAACTCATAGAGCATTTACTTGAGTTCCTATAAGGATGCCTAAGGGTAGAGAGTGACAGAGGCAAGGAGAAATTTTCCACATTCTCAAGGTGTCCTGGGATTTTCTATAGATTTGGGCAGATAATGTCCTGTTCTTTATTCCTACGTAGTATCTCTACGACCTGTGTGTCTTTGTCTACTCACTGCAGTCATTCTAATCTAGGTGATATCTTTTCACACTTGAACTATAGCAGTTATAGCAGGTATGACTCTTGGTTTAAAATTCATGTGTTTATAAGGTTTATTTATTTATAAGCTTAAATGAAGATAAACTCTAATTACATACTCCTATCCCATCTGACTGGTGGGAATTTTATTTAATTTTTTTTGTCTTTTTTGCCTTTATCTAGAGCCGCACCTACGGCATATGGAGGTTCCCAGGCTAGGGGTCTAACAGGAGCCGTAGCTGCCGGCCTACGCCAGAGCCACAGCAACGCGGGATCCGAGCCGCGTCTGCAACCTACACCACAGCTCACGGCAACGCCGGATCCTTAACCCACTGAGCAAGGCCAGGGATCGAACCCACAACCTCATGGTTCCCAGTCGGATTCCTTAACCACTGAGCCACGAAGGGAACTCCCAACTGGTGGGAATTTTAACCTCACTTATGTTTCATCTTCAGGCTTGAATTATGGTTCCAGGATCTTATATTTTGCCATGAGGTTGGAAGGGGCTTTGAGTAGCTGGTTATTGCTGAGACACCAGCTGTCCCATTGTTTGCACTGATCCTTCAGGTCCAGGGCCTAAGTGTCTGCTCTTCATCCTTGACTCATAGAAATCTCTCATGGGGCTGTTACTCCTGTAGCCTAGAGTTCTGTTTCCTAGTTGTGTCATGGGGCCAGTCTTCTTTAGGGTCATACTCCCCCCTCGAGTACTGCCAAGGAGCAAGGCCTAGGTACCCCCTGTTCTAGGTCCTAACATTCATCTTCATCTACATCCCAGCGGGATCTCTTTCTAGTCTGCTTGGATCCCTGAATCATGCTGCTCTGAGGCAGCTTTTCTCAATCTCTAGCTTCTATCCTGCTCTTTTATAGTGATCTCTTTCTTTCTTTTTTTTTTCCTTCTCTTTTGGCTGCCTCATGGCATGTGGAATTCTCAGGCCAGGGTTAAGATCCCAGCCACAGTTGCAATCTACACCGCAGCTGGGACAATGCTTGATCCTTAACCCCCAGTGCTGGGCTAGGAATTGAATCTATGTCCCAGCGCTCCCGAGAGGCTGCCAATCCCACTGCTCCACAGCAGGAACTCCTTTTATAGTAATCTTAATCGTCTTTTATTTTTTTATTTATCTTTTGTTTTTTTGTCTTTTGTCTTTTTAGGACTGCACCTGCGGCATGTGGAAGTTCCCAAGCTATGGGTCGGAGCTACAGCTGCTGCCCTATGCCACAGCCACAGTAACATGGGATCCAAGCTGCATCTGTGACCTACGCCACAGCTCATGGTAATGCCGAATCCTTAACCCACTGAGCGAGGCCAGGGATCGAACCCTCGTCCTCATGGACGATCCCTCATGGACCCTTATGGATACCAGTCAGGTTCGTTAACCACTGAGTCACAACAGGAACTCCTTAATGGTCTTTTAAGTCCCAAATCCCTATCACTACAACCAAGACTTTTATTTCCTCTTCCTTAAATTTCCATGAGAGGTTAAGGGAAATATCTGTCATCCAGTTCTTTCAGCAAAAAAAAGACAAGAAAATTTTTAAATCCTGCCATATATTGAGCTCCTAATTGGCTTCCATGCCTTTTTTTTCCTCTTCTCCATTCAAATTATTTTGTACATCCCAATCAAAATACTTGTTCTAAAATTCCTGCCCAGAAACCTTCAGTGGCTTCTCACTGTCTCTAGAATAAAATCAGAGCTCCATGTTCCTTTGTCCACCATTAGGGCTTTCCATGATTTTCTTCACCTTTGAAATCTGACTTTCCATTACGTCTTTGTCAGAGGCCCCTGTTCTGGAACATTTATCCACAGTTCTGTGTAACCCTGTTTCTCTAAGCCCACAGCTCCAACCTCCCCACTCCCCACGTTTCCGCCTCACCACACCTGACTAATGTGACACCTAGATTGAGTTCCAGCTCCTTCAGAAAGCTTGGGGGTTAGCCCATTCCGCAGTGATCTGGTCCCCCATGAACCTAGTTCTTGTCCAGGTTTCATCACTGCCATAAAAATAATGAGTGTTTCATTGGTTCGTACGACCAGGGAGTAGCCCCCTTGCTTGCCTCCAGCACCAGAGGAAGCATTTGCTCCAACAATGATGGACAGATTCCACTATCAGAGGAAGTGAATCAGAGCTCCTACCAGTGGTGAGCACTCTGGCTTTGCTGTCCTTTGGCTTCTCCATGGGCTGCCTTGCCTTGTCCTTCACAATAGGTTTCTCTGTCATGAGTGCAAATTAGCCCATTCCTCTGGAACAAACCAACCTCCCTGACGCCTGCTCAAAGTAATTCTCCTTCCACTGAGCTATGGCTAATAAAAACAGATGGTTGCTTTTCACTTCTTCTTGGCTGATCCTGTGAAGGTGTCTTCATACAAGTACACAGGTGGACGAGACAAACAGCTCCAGCCTCAGCCCTTGGGGCTCCATGGGTACTTCACCTGCCCCCTTATACCAGCTTCCTGTGACCCCCCACTCCCCGTGCCAAGTCCTTTCTAGTTGATCTAGTGATGGGGAACAGGCAGAGAGAATTCCAGCATCGTTACAGTGGTTTGACTAGATAATCTTAAAATTCCTTCCAATACTTCAAATCTTTGATCACATAATTTTCACTTGTATTGTTTTTAATCAGCAGTTAAAATCCCCCAGTTTTCTGCTGTTATCTTCAACCTCCTCACCTTGGCCCCTTTTCCACTTGAGAGATTCATTCTAGCCCTCAGGCCTTCTCTCATTTTCTTGAATGTATTGTTTCTCCATTCCCATAGGCCTTTTCTTCTTCTTCTCCCCACCAGCCATTTTTCTAACTCTACCTAGCCTTCACATCCTCCACAATTTAAATGTCACTTGTGGCTTTGGTGCAGTAGGTTAAGGATCTGCTGTTGCCTCTGCAGCAGCTTGGGTTTGATTCCTAGCCTGGCGCAATGGGTTAAGGATCTAGCACTGCCACCGCTGTGGCGTAGGTTGCAGCTGCCTCTCGGATTTGATCCCTGGCCGGGGAACTGCCATGTCTCTTGGGTGTGGCCAAAAAAATTAAAAAATAAAAAATAGGGAGTTCCCGTCGTGGCGCAGTGGTTAACGAATCCGACTAAGAACCATGAGGTTGCAGGTTCGATCCCTGGCCTTGTTCAGTGGGTTAACGATCCGGCGTTGCTGTGAGCTGTGGTGTAGGTTGTAGACGTGGCTTGGATTCTGCGTTGCTGTGGCTGCGGTGTAGGCCGGCGGCTAACAGCTCCGATTAGACCCCTAGCCAGGGAACCTCCACATGCCGCGGGTGCGGCCCTAAAAAATGACAAAATGGCAAAAAAATAAAAATAAAATAAAATAAAATAAAATAAAAATAAAAAATAAATGTCATTTGTGTAGTCAAGTTTCTCTAATCCCCAGACCAGATTAGATTCCTCGTGCCCAGACCAGTCTGCATATTATCTTTCATAGCACTTTGTGCACTTATATTCATTAAACCACTTTTTAGTGAAAATTTGTTTGGTGTTTACCTTCTCCGGTATTTTGAAAGCTTTGTGGGCTCAGGGACTGTGTCTGTTCTGGTTCAAAATTTTCTTGCCAGCACCTAGCCCAATGCCTGACACCTAGTATCTGTTCAGTAAACATTCATCAAGTGGCCAACTCTGCTTCCTACCTCAGTTGTGCATTTCCCCTGCTGTTGTATTGGTTTACTGCTTTTCTGCTATTTATACATTCATGCACGTCTGTTTAATGTTAGCTATCTTAAGTTGTACTTTTCCTGGAGGGCAGAGAAGCCATGTATATAATTTGCTTTGTATAGTGCGTTGTACGTGGGTGTATCTGTACACATCTCTTCCCCCCGGAACACAGGGAAAGAATGAGGAGGTAAAGCTGAGGAGGTGGCGGTGTTACCATGGAAGAGACTCTGAAACCGTGGAGCTGACTTGTGACCCCTTGTGTTATCCTTGGGGATGCCCGGACTGCAAGGGACAGGATGTGGGGCAGGATGGTGACAGCACAGGCAACCGTGTGAGTTTGTTAACAGTAGCTTTGCTCAGACCTGTGGTACGCACTGCAGGGTAACAGGAGGAGAGAATAGAGGATGTTTTGGGAATTTAAGAAGATGGGGGGAAGTGGGCAGAGTTTAAGTCCATAGGCCTCATTTTCCATGAGGCTGCAACAGCTCCTCTTGGTATGACCCCCTTAGGTGGTATTTTTATTTTTAAAATAAATGTTGAGGAATAACTTTTATAATTGTAACTGGAACAGTGACAAGTCGGCCTCCTGGGGTATAACCATTAAAAAAAAAAGGGAATTCCTGTTGTGGCACAGCGAAAATGAATCCAACTAGCATCTACGAGAATGTGAATTCGATCCCTGGCCTCACTCCGTGGGTCGGGTATCCAGCATTGCCGTGAGCTGTGATGTAGGTCTCAGACTTGGCTCATATCCCGTGTCCTTATGGCTGTGGTGTAGGCCAGCAGCTACAGCTCTGATGTGACCCCTAGCCTGGGAACTTCCTTGTGCCTCAGGTGTGGCCCTAAAAAGCAAAAAACAAAAACAAAAACCAAAAAACCCTGCTCAGTAGTGATGGTCCTCACTCCTTTTCTTGCACGTATTGGGAAGCCTCACAGTCACTTTATGTAATAAAACGTGGTCTCAATTAGGTACTTAATGTGTTCAGCCCAGGTGCTGTCAGTGTCTCCCAAGTTTTTCAAGATTAATCTGTTTGTGGAGTTTGCATCGTGGCACAGTGGAAACGAATCCGACTAGGAACCATGAGGTTGCGGGTTCAATCTCTGGCCTTGCTCAGTGGGTTAAGGATCCGGCGTTGCCATGAGCTATGGTGTAGGTCGCAAATGCGGCTCGGATCTGGTGTTTCTGTGGCTGTGGTGTAGGCAGGCGGCTACAGCTCCAATTCGGGCCCTAGCTTGGGAACCTCCATATGCCGCGGGCGTGGCCCTAAAAAGACAAAAAAAAGGAGAGAGAGAGATTAAGCTATTTGTCCTTCCTCATCTGGGGCTTGCTACATGTGAAAAGAGGGGTGAGTCCTTCTTTCTTTCCTGAAGCTTCTGAGCGTTCCAGTGTTAGAGCGGGAAAGGGGGGGGCAGGAAACATTACACTTGTTTTGTGTTGTTGAAGCTGGCTTTGTGCTCTCCAGGAACAGCCCATGTTTAAATCTGGCTCTCTTCTTTTTCTCATTTTTGTGGAGTCTCTAGAAATCTGTACCCCCCTCCACACGTGCACACTTGAGCTGGGCAAATACACTCTCCTCTGTCAGTGGCTTTCTTCCTCTGTAGTCCCTAATATTTCAGCAGTCTATTTCCAGCTTCTCCATGAGAAGTTATTTCTTTGCTCACATAAGCGCTGAGACTATGGGTGGATCCCAGGATTGTTAAAGAAGCTGCTAGCCCATACGATGCTACATTTCTTGGGCTTGAATCAGAAATTAGTTTATTCTGCTCCTCTAACTGCGTGAGGCACATAGAAGTCTCTCTGAGGGTTCCCCTTGAAGCCCTTTTCATAAGGTTCGTGGAGAAATGCAGGCACTTTCTTTTTTTCGAGGGAAGTACCCACAGCATAATCAACACTTCTCATCTAGTCACTTTTTTCAAAAACTTTCTCTTACTATCCAACAACTTCTTTTTGAAGATTTTAGAGTTTTATAACTGTTTTTCAACTTTTTTTTTTCAAGTCTGTACCCACAGCATGTGGAAATTCCTGCTTCAAGGATAAATCCATGCCGCAGCAGCAGCCCGAGCCACTGCGGTGACAAGGCGGGATCCTTAACCTGCTGCACCACATGGAAACTCCTCAACTGTTTTCTATGAAAATTTGCATCTTTGCTAACACTTCACTTTGGTGCGACGTGGGTAACTACACAGAGGAGCCTCTGTCAGAACTTCCAAACAGCACTGTGTAGTTACTGTAATTAAACAGGGATTTGAGGAACTAAGTCATTCATTTCTTTTTTTTTTTTTTTTGTCATTTTAGGGCCGCACCCTCGGCATATGGAGGTTCCCAGGCTAGGGGTCTAATTGGAGCTACAGCTGCTAGCCTCTGCCACAGCCACAGCAATGTGGGATCCGAGCCACATCTGCAACCTACACTACAGCTCAAGGCAATGCTGGATCCTTAACTCACTGAGCAAGGCCAGAAATTGAATCCACAACCTCATGGTTCCTAGTTGGATTCGTTTCCCCTGCGCTATGATGGGAACTCCCTAAGTCATTCATTCTGAGTAAGGGTAGGTGACATCATTTTCTCCTTCTCTCTTCTGTTGAGGAAGCTTAATTGTCTCATCTATAAAGTGGACCCCCATCGTTTCCTTGCCTCGGTAAGGATAGATAAATAAGAAATTGTGAGCATAGAGATAACTCTGGATGGACCACAGTCCCTGGGGAAGTAATCTGCAGACTTTCACAAAGAAGGCGAGGAGAGGATTTCCCTAATGGCTCAGTATGTTAAGGCTCCAGCATCACTGCAGTGGCGGGTTCAATCCCTGGCCCAGGAACTTCTGCATGCTGCAGGCATGGCCAAAAAAAAAAAAAAAAAAGTGGAAGTTGAGATGAAAGGCATATTTATAAAAAGAAGAAAAGAAGATGCCCAGTTTCATCAGTGCTTTCTAAACCCCAGCATAACCCCTCCCACCTCCACCTTGGTTTGGAGCTACCTTGTTATATGCAGGTCCCTACTAGAGCCCCAAACAGTGGTTGCCCCGAGCAGAGACAGCACCTATAAGATCAGTAATCCTTGCTTCTGTGTATTCCAGCCGCACTTGTATCTGTGTCTGTGCGTTTAAGGTGGGAGGGATAAATATCATCACTTTTGACAAAATGGCTGAATATCTTTTCTTTTATCATGACAAAAAGATATCTTGGTCTCCTGGTTGAGAGTCAGAGCCTGCCTTGCAAGGAATAGAAAGGCTGCAGCTCATGGCTGCTGTCAGACCAGCAGGTGGAGTAGCAGTCCTTCTGTGTGTGCCTCTGGGCCCACCTGGGCTGCTGTGCTGGGTGATGCCAGCACCCCCCCACTCCCTGTGGCCAGAAGGTACAGCAAAATGAATACAAATGATTGCACCCCATTGCCGTAGCTGTTGTCCTGTTTGCAGAGGAGTTTGGTAAAATATGACCCCGGGGAAAGTTGTTTTCCTGGGCCTCTCCGGAATGACTACAGAAGCAGTTGTAAGGAGTGAGTGCTTTTAGGCCGGAGAGAACTGTAGGTAGGGCACAAGAGAAGGAAGGATACAGAGGTAACGGAATCGTTTCCTTGGCACCATCCCCTCACCCCTCAAAAACCTTGGTGAGGACACAGGAATACAATCAGTGGCTCTTGGTGGGAAAAGGCAGGCTTAAGAGGAAAATTTGGACAATGAAGCTGAATTACCTACCATTGGCCTAACTTATTCATCTCTGAATTGCAGGCACCAGAGTCCCTCTTACTAAAATCTGTAGGTTGCCTAAGAAATTTACTTTGGGGCCAACAGAAGAATTTAAGCTTCCCTGAGATTACTTCTCCCTGTTTTCTAAGAACCTACCACACAGCTGAATATTTTTGCAGTTCTCAATAAATAATGGAGGCATTAATGTCACTGCCTTTGGGAATTCTCTTCTGTCCCTCTCAGGCCTACAGGACCCCCTCTGTGAAAGGGCAAGTTCACCCCACCTCTTCCCACGTGAACGAAAGGGGCTTCAGAATGGAAGATGGGCAGTGGCTAGAGTACTCCTCCCTGAGGGCAGGGCCCGTGACTCTCCTCCCAGACTTCCTTTATCTAAACAACCCAAATCCGGAAGTAGGGCCAGACTGGGGGGCTTGGGACCGCCTCCATAACCACAGCCTAAGCACGGTAGATGGCCCAGAAAGCCAGGCGGTAGGTGTCCTCCCAACTGGGCCTTTGCTCAGTCTTGAACTGAGGGGAGTTGAGGTGCGTGGGTTCTCAGCTGCAGAGCAGGTGGGGTCGCCTGCTCTTCATTGGGAATCCAGAAGTGTCTGGCAAGTCTCTTGGCCACAGGCCTCCCTGGCGCCCAGAGCTCTTTGAAGAGAAGAACTAGTTCTAGGAACAAGGAATCTGCTGCTCTTGATGAAAAAGTTGAGAGGGAAGAAAATGAGACTAACAGGGGCTGAAGAGAACTGTCTGAGGCTGAAGAGAATGTTAATGGCTCTGCTTCAGAGCTTCAAAGCCTGTGCTGGACAGGATTGCACACAGACGCCTCTGCTGTCACCTACAGAATACTTACCGAGGACTGAGGCTTGCAAATGATCACAGCCTGACCTTCCCAGAGCAAGAAACTGTGCTTGCTGAGATGGAGAAAAGAGAAACTGTTGGGAGACCCTAGGCCTGGCTCAGCTACTTGGGGTCTAACAGGTCTCTTCTGCATCAAACAGCAAATGGGATTCTGGAAGAATTTAAGTCTAAGGGAAATGGCTGTCATTGAACAAATCTGGCGAATAACTATTTCCCTGTTTTTACAAAAATAACTTGTTTCCCTGTTTACAAAATGATAGCTGCTATGGATTGAATCTTGTCCTCTTAAAGTGTGTACGTTAAAGCCCTAAAAGCCCTAACTTTCAATGTGACGGTGTTTGGAGAAGGGTCTTTGGGAAGTAAATAGGTTTGGGTTTGGGTTTAGATGAGGTTATGAGAGTTGGACCCTCATGATGGCATCACCGCCCTTATCAGAGGAGACCGGAGAGGACTTGCTACGTGCCCTGCCCCACTCTCCTACCCCACGTGAGCGCACAGCAAGAAAGCGGCCATCGATACGCCAGGAAAAAAGCCCTTGCAAGAACTCAACCACACTGGTGCCCTGACCTCAGACTTCTAGCCTCCTGAACTGTGAAATAAATCTAAGCCATCCAGGTATTTTGTTAAGGCAGCAACAGCTGACTAATAGAGTAGCTCTAATGGATGCTGTGGGTATCCTGCCCAGATTCCCTTACGACGTCAGTGTGTCCATTTCCCTAGCTGCTCTGTTGAGTTCCAGTGGCTCACAGATGCCCCCTTCTCCAGAAAATTGCTCTTGGTGGATGGAAGACCCCTTCTGCAACCCCTGCAGCTTTCAGCCAGGGGAATACAAAGGCCTCAAGGAGGGATCAGTTCTTTACCTCAAAGAAGGATCAATTCTTTGGTGCCATTCGTGCTCCTGATTGTCTCGTGGGACCAGGCTGAGGCCAGATACGAAAGTGTGACCACATCCTTTTTTACCATTTCCTGCTTCCTTCATACTCTTTCTCTTGAGGGTACACCTCAGTAAATCACATGACTGGAATCCTGTCTCGGGCCTTGCTTCTGGGGAACCCAGCTTAAGGCAGCACTTTTCCCAAGTGGTAGAGTATGAGCAACCCACATGACCCTGTAGTGCTTTGTGAGTATAGTGATGATGATTAATGCCCAGTGATGGTGAACGTTGGAAACAACAGCTCTTATTTCTGTGTCTAAAAATTATGGAGGAATAAAGGCCCACTGAGAAAGAGGATGAGGGAGTTCCTGTCGTGGCTCAGTGGTTAACAAATCTGACAAGGAACAATGAGGTTGTGAGTTTGATCCCTGGCCTTGCTCAGTGGGTTAAGGATCCAGCGTTGCTGTGAGCTATGGTGTAGGTCGCAGACGCGGCTCAGATCCCGTGTTGCTGTGGCTGTGGTGTAGGCCTGCAGCTGTAATTCTGATTAGACCCCCTAGCCTGGGAACCTCCATATGCCATGAGTGCGGCCCTAGAAGTGGAAAAAAGACAAAAGAAAAAAAAAAAAAGAAGAAAAAGAGAATGAGGCTGTGTTCTTTTAGCAATAGAGGGCTTCTTCAACAGGCATCTGGTGGACAGCCCTGCTTTCCTTTCCAGTAAGTGTTTAAATAGCCTTATTAGCATCGAGCCACTGTCTGAGATTCCACATGGGCTTAACCAATTGCGGAAGCATCTTGACTTCAAGAACCCTTTAGCCAGTACTAGAAAGTAGACCCACTTGGGCAGGTCTGTGCACTGATTGAGAGCTGGCCCTGCTCTGCACTGCCCTGCGCGGGGTCCAGAGTTCTCTGAAAGGAGAAGCCTAGCAACTGCTTGATGGGGTGATTTAGGTACACCGGAACCATCACCTCCTGTTTATGCTCTGCTCAGCCTCCTGGCTTGTTCATGATCCTCTTTTGTTCTGGGGAAACTCTTTTTGTAATAGTTCCCCTTTCCCTCCCTGTTCCTTTTCTACCCCTGCTTTCCTCTGAATCCAAGCTTCATCATCAGAGTCTTTGAGGTTTGGGACTGGCTTCATCTTGGGAGAATGAGGATAGATTCTTACATTATTCCAAGAAAGCCTCCACAAGGCAATTTCTTACTGCTTCTGGTTACCTCTTAGCGCTTAACTTCCTTCTCATTAACAGTGAGGATAGCAGGGAATGGAGTAGGCAAAGGGGTAGAGAACTGTCTCCTGATATGCCACTGGGTCTTGGTATCCCACTGACCTATTTTGGCCCATCTGTTTTGTTAGTGGCCCTAGGAAAAATGTGTGAGAGTGCACAGTAAATACTTATCCAGATGCTCTCAAAGATTTAGGGACATGCTTCAAATATCCCTAACCTCTTTGACGAGTACTTAGTTGCCTCACAGCAGAATGAGAGTGGCTCCTGATTCTTCTTAAGAGATCTTGTGTTTAGAGCTAGAGGTGAAATGGAGAATTTTGGAAAACTCCTACTCATTTCCATAACTTTTCTTCCAGCGTATTTTGTGGGAGGAATAAAATAGAGGTAGTATGAGGACCTTATATCGGACAATTGAAAGGCAGCTATCTGCCTTCTTCCCAAACATCTCCAGCAAAGAGTAGACTTGCCTCAGGAAGCCTAAATCCATGAGTTCAAATGATGCATGAAGATATAGATTATTTCCATCACTTGGCTTTGTTTATTGCTATATCGCTTCATTCCGTTTTTTTTTCTTTTTTGAATGCCTCATGGCATATAAAGTTCCCAGGCCAGTGATCAGACCCGCAGCTGCTGTCGCAGCAACGCCGGATCCTTAGCCTACTGTGCCACAAGAGAACTATTGCTTGTTTGGTTTTTGTCTTTTTAGGGCTGCACCCAAGGCATATGGAGGTTCCCAGGCTAGGGGTCCAATCGGAGGTATAGCTGCCAGCCTACACCACAGCCACAGCAATGCAGGATCCTTAACCCACTGAGGGAGTCCAGGGATCGAAAGTGTGTCCTTATGGTTACTAGTTAGATTCGGTTCCACTGATCCATGATGGGAACTCTAAGAGCTACTGCTTCATTCTTAGATAGACTCTCCACACATAGCAGCCAGAAGGCCACTAGCAGCTCCAAACCAGTGCGGCCCTTGGAGCTCCCCATTCCAGAGAGACAGAACATGTAAGTTTCCCATAACTCCTACAAAAGCCCAGAGAAGACTGTGATTGGATTTTAAGTCATACTGGCTGCTATACTCAGAGTTGTGGAGTAATTTAGCTGCTGAGCTAGGTGTGGGTCATGTTCTTACTGCAGAAGCCGGGGGCGGGGTGGATCTTGCCCCTCCAGAACAATGTGGTCTTGGAAAAACCAGGAATGGGAAATTTCCTTAAGAAAGTGCTGCCTGGGGAGGAACGTGTGTGCCTTACAGCATATACATTGTCTATTCTCCCTTTGACTAAGGAGTATGTCTAGCTCTTTCAAATTAAATTGCTTGTGAAACACAAATCATGGCTAAAGCAGTCAATTGTGAATGGTGTTTTCTAGACTCAGACGTGAAAAAGTCAAGCTCAGCTCAAGAAAGGATCAAATCAGTCCAGATGGGGAGTTCCCTGTTCAGTGGGTTAAGAAGCCAGCATTGTCACTACTGTGGCTTGGGTCTCTGCTGTGGTTTGGGTTCAGTCCCTGGCCTGGGAATTTCCACATGCCACAGGTGCGGCCAAAAAAAGAAATCAGTCCACTGGCTCAGTGGAAATGAATCTGACTAGTATTCATGAGGACACTGGTTTGATCCCTGGCCTCACTTAGTGGGTTAAGGATCCTTTGTTGCTGTGGACTATGGTGTAGGTCCCAGCTTGGATCTGGCGTTGCTGTTGCTGTGGTGTAGGCCGGCAGCTACAGCTCCAATTCAACTCCTAGCCTGGGAACGTCCATATGCTGTGAATGCAGTCCTAAAAAGGAAGGAAAAAAACATTAGTCCAGCTGGTTTGAGGAGCTTCTGGTCATAGTGTCCAGGGAGCCAGCTGGATAGGGGTCTTGGAGCACAAGGAGGAGGCAGTCTTTCCATGAACTCAAGGGCTATGCCAGGAGGAGTATCCTGGCACATAGTAGCACTCAGTTAGTATTTGTGAAATGGCTTCTTTGAGAATCGCAGGTCAAAGAGAAAGCTGGGAGAAGCAGGAAGAACCAAGGACTGAGTCAGAGTCCCTTGCTAAGCCAGAGTTCCATTCTTTGAACAAGTCGTGATCCCACAACTTGCCAAATTGTACACAGCTGATACTGTAGGATTGCACCATACATCATTAAAGTTCTTGTTTTGTTGTCTTTATTCTAAACAGTTGGTAAAGTATATGGCATTCTAATAACTCGTGGTGGAGGACAGGGCACGTACCAGATAGCAATGACGGGCAAATACTGGTCTCAGGGCCAGAGTCTTCAGAAGTAGGCTATGGTCTTCTTGAGAGTGGCTTTTAGACTTTGTGACCTTGTGATAAATTGTCACAATTATAGATAAATGTTGGAGAAAGATTCCATAATTGAGGCTTTTTAAGTAACATTTTCTGACACTGGTGGGCTTTAGGAGATGTATGCTGATTTACTCTTTTTTTTTTATTATTTTTTATTTTTTGGCCTATCCCAAGGCATGAAGAAGTTCCCACACAGCAGTGACAACACTGGATCCTTAACTTGCTGAGCCACAAGAGAGCTCCTGTTGTTGCTTGTTTGTTTGTTTGTTTTCTTTTTAGGGCTGCGTCTGTGGCATATGGTCCCTGGCTAGGTCCAGTTGGAGCTACAGCTCCCGGCCTACGCCACAGCCACAGCAAGGTGGGATCTGAGCAACATCTGCTACCTACACCACAGCTCATGGCAACCCCAGATCCTTAACGCACTGAGCGAGGCCAGGGATCGAACCCGCATCCTCATGATTCTAATTGGTTTCTTAACCCACTGAGCCATACAGGAACTCCCACAGGTGAACTTCTGACTTACCCTTTCTGCTCTCCTCCCTGTCATGTCTCCCTGCACTCCTTCTGTGGCTGGGAGACGGGCAGGCATCAGCCTGTGCTCCAGGGCAGCACCGGGACTCTCAGACCAGGAGTTGGCATTCAGCGACCTGGCTGAGGCACAATGTGGAAATGAAAAGATAAAAACCCGAGATATGTGATGGGGGATGTAGTTTGGAATAAATGGGTTCAGGCCCTCTGCCCAGTCAGCCTAGCACTTTGGCAGCTGCTGCATTTAATGGACAACTCCATTAACATTTCCTTGGATAGGTGGAAGGAGAGTGAGAGAGAAAAAAGGGGGGAGGGGAGAGGCTGAGGGAGGGAGGGAAGGAGGGCAAGGTTGTAGGGACATGAGAGGTGAGTGTGTGTGCGTGTGAGTGTGTTGGCAGAAAGTAAAAAAACTTGGAGCTTTCCTCCATGTCCCCTGGGGGAGCTTTGTGTGGGTCCCTTAGTCCGCGTGCTGTGTGCGGCTTTGACAGCTGAGGGGACCTGGGAAGGGCAGCAGTTTGGAGAGGGCAGAGTGAGGGCTCAGCCTGGCTGCCTCCTCCTCCTCTCAGGATAAGGTGAACGGGAAATATACCCTTTGCCCCCTGTAATGAAGGAATTGTAGGTCCTGGAATTCAGAAGGTAAAAACATGGGGCATTTGGGGTCCTTCTGATTCTGTGATAATGCTTGTTGATGAGAACAGGGGAACAGAGAAGTGAGGTGAATCCCAGGATTTGGAAGCTGGATCATGAGTGAGAAGAAACTGGTTCCCACTGCAGGAGGAGAGGAAGGACAGGTCTTAAGTGGAAAACAAAGGAAGCAGACATCCATCATCTGCCTGAGCGCGCTTTAGTTCGGGCTGTCTCTAGGTGCTGGAGATGTCTATTACTGTGGCTGACGAATGAGACTCAAATCCTATCTGATAATTATGGTGCCCGAGACTTTCTGAGTCCCTGGCATGCGGGGACCGTGAAGGACAGTAACAGGAAACCACATTCCCACTGAGGGATTTTCAGTAGTATCTTCCCCCTCCAGCCTTTTAGCTGCTGTCAGACCACATCGGGGCAGAATATTGAACCCAGCCATATCACAGCTGCTGCGGATCTCCCCAGAGGAGAGTGTGTGACATAAGCGGGAAGAGCAGCTCTGATCCAAGACTTCACTCCTGGCTTCCTTGGATGCCCTCGCCAGCTCACTGCCTCTCAAAAGTCACTCTCGGGGGTTCCCTGGTGGCTTAGCAGTCAAAGATCTGGTGTTGTCACTGCTGTAGCACAGGTTCAATCCCCGCCCGGGAACTTCTGCAAGCCACAGGCATGGCCAAAAAAAAAGTAACATCCAGAAGCAAAGCTAGGAGTTCCGTTGTGGCTCAGTGGTTAACGAATCCGACTAGGAACCATGAGGTTGCGGGTTCGATCCCCGGCCTTGCTCAGTGGGTTAAGGATCCGGCGTTGCCGTGAGCTGTGGTGTAGGTTGCACACGCGGCTCGGATCCCGCGTTGCTGTGGCTGTGGCGAAGGCCGGCAGCTACAGCTCCTGTTAGACCCCTAGCCTGGGAACCTCCATGTGCTGTGGGTGCAGCCCTAGAAAAGGCAAAAAGACAAAAAAAAAAAAAAAAAAAAACAGAAGCAGAGCTAGGTATTTGGTTACTTCCCACCCACAGCCCACAGAACTGAGCATGACCTGCTCAGTGGCACGTTCTCAGTAAGATTAAGACTGTGATTCTTGGAGTTCCCTTGTGGCTCAGTGGGTTATGAACCCGATTAGTATCCATGAAGATGCAGGTTCAATCCCTGGCCTCACTGTGGGTTAAGGATCTGGCATTGCCGTGAGCTGTGGTGTAGGTCACAGACGTGGCTTGGATATGGCGTTGCTGTGGCTGTGGTGTAGGCCGGCAGCTGTAGCTCCGACTCGACCCCTAGCCTGGGAACCTCCATATGTTATGAGTGGGGTCCTTAAAAAAAAAAAAAGGGACTGTGAATCTTGAATGTATGGGCTTGACCCTGAGTCCTAGGTTGAGGTGGAGACCAGATTAAAGAGTGTAATGAATGGGCCCCTGACTTAGAGGTCAAAATTTCTGCCCTGTGTAGCTGTATGATCTTGAGCTGTATGACCTTTCATCTGTAAAATGGGGATAATAATATCTTTCTCAGAGGGCTATTATCCAAATCAGGTAATATACTAAAAGCACGTTGTTTTTTTTGTATTTAAGTCACTTTGTTATTCTTTATTTATTTAACTTGATTTGGAGAAAATTTAATCCATTCAAGTTTCCATTAACTTGCATTTGTTTTGTTTAATTCAGTTTTATATATATATGTATATACTTTTTTTTTCTTCCTTATAGCTGGTTTACAGATTTCTATCAGTTTTCCAACTGCACAGTGTGGTGACCTGGTTACACATACATATATGGATTCATCACAAGTGATTAGACATAGTTCCTGGTGCTATACAGCAGGATCTCCTTGCTTTTCCATCCCAAAGATAATAGTCTACAACTGTTAACCCCCAGACTCCCATACCATCCCACTCCCTCCCCCACCCTCTTGGCAACCACAAGTCTGTTCTCCAAGTCCTTGATTTTCTTTTCTGTAGAAAGGTTCATTTGTACAATATATTAGATTCCAGATATAAGTGATATCATACGGTATTTGTCTTTCTCCTTCTGACTTACTTCACTCGGTATGAGAGTCTCTGATTCCATCCATGTTGCTGCAAATGGTATTATTTTATTCTTTTTTATGGCTGAGTAGTATTCCATCGTGCATATATACCACATCTTCCTAATCCATCTGTCGATGGACCCAAAAGCACTTTGTAAAAGTTCTTTTGTGGCACAGTGGGTTAAGGATCTGGCATTATCACTGCAGCAGCTGTGGGATCACTGCCGTGGTGTAGGTTCAATCCCTGGCCCAGGAACTTCCACATGCCATGGATGTAGCCAAAAATAAACCCCCCCAAAACAAAAAGCACTTTGTAAAATGCTGTACTAGGAGGAAGGAATTATTTCCCCATTCCGTGATACTGTCTTCCCAATCCAAAGGCTATGCAAAGTCTCTTGGGTTCAAGATAAGCATCTGGGAAGGTGTGTATGTTCTGAGTGCCAAGAGATAGGAGGGGGGAGTGAAAGACGTGGTGAAGTGGTGTCCCTGTCATCATGGGGATTTGGCCTGAGCTTCTTACTCACGTAGTAAGAGTCTGTAAACACTTATTGAGTTAATACCTATGGCATAATGAGAAATACATATTTGACCACCGTCTCCAGTTTCTGACAAAGAGCTAAAACCCTTAAAATTTCCAGGGTGATAGAAGCCTGTTTTGTTCTAATGAAGTGACCCTTGGCAGGATTTTAGACAGCTTCAGGGTAGGTGCTGGTCACCAGAAAGGTTAAGCTTTGATTGGAAGCCTAGAACTTTCTTTCTTTCTTTTTTTTTCTTTTTTTTCCTTTTTAGGGCCATACCCTCGGCATACGGACATTCCCAGGTAGGAGTCAAATTGGAGCTACAGCTGCCAGCCTACACCACAGCCACAGCAACTCAGGATCCATGCCATGTCTGTGACCTATACCACAGCTCACAGCAATACCAGATCCCTGACCCACTGAGCAAGGCCAGGGATTGAACCTGCATCCTCAGGGATTCATTTCCGCTGCACCACAAGGGGGACTCCTGGAAGCCTAGAACTTTCATCTCACTCACCCTACCTGAGGAGGGGAGAGGGACTGGAGAGTAAATAATCTTTCACGCTTTTGTGATGAAACCTCCGTAAAAGCCCCTAAATGACAAAGTTCCAGGAGCTTTCAGTTTTATGAATGCATTCATGTGCTAAGAGGGTGGTTCACCCCAAATCCATGAGGACGGACACTCCTGCCCTTGGGATCCTTCCAGCCCTTATCCTGTATATCTCTTTATCTGGTTGTTTATCTGTATCCTTTATGGTATCCTTTATAATAAACCAGTAACTGTAAACAAAGTGCTTTCCTTAGTACTCTGAGTTGTTCTAATAAATCACTGCACCTGAGGGGGGGGCGGTCACGGGAACCCCCAATTTATAGCTGGTTGGTTGGAAGTAGAGGAGACCAAGGGCTTGTGACTGGCATGTGAAATGGGCAGCAGTCCTGTGGGACTGAGCCCTTAGCCTGTGAGGCCTGATGCTAACTTCAAGTAGTTAGTGTCGGAATTGAACTAAACTGGAGGACACCCAGCCAGAAGTAGGGCCATGGGTGCAGTCGCATTCTCCAGAAAGTTGGAGAATTTATTGTTGGTGTAAGGAAAACCTACCACACATTTTGGAAGTTTTCTGTAAGTAGAAACAGATTTTAGTAGTAGTACTCCAGCCAGGAAGCCACTGGCTTGAGGTACCTGAGGGCCTGAGGTCTCGCTGATAAAGGAAGGGCAAAAAGGGACACCAGAAAATAGGCATCTTGGTATGGAGAGTGCGGGGCAGACTCTGGACAAAATTGCTTGCTGTGACTCTCATGCCTCTTCCTGGCTCCTCTGTCTGTGATCTTTCAGCTTTCACTCCTGGCATTAATCATTTATCATTTAGGCCTATGTTCCAATCCTAATTCCCCAAAGAGAATCTGACCCCTTGCGTTTTCACACCAGCTTGTCTCGCTTCAGAGCTACGGTTGGAGGGCTTGGGCCCTCGTCACAGAACACTTGGCTGCGTAAGATAAAAAGGCACTCACATGTATCGAGGGATTACTCTGTACTAGGCACCGTGTTAAGTGCTCTTTGGGGTTTATCTTGCTTATATAATCCTCCAAACAGCCCCACTGCAGTCAGTTCTAATATTTCACTCATTGTGTAGATAAGGAAACTGAAGCACAGAGAGCCTAGATAACTATTAAGTGGGAGAGCTAGGGTTTGAATCAAGGCAGACTGGCTTTAGGGCCAGAGCTTATAAGCATCTTCTATACTGCTTTTGAGGTGGAGCTATGAGTGAAGTTACGCACCTTTAAGCAAGGGTGGTAGGCATGCAGGCAATGCACTCTTCCTGTGTAGTCCAGATGCGTCCTACAGGAGGCCTGGCAAACAAGTTTGATTCCAGAATCTTCCAGCTGATTTGTGAGTGCTCCTTTAGGAGCTGTGAATGGGTGCAGTGTGAAAAAGTTTCCAGTGCCATCTAACATTGATAACCGTGTGTGTGTGTGTGTGTGTGTGTGTGAGAGAGAGAGAGAGAGAGAGAGAGAGAGAGAGAGGGAGGGAGAGAGAGAGAGAGATGGCCTCCTTGAGATACTGTGGTAAAGAAATTGCTTTGCCTTCGGTTGAGTCTGGAGTTTCCCAAAGTGATCTGAGCAGATAAGTCATTTATTTTTCTTTGCAAGATGACTACTAATATGCAGTGGAACACTGTTCTGCTTACTGTTCTGGAACTACTAGTTTAGGAAATACTCTCCTAGACTTACCTTCCACCCCCCACCACTGAGCCCCCTTGAGGTGACAGCTGCACCAAGCATGGCAGCTAAGACTTCTGCAGAGAGCAGAGTGCTCAGTGGCCAGTCAGCTCGGTTGGCCCCCACAGGATGCTAATTGACCAGGGTCAGGCAGAGGCTGACGTTTCCTAGGCTGCATGAAGAAGCCATCCAACAGAGTTGGGTGGTTTATTTCTTGTTTTCATCTCCCCTTGTCACGGCCCTTGTCTAGACCCTTTGCGTGTCAAGTCCGGACTGTCAAAACAGCCTCTTGACTAGTCTCCCCGCTAACTGGCTCTCCCCTCCATTCCCTCCTGCACACCTGACCAGATCTGTCTTCCTAAAATGCTGCCGCAAGCTTGCCACTCTCCTGTCCCAAGGGTATTAATTCAGCTTTCAAGAGTGTCCTGGATGGCCACAGCCTACCTTCTCTGTTCCCTCCTCATACCCTACATTCTAGATGAGGCTGAATCGTTCAAGCCCCTTTGTGCCCTGTGCATGCTGCTTCCTCTGGCCAGTGCTTGAACAGCGCCATCCCACTTCCCTGTTTTCTCACATCAGAGTTGTGTGTTCTCATTCATTCACCTATCCATTCAATAAGGATTTATTTTGTGCCTTCCGTTTGCCAGGTCCTGTGCTAGAGAAGACACTGTCCTTAACTTCAAGGAGATAATAAAAACAGATAAAAACACACAGGATGTTGTGTAACATGACAGAGTGATGCTCAGGCTTCCATGGGCAAGGGCACTATCCCTGCCCGAGGCATGGGAGGCAAATCAGGGCTTCCTGGAGGAAGTGATGCTGATGCTTAACGTCTGAGAAGTATTAGTCGTTTGAGGGCGTGTGGTGTGGGGAAACTGCCCGAGGATGTTTTGGGTTCCGAATCTCTGGGCAGGGCAGACTGGACACCCTCCTTGTCCTCAGGGAGAACTTAGGCTGCTCCTGTTGACCTGGGGAAGACAGGTGAGGGGAGAGCACTGGCACGCTCATCACAGAAGTGGGGCTGGGGCCGGGAGGAGAAAAGGAGGACAAGGACTTACTTGCTGCCTGCATCGTGTGCTTCAGCCACCTCCCTCAGCTATCACATCTCCTTTAAGAAATGCCCTCCACTGAAGCAGCTTGGTTGCCATGGGCAACCCTGGAAGGCAGCCTCATTCCGAAGGCAATCACTGAAGCCCCTCGCCCCAGGGCCTCATAAACCTGGCTCGGATAGACAGCAAGTAGATGGCTGTCTCAGCCAGGCCCTCTGTGAAGTTAGCGGACAGGGCCAGTATGCTCAAGGGGGTCCGAGTGGAGGGTGTGGAGGACAGCCCTCCCAGCCACTCAGCAGGATCCTGGGAGAAGAAGAGGGCTTGTGAAACAGTAGATTGCATTTTAATCCACACGGATACTTAATATGAGTAACATAACCTGTTTTTCTGAGACATGGCCTAATTTACTTCAGGCCTCAGGCTTAGTAATTTTGCACTGACAACCCCCAGGTCTGATGCATTTGTGTGTAGCTCTGCGGTGCTAATGAGAGGGTAGAAATGGTGATTTCCTCTTGCTCAAAGTTTTCCTAGTCTGTTGAGATTATCCACCAATACGTTTCTTCTTTCCTGAGCCAGGACTTGGATCTGGGAATTTGGGGCCTATTGAGAAAGGAAGAGGGAGAGAAAAAGAGGGAGAGGGAGGGAGGGATGGAGGGAGGGAGAGTACTCCTGGTACACCTGACATGTATTTCATAATTCGGTTTACCAAGTCTCGCTGCTTCTTTCTCTGGTTCCTGCTGTTTTGCCTGCTTGAACGGCCTGCTGTTCTCCTCACAATGAGGCAAGCCTGTGCTGTGTAGATTCAAAGCGCTTGGGTTTCAAGTTTCCGCTCTGTGACTCAGGCAATGTATGTAATCATCCTGAGCTTCAGTTTCTTCCCCTGTAAAATGGAAACAGTAACATCGGCCCTACCCAACTACAGGGTTAACATAAATGTCAAAAGAAATAGTTTTTGATAGGAGTTCCCGTCGTGGCTCAGGGGTTAACGAATCTGACTAGGAACCATGAGGTTGCGGGTTCGATCCCTGGCCTCGCTCAGTCAGTTAAGGATCCGGCGTTGCTGTGAACTGCGGTGTAGGTCGCAGACGCAGCTGGGATCCCGCGTTGCTGTGGCTCTGGTGCAGGCTGGCAGCTATAGTTCCTATTAGACCCCTAGCCTGGGAACCTCCACATGCCAGGTGTGGCCCTAGAAAAGGCAAAAAGACAAAAAAAAAAAAAGTTTATGATGTAGTGTTTTGTGGGGTTCCCATCGTGGCACAGTGGAAACAAATCCAACTAGGAACCATGAGGTTGTGGGTTCGATCCCCGGCCTTGCTCAGTGGGTTAAGCATCTGGCATTGCTGTGGCTGTGGTGTAGGCCGGCAGCTGTAGCTCTGATTAGACCCCTAGCCTGGGTACCTCCATATGCCCTTAGTGTGACCCTAAAAAAGCAAAAAAAAAAAAGTGTTTTGTAAATGTTAAGTAAGAAGATTAAGAGTAGCATAATAAGAAGCAGCTACTGGAATTCGCATTGTGGCTCAGTGGTAATGATACTAACTGGCATCCAAGAGAATGGGGTTTAATCACTGGCCTTGCTCAGTGAGTTAAGGATCCAGCGCTGTCGTGAGCTCTGGTGTAGGTTGCAGATGCACCTAGGATCCTGCATTGCTGTGGCTGTGGCGTAGGCTGGCAGCTGCACCTCCAATTTGACCCCTAGCCTGGGAAATTCCATATGCAGTGAGTATAAACCTAAAATGACAAAAAAAAAAAAAAAAAAGCAGCTGCTGCTGCCAGTTATTGAGTGTTTACTGTGCCAAATGCTGTCCTCTTCATTCACATTATCTCCTTTTAATCAGTAAATCATTATTTTATTCAGATCCTCCCTATCCTTTAAGACTCAGCTTATGGAGTTCCCTGGTGGCCTAGCGGTTAAGAATTCGGCATTGTCACTATTGTGGCTTGGGTTTGATCCCTGGCCCAGGAACTTCAGCATGCCACAGGCACTGCCAAAAAAAAAAAAGACTCAGCTTATAATTCATGTTCCCTGAGAGCTTCTTTGACAGCTCTTGCTCGTATCGGTTCCTAGATTCTCTGAACTAGTTTACACCATCTAGGTTAACCCACCATTATTTTGAATATGTGTGTGTGTGTGTGTGTGTATATATATATATATATATATTTTTTTTTTTTTTTTTTTTTTTTTTTTTTTTTTTTTTGCTTTTTAGGGCCGCACCTGCAGCACAAGGAGGTTCCCAGACTAGGGGTCGAATTGAGCTACAGCTGGCCTACACCACAGTCACAGCAACGCCAGATCCGAGCTGTATCTGTGACACTTCAGCTGTGGTATAGGTCGCAGATGTGGCTCGGATCCTGCTTTGCTGTGGCTTAACCCACGAATGAAGCCAGGGATTGAACCCACATCCTCATGGATACTAGTCGGGTTACCTGCCCCTGAGCCACAATGGGAACTTCCCCACCATTATGTCTCAAGTTCAAATTCTCTTTCCCTATCTAGATTACATACTTCTTCAGGGTAGGGACTAGGCACTGTACTTGACTTCCCTTCCCCAAGGTGTAGAACACCTAGTAGGTGCCCTAGAAAACTTGAGGTTGAAAATTTTCTGGTCACATAGCTATTGCATAAATTGAAAATTCCCCACATTTTATAAAGCAAATCCGTGGGTGAAGAGTTAGTGACTGCTTTCTATCTTTGTCTATCTTTGTCACTAGGAAGGGACCCATCTGCTCAATTCAGGTTTATAACCATACCAATGTATCTTTTGGGCTTTTGTACTATCTAGTCCCATAGCGTGGAAGTTGCTGCTCGGGGACATTTGCCTGGCTGGAGCCTCTGTATCATTCAAGTCTTAGCCAGAGTTTCACATCTCTCCTGATCTCCCTAATTATTTGGTCTTTTTGTTTTTTTAGGGCTGCACCCACGGCATATAGAAGTTCCCAGGCTAGGGGTCGAATCAAAGCTGTAGCTTCTGGCCTGTATCCCAGCCATGGCAACGCGGAATCTGAGCCTTGTCTGCAACCTACACCACAGCTCACAGCAACACCAGATCTTTAATCCACTGAGCGAGGCAAGGGATCGAACCCATGTCTTCATGGATACTAGTCGGGTTCGTTAACCACTGAGCCACTATGTGAACTCCTACTTATTTTATTTTTAATTTATCTTTTTGGCCTCACCTGTGGGATGTGGAAGTTCCCAGGCCAGGGATCAAATGCGTGCCACAGAAGTGACAATGCAGGATCCTTAACCCACTGAGCCACCAAGGAACTCCATGATATCCCAATTTAAAATAACTTCCTTGGGGGAAATATTGACTACATATATGTATTTGCTTTTTATATGAATAAATTTCTCTGGAGGGATGCACAAGAAATTAACATTTATTTCTTATATGGAGGGAAACTGGGTGGCTGGGAAATGACTGGGAGAGATACTTCTCAGCATATCTTTTTCTTTTTTTTTCTTTTAAATTCAGACCCATTGAATGTATTATCTATTATCTATTCAAAAATATTCTAAAATATGAATAATATGAATAGCTTCTTGCTGAGCATTCTTTATTTACTTCATAAATTTTATTTACAAAACTGTCAGTAGGCCATAATTTGCTGATCCAATCTCTGTGCTATCATATCTTATGCTATCATATCATCAATAATCATGCTATCATATCATCCATCAGTAATCATGCTAGCATTGATTATTGCTTTACTCATTTCTTACCTACCTTCTCCCACTAGAATGTAAGCTCCATGAAAGCAGGGTACTTTTCTGTCTTACTATCACCATATTCCTGTACCTGGAACAGTTCTGGCTTATAGTAGGTGCTCAGTAAACACTGCTGATGACTGAGTATTTGAATGAATTATGTTTCTCTGGTTGGAAGGGAAGAGCTGCCCGGTTCGGAAGGAGATAAAATGAGATAAACCTTTAGTGGCAGGCCCTCCAGGAGGAATAGTCTCTACTTTGGTCATCTTCAAGAAAGCCCAGCCTAGAGTTCCTGTCATGGCTCAGTGGTTAATGAATCTGACTAGCATCCATAAGGATGCAGGTTCTCTCACTGACCTCGCTCTGTGGGTTAAGGATCCGGCATTGCTGTGGCTGTGGTGTAGGCTGACGGCCACAGTTCTGATTTGACCCCTACCCTGGGAACCTCCGTATGCCACAGGTGCAGCCCTAAAAAAAAAAGGCAAGAAAGCCTAACCTGCAATTATTTTTCTTTTTTTCCTTTGGAGTTCCTAGACCAGGGGTCAGATCCAAGCTGCAGCTGCAACCTAAGCTGCAGCTACAGCAACGCTGGATCCTTAACCCATTGTGCCAGGCTGGGGATTGAACCTGTGTCCCAGCACTCCTGATACACCACAGATCCCAGTGTGCCACAGCGGGAACTCCCTAACCTGTAATCCTGAAAGCAGGTGCAAAACTGTGTACCTCTCCACCGAGGTTACATTGGGGAAGGCAGAGAAACCAGTGGATTCACTACTTTTCTGTTTAGGAGAAAGAACACACACACACACACACACACACACACACACACACACACGCACGGGAAAGCTGCTCAGGTGGCACTTTGAGCTTTGCAAACAGTCGTCCCTGACGGAGTGAGGGAACAGACTTGATACCAGAATGACGACAGGGTTAACAGCCAGGACCCGGGGAGGGGGAGGAGCTGGGGGAGGAGGGAGTTTGGCACTTACCACGTAGGTGGCACATTGCCCTGAACAGACAGTCTGCATCACCATGTGCTGATTCATTTTAGATGTTTCTGAATCAAGGCATTCTTTGCATGTCCAGGGCTGGGCTTTTTGCAGCCATGCAGTACACTGGCCAAGAGAGCGTGGGGTCTGAAGGAGAACCATGCTACTGGGTACAGCCTCCCGAGGGTACGGCCCTGCTCCAAGGGAGCCAGGCTCATCCCACACCATGCTGGAGGTCAAGCAAATAGGTGACCTAGGTTGCACTACTTTTCTTCCTCCCTAAAAAGAAGGTCATCGTGTAGGTTCTTCCTCTTCTACTTCCCCAACACTATCTTTAGCATCAGACATGTCTCAACCCTCAGTCAGAGGCAGATGGGAGGGTTCCCAGTGGAGTGACCTTGAGAAGCAGTGGGAAGGAGTTCCCCAGGCATGGCGTGAAGATTGGTGCCTTCTCTTGCTAGCCATGTAAGTTTGTTCAAATCGTGTAAATTCTCTGAACCTTAAGCTTTCTCAGCTTTCTCTACAGTAACACCTTGTGGAGTGATTTAAATTAGTATACATAAAGTACAAAGAATAATGTAGATGTCTCATAAAGAGAAGGTTTTGGGGGGGATGAAAAGGCGGTGTACTTGTCCAGCAGTGGCTAGGATGGAGAAGGACTGAGTCCATCTTAGACTGGCAGCCTGCAGCTGATCTCATTAAGCCTCATCTCACACAGGAGAGGATGTCCTCTTTTTTTTTTGTCGTCTTTTTCTAGGGCTGCACTCGCGGCATATGGAGGTTCCCAGGCTAGGGGTCCAACAGGAGCTGTAGCTGCCGGCCTACACCACAGCCACAGCAACACGGGATCCGAGCCGCATCTGCAACCTACACCACAGCTCACGGTAATGCCGGATCCTTAACCCACTGAGCAAGGCCAGGGATCGAACCCACAACCTCATGGTTCCTAGTCGGATTCGTTAACCACTGAGCCACAGTGGGAACTCCGAGAGGATGTCCTTTTGACTTTGCTGGTCAGAGTCTAGCCTGGCAATGTGGGGCCCTCAATTTTTTAGCCTAGTGTTCAGATGTGTTGGCTGGTTTTCGTCGGCTTGTTCTCCTGGAGCTTTGAGAGGTCATTGAATCCCTTCTCCTTCCTTCATGTCGAGGGCCCTCCCCCTCAGCACTCCTGGGACATCAGCCGAGGCAGAGGGAGGGGAGTGAGAAGGACACAGCCTCTGGCCTGAAGCCACATGTCCTCTATCCTGTAACCAGATCCTGGGTCTGCGTTTTCCCAAGTGTGCTGCTGGAGCCCATCTGTATTCTGAGGCGACTACTAAGGAGAAGTTTGAGCAGTCTGAGCAGGAGAAGGATGGTGGTCCTTCTGCTAGAAGTGCTGAATGACAGTGGAGCTCATGCACTCAAGACTTGCCATTCTCTTATAGCACAGGTATGCAGCATTCTCTAGCCTATCAGAAGGAAGAGAGATCAGGAGTTCCCGTTGTGGCTCAGTGGATAATGAATCCGACTAGGAACCATGAGGTTGCAGGTTCTATCCCTGGCCTTGTTCAGTGGGTTAAGGATCCGGCGTTGCCGTGAGCTGTGGTGTAGGTCGCAGATGCGACTCAGATCTGGCGTGGCTGTGGCTGTGGCGTTGGACGGCAGCTACAGCTCCTGTTAGAACCCTAGCCTGGGAACCTCCAAATGCCACGGGTGTGGCCCTAGAAGACAAAAAAAAAAAAAAAAAAAGAGAGAGAAGAAGGGGCAGGGATCAGAGGAGGAGGACCCGGGCCATGGGTTGCTTTGGGCAGATCTGTGCCAATGTGACTTGGGATTTCCTACCAGCATGTTACTGAATGTATGACTGGGCCCACCAAGTCCAAGCTTGGGGTGTGTGTGTGTGTGTCTGTGTGTGTGTCTGTGTGTGTGTGTGTGTGGTGGTGCACAGCTCTGTGTATACAGATACTCTGTGTATGCATGAAGTTCAGCACTAGGAGGGCCTCTAGGATTTGTCTGCAGCTTAATCTCCCACCCCCCTGCTCCTGGAGGGGGAGCTGTAACTCTGCCCTCAGGCTACCTAGCTTCATTTCCCCTCCCCCCAACCCACCAGCCTCTCATTCTGTCACAACAAGGAGCTTTGGCAGAAAGGGAGGGAGCGTGGGTGCTGCAGAGAGAAAAACACCCCAAAATTTCAGTAAAATGGCAAGAGAGATGCCAGCACCCAGGGAGCAGGAGCCTTCTGTTTCACACAGCCTGCACTGCTGGGCTGGGGGGCTCATACCATGATTTCCTTTCCTTCTTCCTTCTTTCCCTTCCCTCTTCAGGAGATAGATATTCAGGAAAAGGAAACCTGCAGTGAGGGAGTAAAGGAACACAGGTGTTTGTCTAAGGGACCAAAATCTTTTGTAACCACCAGAACAGGCAGTTCTGGGCCTGGCTTGCTTTGAACTGAGTGGAGTGTGTGCGTGTGTGCATGTGTGTGTGTGTGTGTTAGTGGGGTGGGGGACAATAAAGATAAAGGGCAGATAGAACAGAAAAAAGCAGACACAGTGTTGGTTAGATGCCTGCCTTGGATAACCCATACACGAGTAATTGAAATTTGACTGTATTTATGCAATAGGTTAGCTATTACCCAGTACTTTGCAACATTAGAATAAAGGTGTGTAAATGGAAAAACCTCAAGATCGACGTTTTTCCTCGTGCTTTTGTAATTAGGGCATTTCATTTGAGCAATGGCTCTTTTTGAAAGAATAAAAACCTCTTTTACTCAAAAGTTCAAGAATAAGGTACCATGATCATTTCACCTAAATAAGGGCTGGAGTTCATCTTAATACTATTTGCATACAAAACATTTGAGTTTGTAAACAAGATCCCAAGGGGAATGTTATTCCCACTCAAGAAAACAAGTTACTTTTCACCTCTTTGAAGTATCTATTTGCATTGCAACAATATGGTATTTATAAATCACTAGCAAATCATGAAAGGAACTCCTAGAGGCAATACTTAAAAAAAAAAATAAGGCTGTATTTCTTTGTTTAAAAGCCTATAATGGGGAGTTCTTGTGGCTCAGCTGTCTGAGAACCCAACTAGTATCCATGAGGATGGGGGTTTGATCTGCCTCGATCAGTGTGTTAAGGATCCGGTGTTGCCTTGAGTGGTAGAATAAGTCACAGATGTGGTTTGAATCCTGTGTTGCTGTGGCTGTGGTATAGGCCGGCAGCAGCAGCTCCAATTCAGCCCCTAGCCTGAAAAAAAAAAAAAAAAGCCTATAATGAGTTTGAACAGTTTATTTGACTTATTGATGTCTAATCATATATGATCATGATACCTTCTAACACTTATTGGGTGCTCCTCTGTACCAGGCACTGCATTAAATGCTTTATGTACCTGTTCTCATTTGGCTGTCCAGTCAGGGAACTTTATAGCTGTCACTTTATAGCTAAAGCATAGAGAAGTTAAGTAGCTTAACCAACAACCTAAATGTCCATTGACGGATGAATGGATTAAGAGATGTGGTATATATACACAATGGAATACTACTCAGCCATAAAAAGAACAAAATAATGCTATTTGCAGCAACATGAATGGAACTAGAGACTCTCATACTAAGTGAAGTAAGTCATAAAGAGAAAGAGACATACTGCGTGATATCACTTATATCTGGAATCTAATATATGGCACAAATGAACCTTTCCACAGAAAAGAAACTCATGGACTTGGAGAACAGATTGTGGTCGCCAAGGGGAAGGGGGAGGGAGTGGGATGGCTGGGAATCTGAGGTTAATAGATGCAAACTATTGGAGTTCCCGTCGTGGCTCAGTGGTTATCAAATCCAACCAGGAACCATGAGGTTGCAGGTTCGATCTCTGGCCTCGCTCAGTGGGTTAAGGATCCGGTGTTGCTGTGAGCTGTGGTGTAGGTTGCAGACGCGTCTTGGATCCTGTGTTGCTGTGACTGTGGTGTAGGCCGGCGGCTATAGCTCCGATTAGACCCCTAGCCTGGGAACCTCCATATGCCGCAAGTGTGGCCCTAGAAAAGGCAAAAAGACCGAAAAAAAAAAATAGATGCAAACTATTGCCTTTGGAATGGATAAGCAGTGAGATCCTGCTGTATAGCACTGGGAACTATATCCAGTCACATATGATGGAACATATGATGGAACATGATAATGTAAGAAAAAAGAATGTATACACATATGTGTAACTGGGTCACCTTGCTGTATAGTAGAACATTGACAGAACACTGTAAACCAGCTATAATGGAAAAAATAAAAATCATTTAATATTTTTTTAAAAAGTAGCTTAACCAAGTTCATGTAGGTAGTCAGTATCAAGGCAGAACTTAAATTTGGGTTTTGACTCCAAAGCCCCATCCCTTACCCTGACATGCTCTGTTGCATCCCTTTATGTTTACTGCCCAAGGATGTCACATTATACCAGCAAGAAGAATGACTCTTCAGCTGCCTACAGAGGGGCTGTCCCCACCAAATTCTTGGCTCTTGGGCCAGACTCAGTGTGCAAGGCCAGTGTCTTGATCTTTGGTGTCAGCCCAGCTTGGAGATAATTGCTATTGTTGGAATCAGAGAGGATAAACCCACCTGGGTTATGGCCCATGAATCCCTTTGGGATTTTTCAGTTCTCTCTGGGACAGCAGGTTTTTGTATGATTACCTCGGATAGATGTATAGCCTGGGACATTAGCATGAGGAAATCATGTCACTACAAAGCACATCTTAAAGTATGTATTTAGCACTGTGATCATCAGCCCAGCTGAGAATGAGTTCACAAGGTTCTAGGAAGGGCAGTGACCCTGAATTCCATCTGGAAGGGGTGAGGGAGGGGAAATGGAAGGGGGTGGAATTAAGTGATGGGAACAGATGGAGGGAGGGTGTGAGGGGTACGTGTGACTGGGAGGAAGCTTGCAACCCGCTGAATAATGGAGAACAGCTTTATTACTTTGACTTTTTGAAATAAGAACTGGCTTATGAAGGTGGGGGAGGGGAGCAGCCTGGGAATAAATGAAAAGAGAAAGGAAATTGAAGCCATCATTTCTGGCCTGCTGATGAGCATATGTCAGCATGTCCGTAGCCTCTTGCTGCATTCATTGCTTTTCTAGAGATAAATGGTGAAGCTTACAGGTTCCAGGGGCCTATACTGAAAACTAGAAGGCTCTAGAATATTTTGGTTATGAGGAAAGAGGGCTGGAAGCTGGGGAATAGTTGTCTAGTCTCTGGAGGATTTTTTTTTATATATAAGCTATTTTACTATTACCATTGAATTTAACTGCAAAACTGAAGGGATGTCAAGTAAGAATTTATAAAAGAGGAAGTTAGAAGGTGCTAAGGTCTTTACCAAGATTCGCTGGGGTATCTAGAAGACAAAGAGTTGGAAACATCTTCACAAGCCATTGAGAAGCTAGTAGAGCAGAGACTACTAGGAACAATCCTGCCTTCGGGCCTTCTCTTACATTCTCTGCAAAGGGAGGCAGGCAAAGTGTATACCTGAAACCAGGCACCTTCATCTGGAATTCTTCATTTGACTTTCCTCTGCATCTGAAACTGACAACACTAATGGCCTGAATCTAGCCAGAACATGAATTGGGACTTGAACCAACGTGCTGGGACTCGAACCCAGCCTAAACCCAGATTGGGACTTAAACTCACTTTTTTTTTGGCTTTTTTTTTAAGGGCGGCACCCACGACACATGGAGGTTCCCAGGCTAAGAGTCTAATCAGAGCTGTAGCTGTTGGCCTACACCACAGCCACAGCAATGTGGGATCCGAGCCTCATCTGCAACCTACACCACAGCTCATGGCAACGCCGGATCCTTAACCCGCTGAGCAAGGCCGGGGATGGAACCTGCAACTTGTGGTTCCTAGTCAGATTCTTTCCCACTGAGCCACGACGGGAACTCCCAAAACCCACGGTTTTAAATTAGAATCGCTCACCCTGTGTCTGGACTTACTGAGGTTCAGGTTCTTCGTGTCTCTGTGCAGAAGGAATTCAGCAAGACACAAAGTGATAGGCAAAGAATAGATTTGTTAGGATAGGACGCCTGTGAGAAATGCAAGCGGGCAGGCAAGGAGGCTCTGCCCTGAGGATCCTGTAGGCTACACTTTTATCATCCAAGGGGGGGGGGGTCAGAAAAGACCACCTCTTCCTCTTTCTTCGGGTAGTAGATTCTCCTTAGTATCTGGTATGGTGTGTATTCAAATCAGCAGAAGGTCCTCAACTCCTGCTCTTGGTCTGAATCTGAACGCAGGCCTCATCCCATCCCCCACAAGCAAGCTTGCCTCATTCTGATGACTTTTTTGAGCAATTATTAACTTACAGTGATCTCCCAATATTCCCTAGATTTCCCTCTCTCTCTATGATCCATATTGGGACTTCTACAATCACCCATGCCTACTCCATCCCTATCACAACCAGCCAAAGGGAGTTATTTACCAACAGTTGGGAGAAGTGGGCAAATATCACAACTTGGTTGGTTAACCAAGGTCTGTGGGCTCCTTTGGGATGTAGGAGCCCAGCAAAGGAGGCAGTTTTGCTGCCTCAAAGTCCACACAATCTGAATCCTACCTCTAACAGAAAGAATGGAGAGCCGGGGATGGAAAGAGAGATTAAAGAATGCTATGAATACCAGAATCCTGGGCCCAGGTTTCTGATGGACCAGACACTTGTATTCTCCTGTTGAAAGCCTTGTTCATAAACAGTGCTAGAATCAATAGGTACTTTGGGGGCTTATATGAGAGATAAGTAAAAAAGTATGAGACTGCCCCTATTCTCCAGGAAATGAGTGTCTTCTGATGACATTGGCACCTTCTTTTCTTCTTCATTGTTTTCACCTGTGTGATCCTTTACCTCTATACTTTCCCTCTTGTTTTCTTTTCCTCTCTGTTTTCTGGCCATTTTTTGTTCCCTTCAGTTGAAGATTCCCTTCAACCTTGTCTCTTGGTCTTCGCAACTTTGCTTAATGATAAGCAGGCTGCACTGTTTGCTCCAGACTGCCTTAGGCCTCCAGGGGAGGTTAAAATTCTGTGGTCCTGCAAGCATGTCTAGACTTGGACAGGCACAAATATCCCTGATTTCCCAGAGTTTAGAAACTGCTTGAATAAACTAATCTAATCTGCCAAAGGCAGGTGGGGCCTGTATCAGAGGAGTCTTAGCCATGTCCAAGTAATATTAAACATGAGTCAGAGTTCCCACTGTGGCCCAGCGGGTTAAGAACCAGACTAGTATCCATGATGATGCAGATTCTATCCGTGGCCTCGCTGTGGATTAAGGATCCGGTGTTGCCGCAAGCTCCAGCATTGGTCAAGGATGTGGCTTGGATCTGGTATTGTTGTGGCTGTGTGTGGGCTGGCAGCAGCAGCTCTGATTCAACCCCTAGCCTGGGAACTTCCATATGCCACAGGTGTGGCCTAAATAAATAAATTAAGAGTCAGCGAGTCCTGCTCTCACTTTTTAAGTCTAATATGGAACAAGTTGGCATGGAATGATGGGGGGAGGAGTGTGGCTAATTAAAATTATAATAATAATTTGAAACAAGCAGAGAAAGACCATAGGAAAAGTCAGTTTCATGGGTGAGATACTCTGTTTTCCCACATTTTATATTTGGTGAGTGTGTGCAAGCAATCCACACACTCAGACTGTACTTACTTTTCAGCTACAACTTCAGTTTCAAGAAAACCTAAATTTGAAGCTCTCACCCAGTCTTTTTTCCTTTACTGAGCATCAGGGCCCCTGTGGTGTTCTTGGCATTAGTAACTTCAAGAGTTGAATAGCTTGTGTAAGTGACTTTGTGTGGAAAGTGACACTTGAATTTTCCTTGCTCAGCCTCAGCTATGCCTCAGTCACTAAAGGTGAATTGTGCATTGGCGTTTTAATCAGGGAGTGGGATCGTCTCAGATGGCTTTGCATACCCTATGGGAGAAGGAACCTGAATTTGTTCTCCTAATCCACAGTTGCCACTTTAACTCTAGACTGCTCAGGAACAAAGGGAAGTTAGCTTGGTTCCCTCCCCATTGCCCCCCCAAGTTCATTCATTTATTCACAAACAGTTTCAGACCCTGGAAATGTGAGAATGGAAAAAAAATATGGTCCCTATCCTCTAACAGGCACAATCTTGTAGGGAAGACAGGCATAGAAATAATCACAATCCAGACTGGTAAATTCCTATTGTCCAGGTAACATGTGGTCTCAGTGGAGGAAACAGCTAAGATGAACCAGGGAAGGAAAGAGGCACTTAAGCTAGATCTTCTTAAAGGATGAGTTGAGAGAGTTGGCCAGTCTGAATGGAAGGAAAAAGCAGGTTCCAGACAAAGGGACTAGGAAAGACAAAGGTACAAAGAACCATGATAAATGCAGAGAATGGTGGGTTTAGTATGAGGTTCCCAGGCTATGGGTCGAATTGCGCTACAGCAGGAGTAAGAGGTGAGGGATGTCCTGCAGGAGTCTGAAAAGAGGACTAGAAAGTGAAGTTGGAGACAGTTGTAAAGGGACTGAGGTACTCTGCTAAGAAGTGTGGACTTGAACACATAGGCAGGCAGAACACTGTTAAACAAGGAATAGGACAAGCTGTGATTTTCTTTGTAAAGAGGTCAGAGAATAGAGTTGGGGTGGCAACGGTACATTAGGGTCCCACGTATATCTGTTTTCTATCATGGTCCTCAACTGGGAAATTGTTTCCTTCCTCCATTTTTCTCTTTTCTTCCACAAAAATGTGGAGAGCTCTTATCATAAACTAGGCTCTGATTTTCCTGGGAAAATGCAAATGAATCAAAACCTCTCCCTGCTCAGAGAAGTTTGCAGTCTGATTTGGCTATTCCCAAACTCCATACCAGCGTGTACATAGGTCCATTTCACTACCCTGGTGAAATGAGAAAAAACCAAGACAATGTAACAAATCTTTAAATAAAGCTAAATGTATTCAATATAAAACCTCTCCTCTTTAATGTGAAGTTATCCTCGTATGTTCACTCTTTCCCAAAAAGATGATAGTAGATGGTAGTTTTTTATTTTAAACTTACTTACTTGACACAATGTCAAATCAGCCATCTTTTGTCATATCTCAAAAATTGAGTATGTGAGGGAAACTTCCTGGTTAAAGGTTTCCTCATTCCAGTGGTGGGAGTAAGAGAAGGCCTTCTTTGTCCAAAGGAGTGGACCTATGCAGGGAACTTGAATCTACTGATCATGACTGAGACAAAAGCAGGCTTTCATGTCACTTCCCACTTTGCCTAGACTCAGAAGTGAGCGAAGGGAAAGAGAAAACAAACGTGCACATGCGCACACACCCACACACACACACACAGAAAAAAGTTTTTAAAAAAATTTTTTAGGATTTCTTAAATTTTTCGGATTTCCCATTGTGGCTCAGTGGTAATGAACCCGACTAGTATCCATGAGGACTCAGGTTCAATCCCTGGCCCCACTTAGTGGGTTAAGTGTCCAGCGTTGCCATGACCTGCTGTGTAGGTGCAAGACGCTGCTCGGAACCTGGGTTACTGTGGCTGTAGCGTAGGGCAGCGGCTGCAGCTCGGATTCAACACCTAGCCTGGGAACCTCCATATGCTGCAGGTGCAGCCCCCCCCCCAAAAAAAAAGAAAGAAAGAAAGAATAAAAAAGAAAAAAATTTAAAGAAATAAGGGAAGGGAAGAGTTCCTAGTCCCAAGAAGAGTCAGAGTTCACTCATCTCCTGTCTGGAGAGCCGCTGCTTGTCTCCTGACAGTGGTGAGCGGATGACTGATGTTCCAGGGGCCCACGGGCCCAGGAGGTCTGAGTTCACCTCATCTGGTTGGGAAAAGGACACCAACTCTACAGAGAGGTCCAGCAAGTGTAACAGGAAAAACTGGTGAAACAGGAAGAGTCTGTTCCAGAGTGAGGAGCCTCTGTCTCTGTCTTTTATGGGGTAATGGAATTTGGTCACCAGCTTTTATCAAAACCAACCAGGCATTCAGGTTTCCCATGGCCCAGGCACAAATAACCCACTCACTAATCCCTTTAATCATATCACTTAGCTGGTCACACTCCTGCGATCAGCAAAGCAGTAACACCTAAACTCAGACTACTGCACGCCAACAAGACTACATCAGCTTGTTTATAGCTTAGGGCTTATTGGTTTAAACTAATTTAAGAATTTTTGGGGGGACCAAATGGAAAAAGCCTTCATATGAGTTGGCAATCCTGCTTAGTGAGCATGATGCAGTGCGTGCATACAATGCAGAGGTTGGGGAGCTACTCGTCTTGGAAGAGAATCAGACAATAGTGTTATAATTGCATGTACAAAGGCACAAAGAACCTTGGTATAGGGGGAGGATGATGAGCTTAGTATGAGTAGAGGTGAGATGTATTTGGTGGGAGTTTCTCAAAAGAGGAGTAGAAAGGGAGGTTGGAGCCTGATCCTGAGGGGTCAGACCAGGGTAGAGTCTTAGGAAGTAGAGCTGAGGAGAGCGGCTGACCCTGGGACTGGGGAGGTTGGGGGAGGCATTCCCAAGGGGCTGGCCAGGGGACGGGTCTCTTGCCTAGCCCTCTCTTTAAGCTTCTCTTCTTTTCTTCCTTTCTCCCTGCCCCACATTTCCTGTGATGCCAGGCCCAGAACATCCTCGCAGCCTGCTGCTCTAATTACTTCATTCCATTTTAATTCTGCTGAGTTAGGAGCCTGTGAACTCAAGAGGAAATTCACGCAAAATACCCAACAAATTGAATGTGCTGGCATTTCAGAAATATGTGTGACCCTATCTGCCCCTTCCTGCTCTCTTCCTCTAGCGCTGCCTTGACGGGCAGCAGATTGAAAAATCAAGAGTGGGCTGTGCTGATGGGAAGAGGTGGTGACCCTGATGGCATAAGATTTGGGGTTTAATTGATCACGTGAGTCATTACCTTTTGGGGGAAGAGAGAGGGACAGGTGAGGGCTTATAATAGGAGGTTTACCTGGCCACTTGGGAGACTTGCAGGGTGCATCTTTGCAGCTCCATAGCATTGTGAACATGTGTGTGTTGTTTCCTCCTCACTGGAGAAATCTGCAAATTAGTAGATACCTTACTTCAAGCTGTTTGTTGATGGAAATGTAGAGAATGACCTCTTAAAATGAGGGGATTTCACTTTATAAATCAGCAGTTCTCAAGTTTTTTGGTCTTAGCATTCTTCCACACTCTAAAAAATTATCAAGGGCCTCCTGGAGCTTTTGTTTATGTGGCTTATATCTATCAGTATTTACTTTATTAAAAATTAAAACTGGGAAATTAAAAGAATATTAATCCATTTTAAAATAACAATAAATGTTATATATTAACAAAATAACATGGAGTTCCCGTCGTGGCACAGCGATTAACGAATCCGACTGGGAACCATGAGGTTGCGGGTTCGATACCTGGCCTTGCTCAGTGGGTTAACGATCCAGTGTCACTGTGAGCTGTGGTGTAGGTTGCAGACGTGGCTCAGATCTGGTGTTGCTCTGGCTGTGTCATCGGCCAGTGGCTATAGCTCCGATTCGACCCCTAGCCTGGGAACCTCCATATGCCGCGGGTGTGGCCATAAAAGGGCAAAAAGACAAAAAAAAAACATATTTTGGTGAAACCCTGTATTTTTCAATAAAAATTAGTAATAAGATTGGCATGTTTTACCTTTTTGCAAATCTCTTTAATATTCAGCTTAATATTAGAATACACTCAGGTGTTCCCTTGTGGTACCTGGATTAAGGATCCAGTGTGGTCACTGCTCTGGCTCAGGTTGCTGCTGTGGCTCGGGTTTGATCCCTGGCCCAGGAACTTCCTCATACAGCAGGTGCTAAAAAAAAAGGGGGGGGGAAGAAGACACCTGGATTC
>PVHT020000128.1:1901729-1914092 GCA_004024745.2 Catagonus wagneri
CAGCAACGCAGGATCCGAGCCGCGTCTGCAACCTACACCACAGCTCACGGCAACACCGGATCCTTAACCCACTGAGCAAGGGCAGGGATCGAACCCGCAACCTCATGGTTCCTAGTCAGATTCGTTAACCACTGCGCCACGACGGGAACTCCTCAGCCAGTGTTAATACATTGTTTTGGTTGAAGTATGTGAAGAAAATCTGGCCTCACAGAGATGGAAAAGAAAGGAGTATTTTAGTTTTTAAATAATTGTGGATATTTTTCTTTGATACTACACCAAAACTCGACACATGGTAATTTCTTAAAGATCTGAAACCAATATGGAATCTGAAACCAATCAATTCTCTTACTACCTTAAAATCCTTTGGTTTACCTTGCACTTTGAATAGATTTTATAACATCATACATCGGTCACTTGGAAAATATAGATCCTGTGAGTTATACAGATCAACCAAATGTTGATACACTTAATTGTACCGTATTTAAAAAATTACATTGACTATATCACCATCAGTCTCATCAGAGAAATCTTTAAGCATTGGGAAGCTGTCAAGTTCATGTGGCAGATACAAGTGCTCCAGAATTCTAATTTTCACTGGAAAGCTTGAATTTTATCACTGGCAAAAAATGCTGTTGGGTTGTTTTCCTTGAAGTGAGAGGCTAGCTTTGTTCATTTTGGGGTAACTGTCTGCCAGACACTCAAATCTGAGTAATCTTAGTTTGTCTTCCAGTCATTCTAGCACATAAAAATGATATTCTGTTCTCTGGTGGCTTAGGGGGTTAAGGCTCCAGCATATTCACTGCTGTGGCATACATTTGGTCCCTGGCCATGAAACTTCCACATGCCATGGAAAAAAAAAATTCCATGAAAAAAGAGAATAATTCAGCTTGAAACTTAAAAAAATTGCCAGAGTGGGAGTTCCCATCGTGGCTCAGTGGTTAACGAATCCGACTAAGAACCATGAGTTTGCGGGTTCGATCCCTGGCCTTGCTCAGTGCGTTAAGGATCCGGCGTTGCCATGAGCTGTGGTGTAGGTTGCAGACGCGGCTCGGACCCCGCGTTGCTGTGGCTGTGGCGAAGGCCCGCAGCTACAGCTCCTGTTAGACCCCTAGCCTGGGAACCTCCATAGGCCGCGGGTGCGGCCCTAGATAAGGCAGAAAGACAAAAAAAAGATTGCCAAAGTGCTTTTCCTGGAGACAACTGTTGTACTTGGGATACAGTGAAAGTGCTTTATGTGTATGTCCTATTTCCTCAGAAAGAATATTAAAAAGATGTCCTCAAGGGTTAAGATTCAGTAAAAATTAATGGTATATGTAATTTTGTGAGTTAAATATTTTTTACTGCAATGAGGAATACAAGGACTGCTTGTACACTTTAGCGTCAGGCTTTTTTTTTCTCTTAAAGAATAAAATTTATTTTTGAATAATTTTAGGTTTACAAGAAAATTATAAACACAGCACAGAGAGTTCCCATATACTCCTCACTCAGTTTCCTGCGTTGTTCACGTAGTGCCACGCTTTGATTTGTGCTAAGGCGCAAGCTATTTTACCCACTGTTGCTATGGCACTATCACTGCAGATGACAACACAGTGAAAAAGGCAAGTAATGTCTTAACAGTTTTATGAAAATAGTTTTAACCTTATGGACTTTTAGGTTCTTGGGTTCCTCTGAGGAGCCCATGGGTCATACTTAGAGAACCGCTGCCCTGAATACTGTATCCAGGTTCCTCAGGGTTTGACTCCAAATCCTCTTTTTTTTCTCACTCTCTGCTCTCTCCTTAGGCAAACTTATCTACTTGCCTTTGATCTTTTCTTTTCTTTTTTTAATTTTTTGCTTTTTAGGGCTGCACTTGAGGCATACGGAAGTTCCCAAGCTAGGGGTCTAATTAGAGCTATAGCTACCTGCCTACAGCACAGCCACAGCAACGCCAGATCCAAGCTGTGTCTGCGACCTATGCCACAGCTCATGGCAATGCCCGATCCTTAACCCCCTGATCAAGGCCAGGGATCGAAACTGCGTCCTCATGGATACTAGTCAAGTTTGTTTCTGCTGATCCACAACGGGAACTCCCCTTCGACAGACTTCTGAGCAAATGACCCACATGTTTGTTATCTCTAGCCCTGACCCCTGCCTGGAGCTGGAGACCCATGTCCAGCGGCCAACTCAACACTGGTGGCTGGACGTCTCAAAGGCTCTGGAAGAGCATCCTAAGCCTTCGCTTGTGGTCTTCTCCCTTGTCTTCTATCCGGGTGTACAAGCTGGAATCCTTGTTCTCACCACATTTGCCCTTTTCCATTTTCAATCAATGACCAAGTGCTGTTAATTTTACCTCCTAAATATCCTTTTAATCCAGACTTCTCTCTGACACTACCACTACCACCACTACAAAAATTAGAGGCACCATTGTCTCTTACTGGAATTACCACAATAGTTTCCCTTCAGTCATTCTCCTCATTGTAGCTGAGTGATCTTTTCAAAATGTGTATTTTATCCTGCCAAAACTCGGCTAAACCCTTTCATAAGGAGTTCCTGTTGTGGCTCAGTGGAACGACTCTGAATAGTATCCATGAGGACGCGATTTGATCCCTGGCCTTGCTCAGTGGGTTAAGGATCTGGAGTTGCTATGAAATGTGATGTAGATTGCAGATGGGGCTCAGACCTGGCGTTGCTGTGGCTGTGGTGCAGGCCAGCAGCTACAGCTCCAATTCAACCTCTAGTCTGGGAAACCTCCATATGCCACAGGTGTGGCCCTAAAAAGACAAAAAAATAATAATAATAAATAAATTCATGACTTCCCATTGCTCTCAAAGGTTAAAATCCTTCCCATGGGCTGACTCCCTAGTCTAGGTCAGGTTCTTTGGCATATGCTCTCCTAGAACACGTTCCTTTCCTTCATAATGCTCGTCATGGTTTGTACTTAAATATTCATGAGTGGGATTATTTGGTTAGATTGTAAGTTGCCTCTTGATGAAACTGTAAATTATGTAAGAGCAGATATTCTATAAATATTTGCTGAGTCAGTGATTGAATGAGGCCTAGGACAATTCCTCTAAGCCCAGATTGACCACTGAAAAATAAGTCGCCTGTCCCAGGCCCCTGAGTTGGGGGAAGACCTATTTTTATTTTTATTGTCTCATAGCATTTCAAAGAAAAATGTTGCCTGTGTGAGGCTTTCCATCAAAGCATCCTTCTAGGTGTGGGGGTGCATTTATCTTCCTCTTGACACAGAAGCCCTCTTTGCTCCCCATCACTCATGCTGCCAACGCTCTTGGAGAGGGTTAGCTAGCAATCCTGGCCCTTTGGAAATATAAAGAAGGACACAGCTCTTTCTCTCACTAGGTACTTAGCTAGGAGGCTCATTTCAGCAAAAGAATATAAAATGTATCGAGTAGAGGTGCCAAGAGGGAAACAAAAAGATGTTAAGTTATGACATTGGTCCTTAGGGTGACTTCAGTCTGTTGTAGAGGACAGAACCCCATCTTGGGTTTTTCTGTTTTTGTTTTTGTTTTGTTTTGTTTTGTTTGTTTTATTTTTGGCGGAGGTCAGTATAGCCTTGGAAGTAGTCTTTCCTACAGGAGGGAAGGGAAATAATGTTTATTAAGCACCTACTATATTATTAAACAACTACCAGGCACTTTGACCACTGACCTCTCATTTAGTCTTTACAAGAGCCCTATGAAGTAAGAATTATTATCCCATTTCTTTACATGAGAAAACAACTGAGGCCCAGAGAGGTTAGGTAACTTATATAAGTTACACAGTATAATATATCACTCGCCCACTCCACAGACCCTTTGTGACTCCGTACTGCTCAGAACTTGGCTTCGGGGAATGTTATATACCACACAACACCCCTCACCCCAACCTCTTAAACCACCACGTACACACCTCCATCCTCCTCTGTTCTTAGGTGACTGAAACAAAGGAGGTTCTGACCCAAGGTAAGTCAGTTCATGGGCTAGCCAAGCACCTGATTTATGGCCTGGTGGGAAAAGCCTAAGTTGAACCAATCTGATCCCCACTATTAGAAACCTTAACCTATCAACTACAATAGAAAAAAATAAAAACCTTAAAAAAAGAAACCTCAACCTAAAGCAAAGAGTTCCCCAGCAGTGACCAGAGCCTGCAGGAGAATCAGACTTGCCCACTGTGGCTGAATCACATTAAGGGCGAGTGGCGCCTGAAAAGGAAGAACCAAGGCCTCCAGCTGCAGAAGAACCTTGAATCTAGACTCTTCCCCAGCTCCGTTGCCTGCCCCTGGGTTGTCCTGAGAGGCCCCATGTGGCTCCTTTTCCCATAAGGCTTGGACTCACAGTGTTATAGAGTGACAGAGTCAGAATCTGACGCAAGCTCATCTGACTGCACAGCCTGGTGTCCCTGTAGAGGGTGAGTCTCTGAGTCGTGTCAAGGGCCCAACACCCTGGGAGTGAACACAGTCAACTGTGCAGAGAGGGGCCAGGTTAAAGAAGGAGTTCCTGTTTTGGCTCAGTGGGTTATGACCCTAACTAGTATCCATAAGGATGAGGGTTTGATCCCTGGCCTCGGTCACTGGGTTGAGGATCTGGCATTGCCGTGAGCTGCTGTAGGTCACGGGTGTGGCTTGAATCTGCCGTTGCTGTGGCCATGATGTAGGCCAGCAGCTGCAGCCCTGATTTGACCCCTAGCCTGGGAACTTGCATATGCTACAGATTTGGCTCGAAAAAGAAAGAAAAAAAAAGAAGCAGAAGAAGAATGTGTGAGGAACGCTCTCCTGCTGGGTGATATAAGGTGGTCAAAAGACTGATTAATAGTGGCTGGCCTTGCTTTGAGAATCCTCCTGAGAAATACAAACCACAGCCAGTTACAGCTCAGTGTGCAGCATCATGTTTGAAGTCATCAGTCATCCGTGACATCACTCAGTGATGCCATTCCCATAAAGGCCTAGACCTTGGGCAAGTCAGAGTGGGAAACGACCAAGAGCACAGGCTTTGGAATTGGGAGGATTGGAATTCAAACTCTCTTCCTGCCCGTCTGTCCTTGGCAAAAGCATCACTGCTTTCCCAGTCTGTTCTTGTGTCCTCACTGGTAAAAACGGGGAAAATTCCTACTTCACAGTAAGGATCACAAGAGATAAATATGCAAGACCCTACATGGGAGGAGTTAGTATTTAATGGGTATGGAGTTTTAGTTGGGTAAGATGAAAATTCTCTGGGAGTTCCCACCGTGGTGCAGCGGTTAACGAATCCAACTAGGAACCATGAGGTTGTGGGTTCGATTCCTGGACTCACTCAGTGGGTTAAGGATCTGGTGTTGCCGTGAGCTGTGGCGTAGGTTGCAGATGCGGCTCGGATCTGGCGTTGCTGTGACTGTGGTGTAGGCCAACAGCTGTAGCTCTGATTTCACCCCTAGCCTGGGAACCTCCATATCCAGTGGGTGCAGCCCTAAAAAAGAAAAAAAAAAAGAGAGAGAGAAAATGCTCTGGAGAGGGATGGCAGTGATGGTTGCACAACAATGTGAATGTACTTAATGCCACAGAACTCTATATTTAAAAATGGTTAAAATGATAAATTTTCTGTTATGCATGTTTTACGTTTAAAAAAAAAAAAAAAGACTATGGAATTCCCGTATGGCTCAGTGGGTTAAGAACTCGACTAGTATCCTTGAGGATGCAGATTCAGTCCCTGGCCTCGCTCAGGGAGTTAAGGATCCCACATTGTAGGTCGCGGATACAGCTCAGATCTGATGGCACCACAGCTCTGATTTGACCCCTAGCCTGGGAAACCCTATATGCCACGAGGGCAACCCTAAAAAGACAAAAGAAAATAAAAACACTTGAAATTGGTCTCCCAGGCAGCAAGTTGTAGCAGAAGCCAAGGTTTAGTCAGTCCTGGTGCCTGTAACCCAAGGCAACACTCTGGTCTCTCCTCCAAGACCCTGAGGCCCGGAACCCACCACAGCCCCTGCCCCAGAGAGCCAGGGGCCTATCAAGGCAATGAAGTAAAATCCCCAGACCTGGGAGGTCAGGACAGAGCCATGAACCGAGCACTTTCCAGGGGCAGAGGCGAGTTGGGCTCGAGACTTGACCAGGCCCAGCCTCAGGATGCCAGGCCACAGGGCAGTGTCCAGGGCTCCGATTGCTGAGGCTCTCTCTGGGGGAGAGGGGAACAGAGAGATTCCTCATCAGGGAAGAGAGCATGGCTGAGCCACATCTCTGCTGGAAATACCAGAGCTCTGCTGGGAAGGTTCCTTTCTCTCTAGACATCGGCTTTCTGACCACGCCACTAGCAGTGCTCACTATGTGTTGTGTGGAGCTGGCCTGGTGCCCCACCCTGTCCTTACAGTAACCTCCCTGGCTCCCCTAAAGCTGTGCCTGTGTTAATACGATAATACCCTGATTATGGCCAGGAGATGACTTCAGCTAACTGATGAGGCCCTCTGGAATGGCATCTGAGGCACTGCCTGAATTTCCTCCCGAGAGGAGGCAGCCGGGGCTCAGGGCGGGAGCACAGGCACTGGCTGGGAAATTGCATCCAGGAAAGCACTGAGGGGGAAAATTGGAAGTATCAGAATTTTCCAGGTTGCTGTTCCACAGGGGCCAAACATCGTTAGCAGCAGCACTAATTATGATCCAGGGGTGTCAGGCCTGGCTGCCTAGCCTGCCCAGGCAGTCCTTGCGAGCGGCCTTGGGAGCCAGCAGGGCAGAGGCAGAGCTGTAGGAAGGCCTGGGAAGCTGGGAGAAGAGAGACTGCAGGGTCACTCGGACACGTGGGGAAGAGGACCTGGATCAGGTTCAGTTGCGGGGTGCCCACCCGTCCTTCAGCATCCTCGGGGTGTGATCGGAAGGGTGGAATCAGATTTTGCTGGAATGATTTCTACCTGCCAGGAGTTCAGAGTTGTCTCTACTTCCTCTCTTCTCATTCTCTCTTGTCTTTAATGCTACATTGAGAATTCTCTTGTCGGTGTCACCGATGGCTTCTCATTTCAGTGGCATCTCTATATCTTCCTCTTACTCATCCTAGCAGCAACATTTGACGCAGACATTCTCTTGTTTCTGCTTAAAGCATCCTGTTCATTTGGCTTCCCACAGGCACTCCTCTCTCAGTTCTCCTGCCTTCTGTGCTGGCTCCTCATTTTCGCTATCTCTGATGCCCTGGGACTGTCATCACATTTTTTCTTCTTTCTCCACTCGCACTTCCTGAGTAATCCCAGGTGTCTCAGGACGTTAAAGTCAGCTACATGCTTTTTGGGTTTTTGTTTGTTCGTTTTTTGCTTTTCAGGGCTGCACCCATGGCATATGGTGGTTCCCAGGCTAGGGGTCCAATCAGAGCTTCAGGTGCCACCTACAGCACAGCCACAGAAACCCCAGATCCGAGCCATGTCTGCGACCTACACCATAGCTCACGGCAATGCTGGATTCTTAACCCACCGAGTGAGGCTAGGGATGGAACCCTCAGCCTCGTGTTTCCTAGTCAGAGTCATTTCTGCTGAGCCACAGTGGGAACTCCGGAAATGTAGTCCTTTTTCTGAGCAGCCTTGTGCCCAGCTAAATGTATGTGGAAGGAGTGACTGAATTTAGGGGGTAAATGAGTGGGCTCAGCCATAGCCTCCTAAGCGGTTTTCCTGCTTCTGCTCTATCTTCTACAGGTTGTTCTCAAAACAGCAGTCAGAGTTGTCCTGTAAAATCAGAACATTTCACTCCTTTGTGCAGGACTTTCTAATCACTTCTTCCTCTCTGGGAATGAAATCTAAAATCCCTACCACAGTCTACAAGGCCCTATTTAACCTGAGCACCAAGTTCTCTCTGAACTTATCTCCTGCCTCTTTCCACCTTGTTTACTCTACTTCAGCCATACTGGACTCCTTGCAAAATGCCCGCACCGCGGTTCCTCTGCCTGGAACGCTCTTCCTTCAGGTAGCTTCAAGACTGGCTTCTTCACTTCCTGCAGGTGTCTGTTCAAACACTACTTCCTCAGAGTAGCTTTTCTTGACCCATATTCCCACCATCCCTAGCCCCCTTACCTGCTTTGTTTTTTCCAAGACAGTTAACACCACCTGAAACTGAGGTTTTTCACCCACTAGGCCATAAGATCCAGGGTCCACAAATAGCAAGTGTGCTATAAATTCTTGTTGAATGAATTAATGGATGAAGATGGCCGTGCCGGGATCAAAGGTGGCAGAATGGGGCTTCTTTCCTAATCCTTTCAGGGAGGACTCATTTCTTAAACTTGGTTGTGGTTCCAGCTTGGAAGCAGAGACTCTTAGTTTCTTGCTTCTGGGTACTCCTTTCAGTTCAATTGATAAGATATTCACTAGATAGCTGGAATGTTATGCATCTAGTGTGGTGACTATAACAGGAGACTAAGCTATAAATCAGTACTGGCCCTCAGGAAACATAGTTTGGTTATGTGAACTGAGGTTTGGCATTTGCCATCAGCCTCTACATGGGGTCAAACATGGGCCACTGCAGCTGCCAACCAGCAGCACCCCCTGAGTGGAGCTCAGGGTGGAGACCAGGAGTGAGGCCCTCTGTGCTCTGGGAAAACTGGAAGAATGGGCCTTCAGGTAGTTGGATATTTTCAGGAGAAGATTTTAGGAGCCCAATTCTTGCATCTCCTCATATCTAGCAAAACACTAGGGTCTGTCAACGATGACTAATGTCTGTGACTGCTGGGGACCTTCACGAGACCAGCAAAGAACTTCTGTAAAAAGTGTGCATGGGTGCAGGCCCCTCCCCTTCACCTTGATGACTTAGATCTTCCTCTTTGGAGGAGGCTATAGTTGATGGGCAAAACAAAAGATGTCATGGTCACCTGTGAGAACAGCCGCTCCCAAAGGTGGGCCACTGAGCCCTGAGGGAACTCAGGAAAGCCTATCAAAGATATGATTCCAGTAAGCCCACTGCATAAAAATGGTTTTCTGTAAAGCTGGTCATCTGTAAATCTTTTGTTCCTGCTACCTCCCCAGGGTTGTAAAAACTCATATATCCTAGCTTCCCACTTGTCCCCTCGGAGTGGTTTCTCTGGGCTACCTGAGATGTTGTCTCCCTGGGCTTAAGTGCTAATTTCACCCCAAATAAAACTTAACCGTCAACTTTCAGGTTGTATTTTTTTTAGTCGACAGGAGCCTAAATTTTGTAACTTTTATTTTTTTTTACTTTGCAAGTATGGCCATTCAAGTACAGTATTAAAGGTCAGGAAAGGGTGGCCGCACTCTTTCTTAATGGCAGTACCTCCCTGGGTGGGAGGAGAGGGGTGGGTGTGAAGAAAAGCTGGCCCATTATAGATTAGAGTTTTAGGTTACGATTGGCTTCTCTCTGTTGCTCCCTGTGGAGTAGGGCCTCACTCACTGCTGGTCTGCTTAAAAAAAAGTTTGAAATAGTTCTTGTTCGGAGTTCTGGTCATGGCTTACTGGTTAACAAACATGACTAGTATCCATGAGGACACAGGTTCAATCTCCGGCCTTGCTCAGTGGGTTAAAGATCTGGTATTGCCACAAGCCGAGGTGTAGGCTGGCAACTGTAGCTCCAAATTGAGCCCTAGCCTGGAGACCTCCATATGCTGCAATTGCGGCCCTAAAAAAGACAAAAAGAAATAGTTCTTGTTTGATGGATGAGGGGAACAGACCAAAGACACAGCAGATAGCCAGAGGGCCGGGAGATGGTGGGGAGGGATGGGAGTCTCAGGGCTGGCCTAGCTGGAGGGAAAGGTGGCTTAGAAAAACTGAGCGGGAGATAAATTACAGAAAGGGTTGTTCCATTATCCTTTCCTGCTCTGGGCAAAATGCGAAAGGTCAGGATGGTTATTTTCCCAGACTTGTCTGTGCAGGGCCACTGAGACGCTGCTCTGACATTTACAGTCCAAGATCAGAGGACTCCTCTGAGGCCTAGCTCTGGATTTCCACATTGGGAAAGTGCCTCCCCCCACTTCGGATGAGGCTGCTTTTGTGGCGCCTCCTAATTCTCCTGACATTCCCATTCCATCTGAGGGCTGGAGCCAAGAGCATTGGAACTACCTAGAGGACTTGTTAAAATAAGATTACTGGTTGTTACATCTAGAATTTACTAATTCAGAGGGTCCGGGGTGGGGCCTGAGAATTTGCATTCACAGCCAGACTGGGAGAATTCTTGGCCTGGGGCAACTGTAAGAAATTGGTTTAGCACGGAAAGAGGGGAGAAAGAAACGAGCAGGGGATACATGCAAAAAGGCTGCGATCATGATTTATTGGAGAATTTGGCTCCTGGGCAAGGTTCCGTGACTCTGGGGCATGGAGTCAGGGAAGTCGTGCCTGGGTTGGGGAGCGCAGGGGTTTTTAAGCCTTGTTGGTTCTGGGTCTGGATCCGGGTAGTGCCTTTGCCAACTTAGGCAAGGGACCACCGTGTCCCTAGGTGATGGGTCGGGGATAGGCGTTTGGGGGCTTTCCGGGTAGGTGTGGCTTCGATCGTCCATTGGCACGGGTGGGGCTTGCGGCCTATCTTCCCGCACAGGCTTGTCCATTCCTCATGGGGTCTGTTTGTTTGATATGATAAGTCTCTTTGCCATTTGGGGGGCCGCTACTCGTCCCCGCCGGCCTAACAGCAACAAATTTGGGTCTAAATGGGTCACATCCTTGATCTTCCTCTCCTGCCCTTTCCCCCAGTTCCCCAGCTACAAGGAGGTGGGTCTTGAGTTATCACAAGATTAATTTAAATTTGATGTCCTAGTTCCCGTTGTGGCTCTGACCTGTATCCATGAGGATGCTGCTTTGATCCCTGGCCTCGCTCAGTGGGTTGGGGATCTGGCGTTGTGTAGGCTGGAGACGGCTCAGATCCCATGTTGCTATGATTGTGCTGTAGACTGGCAGCTGCAGCTCCGATGTGACCCCTCCCCTGGGAACTTCCATATTCTGTGGGTGCGGCCCTAAAAAAAAGAAGAAAAAAAATTAGATGTCAAGGGAGATCCCTGGTGGCTCAGCAGGTTAAGGATTGGGCGTTGTCACTGCTGTGGCACAGGTTAGATCCTTGGCCCAGGAATTTCCACGTGCCCTGGACGCAGCCTAAGTAAATAAATATATACATAAAATCAAGGATTTCCTGTCAGAGTTACCAGAGCAGTCTCAGGAGTCACCCTCCCTGAGAACCTCTAAACCTCTTCCTCTGTCTGCCTGTGTCTGGATGAGCGCGTTTTTATCCCCCCAGCCCCTCCCATGCCCGGGGGGAGGGGGAGCCCCTCCTCAGGCAGGGAATCCCCGCACCTGAGACTTGCAGAAAAACTTGCAGGTGGAGGATGGGAGAACAATAGATGCAGGGTAAGCTGAGGGAATCTGGTCCCTTCCTAGATTTCTCTTTCTTTGAGATTAAAATATTTGTTTCTTCCTGGGCTCTGCTCATGCCAGCGTCTGGGAAACCACTTATGCTTAATGTCCCCAACCCATTAGCAGCCCAGCATGGACTCTGCTAATCAGGCTTCTTAATGGCAGCACTGTGAAAAGTGAGGTTGTCTCTGCACCAGCTTCCCAGCCTCAGCTAGAAAGGAAGCATCTTGACAAAGATCAGGACCTGGGTGGGCTCAGAGGTGTCCTGAGTATGATTCTTGCCAGTGCGGGAGGCCCATCTAATTAACGGTGCACTGTCTTCCCCTCCATTTCGGTAGAGAGGCCAGTGGAGGCCCGTCGGGCACCGTGGTTGACATAACAAGACCCCCACTCCTACTCTAGCCTTCTTTCTCCTTTGTTAGAGGACAGTGGGCGTCTTTGGAAGCACGTTCCTTTAACAGTGGCCTTCATTCAAAATTTGTCAAGGAGGAGTTCCCTTTGTGGCTCAGCGTTAATGAACCTGCTAATATTCATGAGGACAAAGTTTGATTCCTGGCCTCGCTCAGTGGGTTAAGGATCTGGTGTTGCTGTGAGCTGTGGTGTAGATCGCAGACCTGGTTCGGATCCCATGTTGCTGTGGCTGTGGCGCAGGCTGGCAGCTGTAGCTCTGATTCGACCTCTTGCCTGGGAACCTCCAATATGCTGTGGGTGCGGCCCTAAAAAAAAAATTTTTTTGTTGAGTCCCTCTATGCACGAAAGTCTCTCTCCTGCATCACCTGCTTTCACCTTCAAAATCCCAAAGCCCATACCTTGTTCTGTCACCAAATAGGTGATAAGGGTCTCTGGCCTGGAATCTGGGAAATCCCTAAGGGCTTTAATTTTAATTTTAAGACTCTGCGGGAGTTCCCGTCGTGGCGCAGTGGTTAACGAATCCGACTAGGAACCATGAGGTTGCGGGTTCGATCCCTGCCCTTGCTCAGTGGGTTAACGGTCCGGCGTTGCCGTGAGCTGTGGTGTAGGTTGCAGACGCGGCTCGGATCCTGCGTTGCTGTGGCTGCGGCGCAGGCCAGTGGCCACAGCTCCGATTAGACCCCT
>PVHT020000128.1:1914192-1949392 GCA_004024745.2 Catagonus wagneri
CTGCGTCCTATGGAATTTCCCAAGCTAGGGGCTGAATCGGAGCTACAGCTACTGGCTTACACCACAGCCACAGCAGCATGGGATCCGAGCTGCATCTGCTGCCTACACCATGGCTCACGGCAACGGCAGGTCCCCAACCCACTGAGCGAGGTCAGGGATCGAACCTGCATCCTCATGGATACTAGTCAGATTCATTTCCTCTGTACCACAATGGGAACTCCCTGGAGGAGTGCCCTCTTTTAAAGGTAACCATATAGTCTTCTCAGAGAGGAGGCCATGCCTTGGAATCCAATCTTAGAGTATTTTGTCTCTTGATGTTCATGATGCATTTGGTCCCACTGCATAACTCAAATTATTGCCAGTTCCACGAGATCCTGGGAGGGAAAGATGTCCTCCCCTCACTCCCCTCATCTGAGAAACACTTGAGAGAGAGAAATTTCTACTGTTAAAAGGCGTGGCGAGGGAGTTCCATGCCTCCGTGTCGTGGCTCAGCGGAAACGGACCTGACCAGTATCCGTGAAGACACAGGTTCGATCCCTGGCCTCGCTCAGTGGGTTAAGGATCTGGCATTTCTGTGAGCTGTGGTATAGGTCACAGAAGAGGCTCGGATCCCGCGTTGCTTGACGAAGGCTGGCGGCTACAGCTCCTGTTAGACCCCTAGCCTGGGAACCTCCATATGCCGTGGGTGCAGCCCTTAAAAAAAAAAGGCATGGAGGCAGCCAGCAAGTGCAGTGACTGCTCGCCCTCCCCTCATTTCTGGAAGCTCAGGGCCTAGGACAGTTTGACGCCTCTAAGGAGGACCCCGGTACCGAGCCTCAACAACCAAGATTCACAGGGCTGGATAAAGCTGACTTCTCTCCTTCCAGGAAGGGAGAGCCCGTATGGGCACCTGTAGGTCAAACCACTAATAAGCTGGCTGGTTGGCCAGGAGCTAGGGGGCCTCCTCTTTCCTTCTTTTCCCATCCTGGCCCCTCAGCCTCAGGCCTGAGCCATGGGGAAGCCTCTCCAACCCACTGGAACAGACCATCACAAGCTGCTCCTGTTGTGGTCTGGGCTGCCGGCTCCCCAGCCTGCTGCTGCTGCTGCTGCTGCTGCACAAAGGCTACGATGTCAGTAATCAGTCCGCAACATCCCACGTGCCAGTTCCTTTATGGGGAAGGGGAACCATTTGGAAAGGACCACGTCTGAGGCAGGCAGTTTGAAGAGAGCTGGGAGAATGCAGGAAGGGAGAAGTGCTCAGGCAGCCAGTTGGGCAAAGCCATGTTTTCAGCCAGGCTGCATTGTGCCCATACTTCTCCCATAGCCCAGCCTTCCCACATGGCCTGTTGGGGTCCATCTGCCTGGCTCTCATCCCCTCTCCTGTTCCTGGGCCCTGGAAAATGCCAGCATTTCCCTCCTCTGTCCCTTCTGCCTTCTGGGCCCCACCTGGCCCATCCCCAAGACGTACAAACATCCCAGCTGGAGACTGGCTTGGAGGCAGGCAATGTAAGCAGGGCAGGGGCTAAAACTGTAGGTTTGAGCTGATAATATCGTGTTCCAGAGCCAAGAATAGGTAGACATACTTAGCAACTCAAATGTTACCTGTTTCCTGGCCTCCTTCTTCACGGGGACGCGATCCCCCTGAAGTAGATTTTAGAAGGAGAAGAGCAGTGCTCGACTCAGATCTGTTCCTTTTCTAGCTGGTAGATTTGGGAGTTCCCATTGTGGCTCTGTGGTAATGAGCCTGACTGGTAACCATGAGGACTCAGGTTTGACCCCTGGCCCAAGCTCAGTGCTATGAGCTGTGGTATAGGTCACTGTTGAGGCTCGGATCTGGCGTTGATATGGCTGTGGTGGAGGCTGGTAGCTGCAGCTCCGATTCAACCCCTAGCCTGAGAATTTCCATTTGCCGCAGGTGCGGCCCTCAAAGGATGGGGTGGGGAGTGGGGGGTGGAGGGTGAAGCTGGCAGCTTTGGGCAAGTTTGTACTTCCTCATCTATAAAACGAGGGCATTAAGTAGGGCGATGTGAGAAGGAATGAGTGAACTGGGAACTGGCATACAGGTCTTAGTTACCCTTTTCATGTCCTGTCCCTTTGGGTCCCCCTGGGTGCTGATCACACAGGAGATGCTCTCTGAGGGGTCAGGATTCTCTGAGGAGCAGCCCCCTGTTCAGGGGTGGCCGGTGCCCTCTGGGAAGGGTGGATAAACCCATTTCTTTGTTGTTGTTCCAAGGACCCAAAGGAGTGGGATGGCTGGAAGGTAAAAGGTCACAGGAGACCCCGTGGTGTGGGTGGTGGGGCGGGATGTTTCATTTGCCTTGCTTTACCGTCCCTGGCGGTCTAGTGTTTAGGATTCGGTGCTCTCATTGACATTGCTTCCCCCCAAAGCCACCAGGGAATGGCGTGTCGGTTTTTCTCCTGCCTGCCCTGGCCAGGTTTGAAGGAGGAATCCCCACTGAAGATTGATGTCACAGACTTGTCTTCCCCTCTCCTAGCCTCATCTTTGGTGATTTAAAGAAATTATTTGGACACAGGAGTTAATAGAAGTAGGTTGCTGGTGTGTGGGCGAATTCATCACTGTCTGCCTGCATTCCAAGAGCAGATCTGTCTTTCAGGGTGAGATATCCTGGAGTGACTTTCCAAGATCCGAGAAATACAGGCTACCTGGGGGGTGAGGTGGGGGGCAGGGTTGGAGGCCACCTGGGCAGGGATTTCAGGGAAGATGGGGCAACTGCAAAGTAGATGTAGGGGTTAGCTAGGAGAGCTTTCTCTTTTGTTTTGGTTTGGTTGGTTGTTTGGTTTCTGTTTTTTGGTGTTTTGGCCACAACTTGGAGCAGCTTGATATTGGATCTCAGTTCTCAGACCCGGGATTGAACCCAGGGCCACTGGGGAACTCCCGCTTTGGTGTCTCTAATTATACAAGAAGGGAGGCAGAGGGTGGCATTGTTGGAAATGCTGCTGCCCCAGACCCCGTCCCAGCTGTCCCCTCTCCTGGAAGTAGGCGTGTTCCCTGCAGTGCACTGCCCAGGGTCAGGAGGGCTGTTTTGGCAGTGATGAGAGGGAGGAGAGGTGGACGGAGGTTGTGGGTTGGGGCAGTGCCCTGGAGGGAGGAGGACTGCGCTTCTCCCTTCCACCCTCCCCAGCTCAGTGCTTCCTGGATCTGGCCCTGGAGCTGTTCTTAAAGAGCTAGAAGCCTTGCAGGCTGGGAGGGGGGTATGGATAATTACGCAGGTAGGGGCAGAACCCTCTGGCCAGGAGAGGCCCACCGCCCCTCCAGCCGCACGTGCAGCTAGGCCTTTCCCTCGGTCTAGGCACGCGTGTGTGTACACGTGCGAGCACACTCACGCCTACATGTAGCAGAAGCGCAGAGAAGCAGCTACGAAGTGTTTAGAGAGAACGTGACCAGAGACAATGCTGAGGCTGGTTCCCTACCCCTCCAGCCTGTCGGACGTTTCCCTCCGATATTGACTTGGGCCTTAGCTGGTCGTCTCGCCGCTCCTTATCTTGCTCTTTCTTGCTGGGGTTCTCGGTGCCCCCCCTCCCCATCTCTGATCTTAAAAATGGGAAGTGCTGGAAAAAGACCCTCCCTTCTAGCTGTCACGACCCAGAATGCAACGAGATGGATTTAAATCAGGTTAAAGAAAGAACTAGGAGCGAGTAGTGGGTGGGCGGGAGAGAAGGCAGCCACGAGGGCAGGGAGGGCTGCGGACTCCTACGGACTGTAGCATGTTGGAGCTAAAAAGACCTGCAGAATCTCCTCGCCTCTCCTGAGCTTCCAGACATGGGGCTGGAGGTCCTTGGGAGCAGCTGTTTCTGTATCATCAACGGTAAATGGCTCGCCGGCTCCTCGGGGGTCCTGAGGAGAAGCGGCTCTCCCCCCTCCCGCGAGGTGATTCACTGAATGTGGCACGGCCTCTCCTCTCTCAGGCTCAGAGGAGGCAGCTGATTTTTCCAGTGGGACATTAACGTCTCTCCTGAAGTCAGGGACATCTGCAGACTGGACAGCCCTCCTCTGAGCTCTGGGCATGGGCCTCGAGGCCAGGCTCCAGGACCCTGTAGTGTCGTTCTTCCTGGCTGTCCCCTCCTCGGTGATGCCTGGGGAACGGGCTCAGACTCAGGCTCTGGCGGTGCGGTGCGGAGATGCGGCCCCTTCTGGTGGGGAGCGAGAATCGGCCTTCACAGCCCTTTCTTCCTCCGCCCCCACTGGCCAGGCAGCAGGGGGCGCTCCTGGGTCACCCCGGGACAGGATTCGGTGAGGTTCGGGAGTGGGGTGGGGAGGCTATCTTCAGCCTGATTCTGGAAACAGAAATTTTGTCTGTCCACCTGTCATTCTGGGAGTGAGCAGGGCAGACCCTTTGAGAGCTGGGAGCAGTCTTTTTCTAGCAAGCAGAGACAGAGACTTGAGAGAAAAATCACCTTTCTCTGTTGTCCCTGAGATTCCTTGGGCCGAAAGGAGGCTGACTTCTGCATCTGGGAGATCAGCAAGTAGGGCAGGTCTCTATCTGGGAGCAATGGCCAAGACCAGGTGGGTCCCAATTTGGGGACAGTGTAACTCCTGGTCCCTTGCCATTCGCCAGCAGCTGACCCCGGTTTAGCTATCTTTGGGTAGCTGAATCTTCTTCAGGATGACTTCCAGATCCATCTGTATTGCTAATGACTATTCTCTGTCCACTAGGCTCCTCATCACGGAGGAAAAGGCTTCTTCTTTGTCCCAGACCTGGCACAGCCCTCTGTGACAGTTCCTGCACCCTGAGAGTCTGATGGGGCTGGGCTGTGAATGCTTAGCAGGTCAGTGGGGCCGTGGCTCATTCCTGACCTGTAACTGACACAGCTGGGGCTTCGTGGGCAGCAGCTGCCCTGAGAGAAAGTCCAGATGAGGAGACATCCCCCTGCTCTTGCTGTCTCCCAGTTGTCCTCAGACTTTCTCATCCCAACCTAGTCATCCCAGAGCCACCCACCCTCAGAATTCCTCCTCTTCGTTAAAGGGCCTGGGTGAGTATTGACTTACGGGCCCAGGGCTGGTAAACGGTCTCTGTGAGGATTCTCTCTGTCCAGTGGATGCGGGGAGGCCAGTGGATAGTGGGTGGTGCGGAGGACAGGAGTTCTGGGTGAGAGAGGCATTGTTGCTAGCGAAGCTGAAAGCAGAGGCCCAAATCTGTGAATTTATTCTGCGGGAGCCCCTGTCCGAATCATCGTCAGAACTGGTCTCTGACTTCAGAGCCCCAAATCGCTGGCTATCTCTAGAGCCTGGCTTTGCAGGAACTCCCAGGCCTTCATGGCCCCACCTCATCCCACGGGGCCTTAGGCTCAGCGTCAGCATCAGGGCAGTGGTCCTCCAGGCTGCGGAGGAAGGAGGGCTAGGGGAATGAAAAGACCAGCTGGCCTCGAGGTCCTGACAGGCCCAGTCCCACCCACCCCTTGCTGAGGCATTAACTCTTAAGCTCTTTAGGGCAGCAGAGGTCAGGGACTTCTCTGCCTGAAAATCTACAGAGAGGCACCTTCCGTAGCTTACCTGCAGCCGTCTCCCTCTGTCTCCCATCTCCTGCGATCAGGACATCATTACCCCCAGGTTTCCCCAAAGTTCGTCCAGTTGCTGTTTTAGCCCAGGCTTTAGCTTGCAGCATTCTCTGAAGACTGCAGAACTCCCATGCATTTTGTGTGTAATTGGTACAGATGTGGTTGGTACAGATGTGATTGGTACAGATGTGATTGGTACAGATGTGTGGTACAGATGTGATTGGCACAGATGTGTGGTACAGATGTGATTGGTACAGATGTGATTGGTACAGATGTGGCTGGTACAGATGTGATTGGCACAGATGTGTGGTACAGATGTGATTGGTACAGATGTATGGTACAGATGTGATTGGTACAGATGTGGTTGGTACAGATTTGTGGTACAGATTGTGGTACAGATGTGATTGGTACAGATGTATGGTACAGATGTGATTGGCACAGACTGTGGTACAGATGTAATTGATACAGATGTGTGGCACAGATGTGATTGGTACAGATGTGTGGTATGGATGTGTGGAAAGGGCTGAGGATGCATCACAAACCAGCCTATTCCCGGGTCTCAAAGCTCGGGAGTGTGACTGGTCCCTGGAGTAGTGTTGGTGTTTTCAGAGTGGGAGAGGGTTAGGGATTGGGATAGTAGGCAGTTGTTTGCCATTCTGAGATCTCCTTATGGAAATGAGATCTCAGCTGGACCAATAAAAGACAGGAACCTTTAAGAGGCATTGTGGTCTTGTGGTCTTGCATCCATTCTCTTGGTCCCCCCCCCAGCTTGGCATCCGACCCTCTGTGTAAGGACAAACGCTTTTTCCATGCCAAGCCATCATTTACCCTTTCGTCCTGGATGCTGATCTCGCTGGGCATCAGCCTGCTCAGGGAACCTTAAGCTCCTGAGATGGCAACGAGGGAGTGCAGAAGTCAAAGGCTTATTCTTGGTCCAGAAGTGAGTCAGAAGTTCACTACAATGCCAAAATTCTCATTTTCACAGCCAGTACTACTTAGGGAACTAGGAGTTTGGGACAGCTCAGTGATAGCTCCAGGAATCAAATCTGAAGGCCTTGGGAGGGGTCTGTGGGGAAGAGAGATATAGAAATAATAATAACAGCTCCAATTCCTTAAGCACTTTCTATGGAGAAAGAGGATTGTTCTGAGCATTTCATGTGCTTTATCTTGTTTAATCTTCAACACATTGAATCATGATTCTTATTTTACAGATAAGTAAATGGAGGCACACAATAATAAGAATTAAAATCCTAATAGGATACAATCTTAACAGCTCTAATTTTTTTTTTTTGTTTTTTGGTCTTTTGTCGTTTTAGGACCACGCCTGCAGCATATGGAGGTTCCCAGGCTAGGGGTCAAATCGGAGCTGTAGCTGCCGGCCTGCACCACAGCCACAGCAACACAGGATCCGAGCCCCATCTGCTACGTACATCACCGCTCATTGCAATGCCAGATGCTTAACCCACTGAGTCAGGCCAGGGATTGAACCTGTGTCCTTATGGATGCTAGTCAGATTTGTTTCCACTGAGCCATGATGGGACTTCTGACAGCTATAATTTTTTAAACTGACCCAGTTCCAGGCCACGCGCGAGCGCATTACATGTATGATATTACATATAATGATATTAAGTCCTGGGAATTCATCGTATTATCCCCATTTTCAGCTAGGGAAACTGAGACTGAGAGAGAAGTGACTTGCCCAAGGTCACAGAGTCTTAGAGAGGGCCCAAGCCAAGAGCCAAACCCACTTCTGTCTGATTCTGAAGCAGCCTGAGCTCATGACCCCTTAGCAACAGTGCTTCCCTGCAGGGCTATCATGGGGAGAGCAAGTGGTTACGAAGGGGAATCTCACTGGATTTTAAAAGCAGGGCTTGGCGCCAGGAGCGGCAACATCTGCCATTTTGGGAAGCCGTGGAGGAGCTGCCCACCAGCTTCCCTATCAGCGTCAGAAGCTTTGAAGCTGTCTTCTCACCCACCTGGGACTGGGCTGTATGAAGCCACAAACTGCAAGAAAACAAGTCCTGGAACAGAGTGGACAGGGAGGCAGGGGTTATTTCTCTGGCCTGAAGCTGCTGCCTCTTGCTCGCCCTGGGATGTGCGCCCCCGCCCTGGCAGCCTGTGTGAGGCTGCTGTCAGTCTCGGCCTTCGCTCTCTTTCCATCATCACTGCGAATCTTGCTGGGCTGTGGTTGCCTTGGTAACTTGAAGGGAAGCTCTTGAGGTTTTCTGGAACCAGAGAGGGCTGTGGAGGGAGGAACCAGGCTTTGCTGGGCTGCTGGCCATGGAAGGAAAGAAACCATCCCGGTGCTCAGGCCTCTGCCAGCCCATCCGCCAGTTTTTCCTTGGGTCTGACCTCAGCCTCTTCTGTTGCATCTGCAGCAGCTTTGCAGCCTTTGGGGAGGGGGCTGAGAGGAGCAAACTGTCAGGTACTGCTTTGCCCTTGGAGTTGGCTCACACGGTCGCCAGTGCTGCCCGGACTCCTGCTTGCTCCTGTGCCCTGGCCCTGAAGTCTTAATTGGTTTTATGAAGTTCAATGCCTATTTTTTATGAGACAGATAATTACGGTGAGGGGAGGTCAGGCCCTCCTCTGCCGGACTTGGCAGGGCCTCCAGAACTGCTGACTCCCAGTTAGCACCAGGCAGACTGATGGCATCGGGGTGGGCAGGGCCAGGCTTGGGGAGGGCGGAGAACACTGACAGCCAGAGGAGGGGCCAAGAGGCCAGGCTGCTTGCAGTCCCTGTGAGGGGATCAGAGAGGAGCATGCACATCCCCTGCCTCTTGAAGGGGCCCACACGTCTGGGCCGCTGGCCGGTGGGAGGTCTGGCTCTTCTTCCAGGGGTTCGTGGCAGCTCTCTCGGGCCTCCTGGGGAGATTTCTACCTGGGGCTGCCTCTGGCTCTGCCAAGAAATCCTCAACCTCGACTCCATTCTTACCTGAGGAGCTGTTTCTTCCTCCCTCTTTCTTTCTAGTCTTCTTCTTTTTCTCTCCCACAGTCTCAGTCTGAAATATGGCCTGTGTCTTCCTTAGGTCAGTCTCTATAGCTGGTCCCTGTTTCTCTCTTGGTCGTTGCCCTGGTTCTAGTCCTTGATAATCTCTCACTTTCTCTCTCTGTCCCTGCCGTCCCTCCCTCCTGCTGTCCTCCCTGGGTGGGAACTGCCCGGCTGCCCATCCGGGGACAGTTCCACTCCGTGATGCACTGCTGGCACAGGCAGGGCTGGGGGCAGAGGGAGCGGACGGGGGGGGGTGCAACAAGAAATTTTGCTGATGCTAGTACGGCTCCCCTCCAACCCTCATGGCCAGGAGGAGGCGGGACAGAAGCCTAGGTGCTTCCCTCCAGCCTGGGAGCCGCTGTCCAGGTTTGTAACTCCCAGGTGTGCTGAGAGGTCAACCCTGTCCCCAGACCGGGAACAGGCCCCCCAGCTCTCTGAGGAGGATCTTTGACAACCTCCTCTGGCTCTGGTTACTGTCTGTCTGTCCTCACGTCCTCCTCCAAAGGGGGAGGTGACTGATCCATTCATGGCAGATACATAATCGCACTTTTAGACTAAGCCAGTTGCTGGATCCGGCTGGCAGCGGGACAGAATGACCTCAGGAAGACTCTTACCTACTCAACATATTGTTACCTCCTCCCCCCTCCCTTCGCTTTCTGACTCAGTGGCCAACTCCCCTGCTTCTCTAGAATGAGTCCAGCCTTGCAGAAAAAGAGGAGAGGAAGATTAAGACTTGAGCTGCCCGGGTCAGGAGGGCCTGAAGTCCCTGACTGCAGAGGCCAGGCGCTCTTCCGTCTCATCCTCCTCCATTTAATTAGCTAATGTCTGTAAAGGGCTGGGCAACAGAAAAGCCCTATACAAATGTTGAGCACAATTTTATTTCCAATACTCGCCAAGACTATATTTGCCGACTTGAGGGAAAGGTCACTGGGACAGAAGGAGAACTCCCAGCAGGACCCAGAGAGAGGACCCCCTGGGAAGTCGGGGCTGGGCCAGGAGAGGCCACAGTTAGAGGGCTGGGCCTCCTCCGTGCTCCAGCTGAGCGTCTTGGCACCTTGCCTGCTTCACCCCACCTCCTGCTCCTCCTGACTCCGGTTCCTAGAGGCCCCGCCCTCTGTGCAGACGCCACCCTCAGAGCCTTTCCTCCAGGAGATTATGCTAATATTCACAACAACTAAGATTTATTGCACACTTACCATGCTCCAGGCTTTGCTAGGGGGGCTGGAGCCCTTCATCTTGGGGAGAAGCGGCCGCCTCTTGGGCGGGGTGGGGAGCTTTCCAGTCAATCAAGCCCCTGTGTGCTGTAAGCCCGGGGCTGCACAGAGTCTCTCAGACCTTTAGGAAGAGAGAATCACTCGTCTTCTCTGACCAGTAAGAGAGGGTCCTGTTGTGTAATCCAGGTCCCTCTAGTGTGGAATGTTCTGCAAAATTCTGGACTCTCCTTTCCTTTCCCCAGTGACAAGTCACCTGGCCCCAAATCCATTATGAAACATTATTGTGGGAGTTCCCATTGTGACTCAGCAGGTTACGCACCGGACTGGTATCCATGAGGATGTGGGTTCAATCCCTGGCCTTGTTCCGTTGGTTAAGGATTTGGAGTTGCCACAGATGTGGCTCAGATCTGGCATTGCTGTGGCTGTGCTATAGGCCGGTGGCTGCAGCTCCAATTCAACCCCTAGCCTGGGAACTTCCATATGCTGCGAGTGCAGCCCGAAAAAGAGAAGAAAAAAAAAAAATTGCCCCCCAATAGCCTTGACAGGCTGCATGTCCATGGAGCAGATTTCCAGTTTTTGCTCCAAGATGTGCTTGTGTGTCCTGCCCCGCTCAGAATTCTGTGTTATCCCATACCTAAGGGTGGCTCCCTCCTTCGATCTCTAGGCAGGAATTGGCTTTGGGTGAGGGCTAGAGGGCAGAGGCTGGGAGAGTGGAAGAGCCAGCCTTACCCTTTGCAGCTCACAACCATGGTCAAGGTGAGTGCTTTGGGAGGGCCAGAAAGAGCAGCAGTGATTGGAGGCCCCTGGAAAAAGCAGGCAGGCCAGGCCAGGAATATTGAAAACATATTTCCAGCATCCTCTGGGCTTCCTTTGCCCATCCCACTACCCTCTAAAATCTGAGCAGAGCTGGAATGGGCTTTCTGAGAGACAAGGTCCCTGAGCCTCCAAGTCCCACCAGCCTCCATTCTGTTCCCTGGCTTCTCTCCAGAGTGTAGGAGCTTCCATGTGTCATCAGTTCATTATCATTCTGATAAAAGCCATTAGTCCTTGAAAAAGCATGACTCCCCAGCTGAGGCCAGCCCCCCACAACCTGAGAAGGAATACAGATGGATGGAGACGTGGAGGGCGGGTGCAGACACACACACACAGCTGCACAGACACAGAGCGATGCATGTTCCCAGGGGAGTATGTAAATGGACACAGACCCACCAGCGGACACAGCACCGCAGCTCTACACACAGGCATAGGCGTGTTTCCCATGCCCACGTGCAGCTACCAGAGAGCCCCCAGAGCCCTAACACAGTAGCCCCACTCAGTTGCTTACAGCCCCTGAGAGTCACTCAGCCCCTGAGGGTCACTGCTGGATGCTGGTGCAGCATCCAGCAGCCTCAGCCTCCTGCAAACCCAGAGGGCAGGCTCCCCAGACTAGGGGTGGAGGTGGAGAGTGGAATGTGAAAGAAGAGGTTAGAGAGCTGCAAGTTCCATTAGCCACAAGAAGCATGTCTGGAATCTAAAAGCGTGGGGACAAGGGCACTGCGGAGCAGTTCCTGACAGCGTTTATATTTCCCACCCCCTCCCCCAGCAGGAAGCTCTGTGTGGTCAATAAAGCCATTTAAGGATTAGAGCAGCTCCCTCAATAAAAGCTGCTTATTCAAAAGGTGGCTTCAGTTAATTTGCATTTACTTCATGGATATTATAATGCATGGAAAAACTGCCTCCTCAGCCTCCCTTCCTGCTCTCCTTTCGACACCCGGCCCACCCCCACCCCCTTCCCTCCACTCTCCTCTCCTCTGCCCCCACCACTGGGCACAGGTAGCAGTTTGGAAAGGGCCATGATCAGCAGCAACCCAGGGACCTTGATGGGAGTGGGAGGTGGTGGACATTGGCCACTGATCCGTGGTGAAGGGGCAGCTCCAGGGCCAGCCGCAAGGCGCCGGAGCTAGGAGGGTTTTTCTGCAAGAGAGGAAGGAGGGCACAGGCTGTGGAGGAGGCGCTGCTTGCTCCCCCAGGGTGGTAGAAGCCTCACTTCTTAAGAAAGGATGGATCTGCTGTTTGTAAGTAGGGGCACGAGAGGGTAGCAGAGTCAGCTTCAACTTCCAGGACTTCCTCTGGTGGCCACCTCCCACACTTTCAGTTCATTCAGAGGGTTTAATTAATACCTACTATGTGCCAGATTTTATGCTAAGCACCTGGAATACAATGGTGAACACTTGTATGGCCCCTGCCCCAAAAAAGATTCTAGTCTAATGGGGAGAACCCACAAAAAATGAGGAAACCAGTTGAGGACTACAGAATTACAAATTATGCAGTATATGGAGTTCCCATCGTGGCTCAGCGGAAACAAATCCGACTAGGAACCACGGGGATGCGGGTTCAATCCCTGGCCTCGCTCAGTGGGTTAAGGATCCGGCGTTGCCGTGAGCTGTGGTGTAGTTTGCAGACTCGGCTCAGATCCTGCATTGCTGTGGCTGTGGTGTAGACCAGCAGCTGTAGCTCCAATTAGACCCCTAGCCTGGGAACCTCCACATGCCGCAGGTGTGGCCCTAAGATGACAAAAAGACGAAAATAAAAAAACCAACAAATTATGCAGTGTATAATAAGTACTCTGAAGTGAACAAAACAGGGAGCTGAGAGAAAGATGGTGACTTACTTCAGAAGGAGTTGTCAGGAAGTGGTGTTGACACAGGAGAGTCCTGGAGGAGCAGGAGACGGGGAAGAGCATTTCAGGGTTCCGGAAGTGCCAGTGCAGAGGCCCTGTGGCAGCGGCGTTGGAGGAGCAGAAAGCAGTGTGGCTGGAGTGAGACGTGAGAGGAGGAGTGGTACCCGCGGTATGGCTAAGACGGGCAGGGTCAGGTCTCGTGAGCTTGGGGAGGCACGTGGGTTATCCTGAGGGAGGAAGGCAGCACAAAGAGGTTTAATCGGGGCAGTGTGGTCTCGCGTCCTTGCAGCAGGAAGACGTGTTAGAAGGGCACTGGAGGATGCAGGCAGAGACCTAAGGAGGCTGTTGTAGTCATACCAGCAAAGAGAGGCAGGAAGGGGGGAAGGAAAGCAGCCACCTTTTTTAAAAAAAATAGGAGAATCAGGAGTTCCCATCGTGGCCCAGAGGACATGAATCCATGAGGACGCAGGTTGGATCCCTGGCCTCGCTCAGTGGATTAAGGATCTGGTGTTGCTGTGAGCTGTGGTGTAGGCCGCAGATGCAGCTCAGATCCCGCGTGGCTGTGGCTGTGGCATAGGCCGATGGCTAAAACTCTGATTCAGCGTCTAGCCTGGGAACTTCCATATGCTGCAGGTACAACCCTAAAAAGCAAAAAAAAAAAAAAAAAAAAAAGAGAGAATCAAAGTCCTCAAGGAATCAAGAAGTCCTTTCTTGATTTGTCCATTTTTTTCCTGTTTTGGCCGCCCCACCACAACATGTGAAGTTCCCAGGCCATGGATCAGAGAGCTGCTGTTGCAGCCTAGGCCACAGCAGTGGCAACACCAGATCCTTTAAACCACTGTGGCCGGCGGGGGATTGAACCTGCATCCCAGGGCTCCGGAGACCCATCTCGTTGCGCCACGACTGGAAGTCCTCGCTGTGTCCTTTCATCACCCCTGAGGTGCATGGTCCAGTTTCCCATCCCAACTCAGGGCGGGGCCCCGGCTTGTGCCGCCCATCCCTGTGGCGAGGCTTCTGTCTTTTGGAGGCTCTCCAGGGAAAGTGCCCATCTGCCTCCTTCTGGCACATCCTGCAGGGCTGGGAGGACGGTGCCTTTCTGAGGGGAGAGCTCAGTTCCATTGTCTTCTTGCCCAAATGATCTGGAGTGTGCACACGGGGCAGTGTCCAGCTCAGACCTGGCTGACACAGAGCCACCCACCCCCACTCAAGCCAGGGCCCCAGAGACTTAGAGAACGAATTCCAGCTCCCCATTGCCCCTCCCACCATCAATCAGGGGATAGGAAGGAGGTTCAGAATCAGGACTCAGAGAACAGGGGGCCATCAGAGCCTGAACCACCCCCTAGGGATGCTGGAATATGAGGCGAGGATCCTGAGCTTGAACATTTACAGGTAGCACTCAGGATTGAAAACTGATTTATAGTCTGAAGGCAGGAGGGAGCGCGAGGCAGGTGGGGAGCTTTGTGTACAGTGCAGCCTTGTTGGGCGGCGGTAATTATATATTACATTGAACTGTCCTTGCAGCACAGTGAAGGGCAGTGGGAATGAGACTCTAAATCACGCTTCCCTGATGCTCCCCATAGCTCACCTCCCTGTGATGTGGCCCCAGAGTCCAGGGCTGACACTTCCCTATACACACACACACCCGCAGGCAGAGCTTGGGAGGGACCAGGCTGCCTGGGGACCCAGAAAGCAGGAAGATAGAATGCTGTCACCTCTGGCGGCTTCCTGGGGCTGCTCATCCTACAGGCCTCATTGTTTATTGCCCCCCCACCCACACTCTCTCCATTCCCCTTTTCTATTGGAGCCTGAATGTGGGCCATATCATTTAAAGACATCCCTGTCCACCCTTCATTTGTCCCCTTCTGCAGCATCTTTCTTCTCCACACCGCAGTCACTGCCCTCATTTGGGAACTCATCACTTCTCTCCTGGATTTTTGCAGCTGTGTGCTAACTCACCCTCACTCCTCATTCACCATCCTTTATTTCGTTGCCATGGTGATCTTCCTAAACCCACCTCTGACCATAATCTTGATCTCATTTGTCCAGGACTTATAGGAGTGGGGAGAGATGGTCAAAGATTTCCGGGTCTTGAGCGCCCAGGAGGGAAGAAGCCGTGCCAGGCTCATCTCAGGTTAGTGATTGCTGGCTCACCACCCACCCTGAGCTGTCAGCCCGGGAGGGACGCTGGTGCTCATCCTTCTCTCGCTAGACCCTGGACCTTAGACCAATCACCTGGTGTCTGCCTTGAGTCCCCTGACCACAGGCAGCTGGCACTTCCTGGTTTGTTAGGGAGGTGGTTGTGCTTGGTGGTGATGAGAAAGGTCTCTGGGGTCAAAAAGCTGGATTTAGGAGTTCCTGTCGTGGCTCAGTGGTTAACAAATCCGACTAGGAACCATGAGGTTGTGGCTTCGATCCCTGGCCTTGCTCGGTGGGTTAAGGATCCGGCATTGCTGTGAGCTGTGGTGTAGGCCAGAGGCTACAGCTCTGATTAGAACCCTGGCCTGGGAACCTCCACATGCGGCAAGTGCAGCCCTTGAAAAGGCATAGAGACAAAAAAAAAAAAAAAAAAAGCTGGATTTAAATTCTGGCCTATGAATATGTACAAGTTGTTTGAATAGCAAACTAATTAAGAGAAGAACTCTGCAGCCAGACTGCCTGAGTTTGAATCTTGGCTCTGCCAATCTTTCATCTGGCTAGGGCAAGTTCTTTGCCCTCTCTGTGCGGTTCCTCCATTTCTGAAGATAGAGATAGTCATAGTACCTACTTCCCAGAGTCGTAGTGCAGATTAAATGAGCACAGTAGTAATACACATCATCATCCCTGCTGGGAGTTCCCATTGCGGCGCAGTGGGTTAAGAATCCCACTGCAGTGGCTCAGGTTTCGGCAGAGGCTCGGGTTCATTTCCCAGCCCAGCTAAGTGGGTTAAAGGATCTGGTGGTGTTGCAGCTGTGGTGTAGGTCGTAGCTGCAGCTCAGATTTAATCCCTGGCCAGGGAACTTCCATATGCCACAGATGTAGCCATTAAAAAAAAAAAAAAAAAATCCCTGCTGTTACAGGGATTGTGAGTGTGAGCTGTTACTATTTTATTGTTTTAAATTTATTATTATTATTTTTTTGTCTTTTTAGGGCCACACCCACAGCAGCATATGGAAGTTCCCAGGTTAGGAGTTGAACTGGGGCTGTAGCTGCTGGCTTATTCCACAGCCACAGCAATGCCGGATCCTTAACCTACTGAGCAAGGCCAGGAATCAAACCCATGTTCTCATGGATAACTGGTTGGATTTGTTACCACTGAGCCACAACGGGAACTCCTATTATTATCTTAATATCACCCCTCTTAGCCTCAGTTTCCTTGTCTGTAACAAATCTCCGTAATATACTTCCTCCCTGGCTCAAGGTTGTTGTGAAGATCAAATGACACATTCTCTTTAGAAACTTTCAAAGCCTCTACAAGGTGTAATTATTATTCATTATGAGGTACTTGCTCCCCGAGGTTCAGAGTTTGGGCAAGAGGGCCACATTTGCTTTAACAACAAAGCAGTTTCCTTCATCTTCCTCCTACAGCAGCCTCAGGGCAGGAATCTGCAGAGAGTCCTGGAGCCAGGAGCAGCCTCGGGGCCATCTGGTCTTTCATCCAGAGGAAGGGGCATGTAAGGCCGTGTGGACAGAAGGGCATCTAGGACAGATGATCTCAGAGGACGCTGCTAATTAAATTAAGAGCAGAGACTTTATTCTCTGAGGTGGATCTAGGTTTTGTGGGTCCCAAAGTACAAATATTTCGGAAAATTTCTCTTTAAGAAAAAGAATACAAAATTTTAGACATAAAATTAAGTGCAGGCTTTGGAAGAGACTTGTGCAAATGAGTAGCCCTGGAGCTTAAGCTTCATTAGCTTCACAGAAAATCTACCTCTGCCACCATGTCAAATGGGCATTGGACAAATACTTAAAAGCTGGTTGCTTATGGCCAAAACAAAGCACTTCCACCACAGGCCAGGATCTCCAAAGGACTACAGTGGGCTTATCTTCCACCCAGACTCTCAAAGTCACCCCATTATGTGGGCCGTGGGTTTTCCACTGCCTTCACAGCAGGCTAATTGTTCTTTCTCAAGATCCACAAGTTATTTATTTTTGCTTTCAATGTGTTTGCATTTGATTTACATAGCATTAATATTCATACTCATATTTGGAACCCTTCCTCTGCCCCAGCTTAAGCTGGATTCCTGGGATTTAGTTAACAAGAGAGATGCGACTCTCTTCCCGGGATGTAGAGGGAAAAATATAGTCAGTTTAGGGGTGGATGGGAGAAGGCGATGATTATGAAATGTGTCTTGGAGTTAGTTTCTAAAGTCTTTGGGAATGGAGTTCCTGTCGTGGCTCAGTGGTTAACGAATATGACTAGGAACCATGAGGTTGCGGGTTCGATCCCTCGCCTTGCTCAGTGGGTTAAGGATCTGGCGTTGCCGTGAGCTGTGGTGTAGGTTGCAGACGCGGCTCGGATCCCGCGTTGCTGTGGCTGTGGTGTAGGCCGGAGGCTACAGCTCCAATTAGACTGGGAATCTCCATATGACGTGGGTGCGGCCCTAGAGAAGGTAAAAAGCCACACACGCACAAAAAAAAGTCTTTGGGGAGTTCTTGTCATGGCTCAGCGGTAACAAACATGACTAGTATCCACGAGGACGTGGGTTCCATCTCTGGCCTCGCTCAGTGGGTTAAGGATCCAGAACGGCTATGAGCTATGGTATAGGTCGTAGACGCGGCTTGGGACCCACGTTGCTATGGCTGTGGCAGTGGTGTAGGCCGGCAGCTGCAGCTCCGATTTGACCCCTAGCCTGGGAACTTCCATATGCCTGGGGGTGTGTATAAATAAACAAAATGAAGTCTTTGGCCCTGCTCATATCGACCTCTTCCCCATATCTCTGTCCCCTGCCAGCCACATCCCTTCCCACTTTCCCCATGACCATGAAGTTGGACGTGAACATATTCAAGGACACGCGCGCCTCTCCAAATGCTGGGCTTACTTTGGCTCAAGTGTGTGGCCCTTGACGTCAATAAGCACGTGGCATCAAGATGCCAGCAGATGAGCACACAGGGGCTCTCCCGCAGGTCGCTTCCAGGGAGAACCACCCTCTAGAGTCCCTTTAGCGTTGCTGGATGCCCAGTTTATTCCCTTCACCAGTGGAAACAGATGGTAGGTGTGAGTACGTTTGAGAGTGTGAGTGCTTGCGTGTAAGCTGTACACACATGTCAAAACTGTGCACCCAGGCGTTCTCCGGTAGTATACTGGTTAGGACCTGGCCCTTTCATCGCTGTGGCCTGGGTTCAGTCCCTCCTCTGGGAACTGAGATCCCATTTCAAGCCACTACATGCTGCAACCAGAAAAAAAACAAACAAAAAAAAAGGAGTACACACGTGTGAAACCGTGAATGGCCATATGCAGATTACTGCATCTAATAAGAGAGGCGGAGGAATTGGAGTTGAGAATGGGGAAAGGAAGGTCTCAGGCTGAGAAAACCACATTGCAGTTCTAAGTGGCACCAAAGGTGAAATCTGCTTCCCCAGCCTTGCGCTGTGATGGGGAGGCCAAAAGATGCTAGCAAGGGAAGAAGAAGTCTCAGGGCAGGGCTGGGGTGCAACTGCCAGTGTCACCATCAGCTCCAGCAATGACATCACCCTCCTAGATCCCTCCTCTGGGGTGGTGAGTCACCCAGAGCCCAATCAATACTGCATTCCATTTGTCTCGGCCATCTTTCTGTCTCATGAGCCAAGTCATGCTTTCCTCCTCCATACAGCCCAGCCCTGCCCCCAACATGTCTCTGGGAGGCCTGAGCCCGAACCCCTGGGGCTTAGCTCTCTCAAACCTCTATCAGAGAAGCAGGAATGCCAGCTTCTGGGTGAGGCAATCAAAGAGAAGAAAGCAAGCAGGAGAGACAAAAGGAGAGACACTCCTGCACGTTTAGGGGTTTAAGAACAGCAGTTGAAAACTCGCAGGAGTTCCCATCGTGGCACAGTGGAAACAAGTCCAACTAGGAACCATGAGGTTGTGGGTTCGAGCCCTGGCTTCACTCAGTGGGTTAAGGATCCGGCGTTGCTGTGAACTGTGGTGTAGGCTGCAAATGTGGCTCGGATCCCGCGTTGCTGTGGCTGTGGCTGTGGCTGTGGCGTAGGCCGGCAGTTGTAGCTCCAATTTGACCCCTAGCCTGGGAACCTCCACATGCCGCGGGTGTGGCCCTAAAAGGCAAAAAAAAGGAAGAAGAAAACTTGTAAAGCCAGCTTGAGGATAAGGAGAGGAGAAAGAGAAGGCCGAGAGAAAAGAGACTGGAAAGGAGAGAGTCGGAAGAGAGAGGAGAAGCAGAGAACTGGACCGGGAAAGAGACGGAGCGAGGTGACGCTCACCGCTGGGGTCTCTCCCTCTCAGGAGCTTAGGGTCGCTACCTCATGTTCCCGGCCCTCCAGTCATGTTGGGGCCCCCAAGCTGGTGATGTGGGGGAAGCCCAGCACTCTGAACTTCCTCCCTGACAGGGGGAGCCCTCTGAGGTCATATCTTCTGAGACCCAAAAGGCTCCCACCCTTCTGGTTAGAGATGGGGTTGGGTGGGGCTCAAAACAGGGACAGTGAGGAGGAGCAAAGAGAGGCAGAAGGAGGAGGCAGTGCCCGCTGGGGTAGCTCTGGTTTCTCTCTTGCGACCTCAGTTCTCTTCCAAAGCCTGGCACCTGCCCAGCCATTGTTCCCTCTGGCCAGGCCTTTGCGCTCAGTGGCAGCCCGAGCACCATCCCTCGCCACTGACGGAAATCAGAACAGGGGCCGCTTTATCTGACACTGAGAGGGATTTGACTGCCCAGACTCTTGTGACTCTAATTTCCTAAGGTGCTGTTTGTTCTCTGCGTAAAGTTAGCTGACGCCAGGAAACAGAGTAGCCTTTTAGTATCACGTCTGAGTCAACGTGTGATAGCGCTGGAGAGGTAAGGCTGGGCTTTCACAGGACCAAGAGAACTCCTGGCAGAGACTCTTTGTTTAGGGGTTTCCTGCCCCTAACTCACTGTGGCCGAGTGTCTCTGCAAATAAGAAAGCCTGTCTCTGGAGTTCCCGTCCTGGCTCAGAGGTTAGCAAACCCGACTAGGATCCATGAGGATGCGGGTTCAATTCCTGGCCTCGCTCAGTGGGTTAAGGATCTGGTATGGCTGTGAGCTGTGGTGTGGGTCACAGACACAGCTCGGATCCCTCATTGCTGTGGCTGTGGCGTAGGCTGGCAGCTACAGCTCTGATTCGACCCCTATCCTAGGAACCTCCATATGCCGTGGGTGTGACCCTAAAAAAAAAGTCTCCAATCCCACTTCCTAACGCTTCAAAAACAACAATAATAATATTAATACTAATACTTAATAATAGCAACAGCAACCATTTACTGAATGCCTAAAACATGCTGGAGGCTTTGGTAAGTGTCTTATCCTGCAAAAACAATGTGGGATAATCACCACTGTGAAAAGGGAAGGAGGGGGAGTTCCTGTTGTGGCACAGCAGTTAACGGATCCAACTAAGAACCATGAGGTTGCAGGTTCGATCCCTGGCCTTGCTCAGTGGGTTAAGGATCCAGTGTTGCTGTGGCGTAGGCCAGCAGCTATAGCTCAGATTTGACCCCTAGCCTGGGAACTTCCCCATGCTGCGGGTCTGGCCCTAAAATGAAAGAAAAAAAAGAAAAAAGGAAGAAACTGCTTTTCCCACCAGAGCCTGTTCCCCAGAAGGCTGGTGCTGCCATTTCCCAGCAGCGCAGTTACCACTCGCAACACTGCTTGAGATGCAGCCCTGCCTGCGTTCCTAGACCCTCTGGCCCCAGTGAACAGAACCTGTTCCAGACCTTGGAAAGCCCCAGATGCCTCCCCATATGCTCAGTTACAACAGTGCTGCTGGAGTTTCCCTGTGGCGCAGCAGGTCTGCGGACCCAGAGTTGTCACTGTAGCGGCTCGGGTCACTGCTGAGGCGTGGGTTCGATCCCTGGCCTGGGAACTTCCGCATGCTGTGAGTTCGGCCAAAAAACCAACGAAAAAACAGTGTGCTTCTAGGACTTTGAGGTAAGCCCTGAGCCAGCTCCCACCAGATTTGCTCCGGGCCCCTCTCAGAGGTAGACGTTCTGCAGCTCTGCTGGGAGATCCATGTGGCTCAGGTGTCCCTCTGAGAGTCCGTGGGCAAATCACGGAGAGATCTGCAGAGAGAAAAGATAGCGGCAAAGACAGCTGGGGGTTTGTACCCAGGGAGCAGGCACCACCCAAGGACAGAGATGGAGCAAAGCAGCAGAGAACAGCTGTCCTTTTCCCTGGTGCCTGGGTACACGTGCTGCAGGGTGGCCCTAGGCATAATTTAGGGCGACCTCTCTTTTAAGCTTTTTTTTTTGCTATTTTTAGGGCCACACCTGCGGTATATGGAGGTTCCCAGGCTAGGGGTCTAATTGGAGCTGTAGCTGCTGGCCTACACCACAGCCACAGCAACGCAGGATCCGAACTGCGTCTGCGGCCTACACCACAGCCACAGCAACGCAGGATCCGAGCCGCGTCTGCGACCTACACCACAGCTCACGGCAACGCCAGATCCTTAATCCACTGAGCAAGGCAGGGATCGAACCCACAACCTCATGGTTCCTAGTCAGATTTGTTTCCGCTGCGCCACAACGGGAATTCCAGGGCAACCTCTTTTAAATACAAGGAAGTTGAAGGTCAGGGAGGGGACGGGAGCTGCTCTTGGTTACATGGCACCCGAGGGCTCTCTTCTTCAGTGTCCTGGGGGTAATGAGAAAAGGCAGCCCTGCCTTTTCAGAAGCAAGGGGACCCAGAGCTGGGAGTCACAGTTCCCACCACCTGCACCCTATTGTCCCCTCCCCGAGGATTTCAGGGCCTTGAGTTTCATCTGTAAAATGCCCTGGACCCTCAGTTCCCTATTTAATAAAAACAATGACAAGAATACCTGCTTTCCTTCCTTCAGGGCTGTTGTGAGGATCCGCTGGAAATAATGCATGGGGAAGAGCTTTAGGATCCAGGGTGTTATTAAATTTGCGACTAGGCCAGGTCAGTGAGGGCTGCAGGAATAATGGCGGGATTAATGCCAACGCCGTGGGAAGGAGGGGGGCTAAATTCTGCCTGTCCTCTTCTCTCGGTCACCTGCCCTGAGAGAAAGCAGTCCGTGTTGCAAATTGACTTAAATAAGGAATGTGCGGTGGCAGCAGCCATTCCTCACTCAGCCTTCACTTGCCCAAGGCAGAGAGATTTTAATTTTCAAGCCGTAATGAGAAAAAGAAACTCAGAATTAAAGAATATTCCAGCGAAGCAGTCAACAGAGCCGCCCAGACTCTGAATCGAGGGGAGAAATGGAAATTAACATCACCCTTTCCCTCCCTGGCACCAAGTGGACCTGAAGAAGCGGGGCTGGGCGAGGGCATGGCTGGGGAAAATCTGGGCTACCCTGGCCCTGACGTTGAGTGAGCAGGCAGGCCCTGCCCCCACCCCAGGGTGCTGGCAGGACCACAGAACAGAGAGCTGCCACCCACTCACCTCTGGGCTCTGGTGCTGCACGGTGGCTCTAGGCGTTATTGTCCAACCTCGATAAGCTTTGCTTTGCTCCCCTGGGAGTTGGGGATGACAACACTTACCTTCTGGATTGTCGTGAAGACTGAGTGGGGCATTCCTCCAGAATTGCCTGGCACAGTGCCTGGCACGTGCTAAACACTCACTGAAGGCCGCTAGTATTATTTTAAGTGCCCTAATGATACTGCTGGCATTTATTAGCCTTTCCTGGGTGTTCACTCGGAGCCAGGCAGGGTGCTATGGATACAGCAATGACTCAACTGTGGCTCTGTCCTTAAGGAGCCCACAGTCTATGAGGGGGTGATAGATACGGAAACAGACCACTGAAAAACGTCATCATTGCCATCATCACCCCAAGAACTGTCATCTTCTGAGCCCTGACTAACTAGGCACCAGGCACAAAATTGATTCTTTGCTAACTCTGCAGAGGTTCCATTATCTCCTTTTTATAAGGGTCTCATAGTCATTAGTAATTTGCTCAAGATAAGTTCGTTTCTGACTGAACTACAGTCAAAGGAGAGTGATGAGCTCAGCTTCAGAAGGAATCAGGGAAGCCTTCAGAGAAAAGGTGATCTCCCCCCCTTTTTTTTTTTACTATGCCCTCGGCATGTGGAAGTTCCCAGGCCACGGATCGAACCCATGCCACAGCAGCGACCCAAGCTGCTGCAGTGACAACACTAGGTCCTTAACCTGCTGTGCCACAGGAGAACTCCCTAAAAGGTGATCTTTGGTTGGGATTTTGAAGAATGAGCAGGAGTTTTCCAAGAGTCAAGATGGAGAAGGAATAAGTGGCACAGCCTTCTGCGGGTCCTGGAGGACTGGAGCTGCAAGCAGCCTCAGCAGGTGTTCCCCAGGCCTGGAGGTCTTTGTGTTCCACACCAGGGATTCCTAAACAGGGCCGTGGGCCCTGTACAGACCCTGACAGCCACTCCTATGCCACTCAAGATCATATCATAACCTAGATGAAGCGTGATTATTTTATTTTGGTCTTTTTAGGGCCGCACCAGCAGCCAGTGGAGGGTCCCAGGCTACGGGTCCAACCGGAACTGAAGCTGTAACAGCTGGCCAACACCACAGCCCCAGGAACATGGGATCCGAGCTGCATCTGCGACCTATATCACAGCTCACGGCAACGCCGGATCCTTAAGCCACTGAGTGAGGCCAGGGATCGAACCCATGTCCTCATGGATATTAGTCAGGTGTGTTAACTGCTGAGCCACAACGGGAATTCCTGAAGTGTGACTATTTTAGAGAGAATGTAATCGACAGATCTGTAACTCCAGAGGATCTCAGCCGAGGCACAGAACTGAGATGACTGCCAGAAGGTGGAGGCCCTCTCCCCACATTCACTGACGTAGCCAAGGGCCCACAGGTCAGGGGTGCGGGACGGGACCCTCGGGGGCGCTGGGAGGCAGCGACTGGGTTAGAGTCAGGGAGATGGTCTCGATGACCTTGGGAAGACCCCATTGGTCTGAGGCAGACAAATGAAACCTCCTCCTTTGTGACAGTCATGTCCCCTCCACTCGGCCTGTTCGCTCCACTCACACCTGGCAACAGCCGCAGAGGAGGCAGCCACCGCGGTGCAGTCAGGTCTGGCGGCCTGAGCCAGGATGTGGCTCTAGGATCCATCTGGCTGGTTCCACGCCCGGGAAAATCTGGACTCATCATCATTAACATTCTGTTTCCCTACTTGAGCAAGGAGAAGCAGGCGTCCTGCGCTGAGGACGGCAGCAAGGGGGAGTCTCTTACAGCAAAGGAGGCTTCAGACTCAGACCAAGTCTTTGGTGCACTTGACTGGATTGCAGGTGTTTTCCGAACTCCTGCTTGAATAACATGGCTTTGGAGGAAGGGGGATGGACGAAGCATAGCTCTGGGGAGACTGACCTAGCCTCCTCCTTTCCTTGAAGCAGCCCACAGGCCTAATTCATTCCTCACATTAAGAAGTGGCCCTGGGAGTTCCCGTCGTGGCTCAGTGGTTAACGAATCCGACTAGGAACCATGAGGTTGCAGGTTCGATCCTGGCCTTGCGCAGTGGGTTAAGGATCCGGTGTTGCTGTGAGCTGTGGTGTAGGTTGCATACGTGGCTTGGATCCAGTGTTGCTATGGCTGTGGCGTAGGCCGGCAGCTACAACTCCGATTAGACCGCTACCCTGGGAACCTCCATATGCCGTGGGTGCGGCCCTAGAAAAGGAAAAAAAAAGAAAGGGAAGAAGAAGTGGCCCTGGGAGGGCCCACAAGAAGCAGGAAGCACGTGCACATTCCAATAAAACAATCAAAGAGGCAATTATTTCTGGGCTGCGTATCCCAGCCCAGAGGACCAGCAGCCAGATTTCCAGAGCTGCTGTCATTGCCTCTAGCTATTGGCAAAATTAAACTTCTTGCGAAATAAGAATGAGCTGGCCCCCAGCTGAAGGGGGGTGGAAACATTTGCCTGCCTTCAGTGAGAGGCTGGAGGGAGCAGGAGATGGGCGTGGGGATAGCGGTGATTTTGGAGGAAGAAAAGAAGCTTCCTAGGCCCCCAGCAGGCAGCACAGGCCTGTACCACGTTCACAACATGCACAGACTTGTACCAGGTCTGCATTCTGCCCACGGGGGTGTGAACTCGGTGAGGGCAGGGGCCTTAGCCCTCTTGATCACCTCTTGATCACCTTGTGTCCCCTGTGCCTGGGGCGGTGCCTGAGGTACTTAGTATCTCAGTAGATAGATACTGATTCCCCCCCCCCTTTTTTTTTCTTTTTAGGGTCACACTCGTGGCATATGGAGGTTCCCAGGCTAGGGGTCTAATCGGAGCTGTTGGCCTACGCCAAAGCCACAGCAACGCCAGATCTGAGCCGCATCTGTAAACTACACCACAGCTCACAGCAACGCCGGATCCTTAACCTACTGAGCGAGGCCAGGGATCATGGTTCCTAGTCAGATTCCTTAACCACTGTACCACGACAGGAACTCCAAGATACTGATTCCTGAATGAATGCGCACACTTAGGTGTGAGGCCAGAGCTGGTGATGGACACTGTGGGACTCCTCCCCAGCCTCTCAGCCAGCACCGGTCACATGCGGGTACTTTGAAGAGCATGAAAGTGCCCTGTGTTTCCACACTTTTTCGATGCTGCAAGATACTAAGTACATTCCCGAAGGTGAGATACGGCCTCCTTGGGCTGGGCAGGGGCCTGGTCAGCCACCCCGTACAGAGGAGGTCCTCTCCGAGCCTCAGACCGCGTCCGCTCTTCCACCCACTGCTGCCCAGACCAGCTTCCGCCTCCCTCTTCTGACAGCTCATCCCTCACGTCTTCGGCCCCCACAGCAGCCTCACATCGGTCCCTCTTCCTCTATTGGGACATCTCTTAGGCCCCATTTCAAATCCTCTCAGCCTCATCTCTTACTCCAGCCACTGCCGTGACAGAATGCGGCTTCAGTCAGTTCAAGGGCGTGACCTGACAGACCCTCCCTCAGGCCCTTGACCTTGCCCTCTGGCTTTCTGTCCTAGGGCTTCTTTGTAGCCAGGGAACCGCTACCCGTGGCTTTCTTGAAAGCCAAGTTCAGGGTCGATGACACCACAGGGGCGACACTGGACAATGGGGTGAGAACCACTGGGTAAGGGTTTTCCTTTTCTTGACCCAGGAGATGGTTCTGAGCCACTTTTGTAAACTTTTCACAGTGCCCCCCAGTCTCCTGGAGCTGCGGCCGACTCGGTAACACCTCCGTACATTCTCAGCGGGCTCTCTGGGTCTCCCTCCTCCGCCCCTCACCCCTGCCCCCTGGATAATGGCCTTTAACCCATGGTTGGCTTTTCAGGGACCTCAGGCAAAATCCTTTCCCTTTGCCCTTCGCCCTTTGCCCTCTCTGCCCTGGCCACACTGGTGTTCTTTAAGCTCTTCAACTCTTGCCCACCTCAGGACTGTCCAACAAGCTTTCCCCGGCCCCTGGAGTGTCCCTCTGTCTTACAGGAAAGCCGCTTGGCTGAGACCTGAATGGCCAGAAGGAGGCAGCCATGGGAAGGAAGATCTGGGAGGAGAGTATTCCAGGCACAAAGGACAGGCAAGGAGTTTCCGTCGTGGCGCAGTGGTTAACGAACCCAACTAGCATCCGTGAGGATGCGGGTTCAATCCCTGGACTCTGTGCATTAAGGATCCAGCGTGCCGTGAGCTATGGTGTAGGTCGCAGATGCAACTTGGATCCCACGTGGCTGTGGCTGTGGCATAGTGGCCGGCAGCTACAGCTCCCATTGGACCCCTAGCCTGGGAACCTCCATGCCCTGGGTGTGGCCCTAAAAAGACAAAATAAATAAATAAATAAAAGGACTTGCAGTTTTAAGAGCTCTGAGGCAGGAATGCTCGGAGTGTGGCAAGAAGGCCTCTGTGGCCAGAGACAGTGAAAGAGGAATGAGGGGCACAAAACGCAGTTGGAGAGGACAGGGACCAGACCAGTTGTGGCTTTGGGGACCACAGTATGTATGTATGTATGTATGTATCTATCTATCTATCTATCTATATTTCTGGCCACACCGGCGCATGTGGAAATTCCCAGGCCAGGGATCAAGCCCATGCCACATTTGTGGCCTGCACCACAGCGGTGGCAGCACCGGATCCTTAACACGCTGCACCACAAGGGAACTTCTGCAAGCTCGTATTTTAAATGCATCAGGAAGCAAGCTCCATGAGGGCAGGGACTGTGTTTGTCTGATTAGTCACTTGCCCTGAGTATGGAGTAGGCACCTAATAAAAGTTTGTGAAATGAGTGAATAGCATCCTTGCCTGTATCCGTGTTCCAACAGCCCCTCGCACCAGGCAAGGTGACAGAGCTGTCCTCTTTTCTGAGATGACAGCTCCTGGGAGGGAGAGGTCAGGCTGGTTTTGTTTCATCCCGAGAATCCTCTGGGACCGAGAGCCTGCCTGCACTGCACACTGACTCTCCCCTCCTCTCTTCCTCCCAGTCAGTTCTGATGCTCACTTCTCTGCTCCCGCTGGGCTCTGCTCCTGACACCATTAGTCACCTCCCTCAGTTCTCAGCTTCCCTAATGAGCAGCTGTCGTGTCTTCAGTCTGAGATAGGCCTCCCCCTGCCTGCTGCTTCCTGGGGAAATCAAGGTCTGGGGTGGGAGTGTAAGGCTCACAGAAGGGTCCTAACCTTCTTCGATGCTCCCCACGTGCTCTGAAAGGGTGTGGGAGGACAGAAAAAAGGGTTATCTCTGGGCAAAGGAGGAGGCAAGTAGCAGACAGCTGACGTTTAAGACTAGAATGTAGGAGTTTTGTCGTGGCGCAGTGGTTAAGGAATCCGACTAGGAACCATGAGGTTGTGGGTTTGACCCCTGGCCTCGCTCAGTGGGTTAAGGATCCGGCGTTGCCATGAGCTGTGGTGTAGGTAGCAGACATGGCTTGGATCCTATGTTGCTGTGGCTGTGGTGTAGGCGGGCAGCTGTAGCTCTGATTAGACCCCTAGCCTGGGAACCTCCATATGCTGCGGGTGCGGCCCTAAAACGCAAAAAAAACCCAAAAAAAACCATGGATTGTAAAGAGGGGCCTGGCTTCTCTGCTGGAAGGCGTCCATGGAGGGGACAAGGAACAGGCCAAGAGAGCAGCAGGAGGAACTGAGGCAAGGCTGAAGGGGAGAGAACTCATTCTGGTGGGCAACTGAGGCCAGAGAGCCCCTGCTGATGGCCTTTCCTGGGCTGGCCAGTCTCTGCCTTGTTATTGATCTCCTTGTGTGGAGGCAGCGAGGTGACAGAATAACATTTTAAGGGCCCTGCCAAATACCAGACTGGATTATGATTCCTTGAATTTTTTTATTTTTGCCTTCTAAGGGCCACACCCGCGGCCTATGGAGGTTCCCAGGCTAAGGGTCACACGGCCGGCCTACGCCACAGCCACAGCAATGCCAGATCTGAGACGCATCTGCAACCTACACCACAGCTCTCAGCAACGCGGGATCCTTAACCCACTAAGTGAGGCCAGGGATTGAACCCACATCCTCATGGATTCTATATCAGGTTCTTAACCCACTGAGCCACAGGAGGACCTCCTCATTCCTTGATTTTTATTGATTGGTAAGGGGCAGCCCCGGGCAGAGATGCCCAACAAGGTGCCAAGGTAACTGGGGGTTTCCACGATGCTGTGCCACAGCCAGAGGCTGTACTTGGCAGGGGCCGTGTAGACGAGAGATGGCACAGCCAGAGTAAGTTGAAGGGAGGCTATGAAAGCAGTATTTCCTGGGTGGGGCTACAGGAAACAGCAAAGGACTGGAGGCACCCAGGGCCTGGCCACGGAAGAAAGCTGTTGCCAATTCTAGGCTGGAAGGGGCAGGAGTAGAGGAGGGAGCGGTGTTGCCAGGACCTGGTGAGCGCTGCGGGTGGGAGAAGACTTGCCCAGGAGGCTGCTGGGAAGGAACACAGCTGCCGCTACACCAAGGCCGGCCGAGGGCCCGCGGCTGAGGGTGGGTGGGGAATAAATCCCCCGACCTCTCTCTCCTCCCGTTGGCTTGTCTCCTGCCACTGCCTCCCTTCGGCGGAGCCCACCAAGGAGCTGAGCCAGGAGTCAGGGGGACACTGCGAAGGTAAGCCTCCCGGGTTGCTGAGCAGAGCGGAGTGAATCGAGAACCTTCTTGTCTCTTCCTCCTGACGTCACCCAGCCCTAAGCCTACCTCATTCTGACCTAATTCCTGAAAATCTTCTCAGTCCCTGCGTCGTCGCCTCTGCTCAGAACCTACGCCATCTCTTGCTCGGGCCGATGTGGACCGCGTCTGGGCCAGGCTCGGGGGAGGCTCCAGCCCCGTGGGGAGGATTTCAGTTACCCCGAGTCGGTCTCCTCTGGCTGTTCAGCCTCAGGATTCTCAGAAGGCCTCCCTCCTTTGCTTCGTGCCGGGCTAAGTCGGGGAGGCTGGGTGACTGAGTATACTTTGCTGATAAGCGCTAGCCTCCGTTTGACTCTTGGTCGTAGACGAAGGCGGGGTTCCCTCCCTGCTTTCCCCTGCGTGGGTGCTGGCCTCTGCCCCTTATTCTCCAAAATTCCATTTTGATTCAGGAAAGCGAGGGAAGAACCCCACCCCTCTTAGCATCTCGGAGCCCGAGAAAGGGCCTGTTCCTGCTTCACTCGTCCTGGAAGTGACGTCCCTCTCCTCCTACTTGGAACGATTAAATTGTTAAATTCTTTAAGTTCGTTTCTCAGCACTGTCTGGGGTTATCACTTTGAACCTTAATTGGTGCCTTCCTCTCTCACTAGCTTTTTTCTCACCCTGGTCACTCTGAAGACTCCTAGGAGAGGAACTTGTGGTGGATTCTAAGCTCCGAAGGCTGGGGGTCCATGCGTGAATACATACTGCGTTATTAAGGGTTCTCCAGAGAAACAGAACAGATAGGTGCTATAAATATAGATGTGAATGTAGATACAAAATGGGAAGCCAAGAGTTTCCATTGTGGCTCAGTGGGTTAAGAACTCCACTGTATCCACGAAGATATGTGTTTGATCCCTGGTCTCACTCAGTGGGCTAAGGATCTGGTGTTGCTGCGAGCTGCAGCGTAGGTCACAGACGTGGCTTGGATCTGGCGTGGCTGTGGCTGTGGCTCCAGGTGCAGCTCTGATTCAACCCCTAGCCACCAGGGAACTTCCATATGCCACCGGCATAGCCCTTAAAAAAAAAATTAAATAAATAAAAATAAAATGGGAAGTGAGGAGTTCCCATCATGGCTCAGCAGAAATGAACCTGACTAGCATCCATGAGGACACAGGTCTGATCCCTGACCTGACTCAGTGGGTTAAGGATCCAGTGTTGCCATGAACTGTGTTGTAGGTTGGAGATGCAGCTCGGATCCAGCATTGCTGTGGCTGTGGTGTAGGCCAGCAGCTGTAGCTCCAGTTTGACCCCTAGCCTGGGAACCTCTGTATGTCATGGGTGAGGCCCTAAAAAGACAAACAAAAACAAAAACCCAAAGGAGGGATGTGAGACTTTGAGGGAATTGGCTCACACAGTTATGCAGGCTGAACCGTCCCATGACCTGCCATCTGTAAAGCAGAGACCCAGGGAAGTCAGTGGTCTACTTCGAAGGTACGAGAGCTGATGGTCTAGATTTTAGTCCTGATCTAAAGGCCTAAGAACTAGGAGAGCTGAGGACAGGAGAAAATCGTGTCCCAGCTCATGCAGTCAGATAGACACAGGATCCAACCTTCTGTCACCTTTTTTTCTGTTCAGGCCTTTAATAGATTGGTTCATTTTATGTGTCACCTTGACTGGGACATAGGATGCCCAAATATCTGGTTAAACATTATTAGCCATTCACACTGGGAGGCAAGTCTGCTTCATTCAGTCTTCGCATTCAGTGCTAATCTCCTCTAGAAACAGCCTCACACACATACCCAGAAATAATGTTTAACCAGATAATCTGGAATCCTGGGTCCCAGTCAAATTGACACAAAGTATTTACTATCACCTGTTCCTGCCAGTTCAGGTAACTGTGCCTTCCTTCCTCTCTCCCCAACCTGGAAGACCAAGCGGGCCCCAAGTTTTCCCAGCGCATACGTCTTGTAGTAGAAAACTGCTCTTGTGGCCTGAACAGTATGCATTTCCTCTGCACCAGCTTTGGGGATTTGGTTTGGGGATTTGGTTTGGGGCACTGCTGCAGCAGTTATAATCTTGTGAACAGTTTAATGAAGACTCCCTCCCTTCCTTGTGACCCTAGCTAGGCCAAGCAGATGGTCTTTCTCCCTTCAATCTTGAGTGAAATGACGTGAAAGTGAAATTCCTTTATCGCCAGGATAGCAGTACAAAGAGATTATTCCTTGATCCCAGCTCCCTTGATTCAGTGTTCTGGTTCCTCATCTTTCTGGAATAGCTTCTTCGGTATTTTCTTCGATTCTGTGAGCCACTCCCACTTTTTTCTAATATCGTTATTTTTTGCTTAAGTTAGCTAGTTTTTCTGTTGCTTGCGACCAAACATTCTCATCAATACAGATTCCTCTTTCTCAGAGGACTTGTGGGCTCTGTCCCTCTAGTGGGCTCATCTCTGAAATCTCTGGCTTGGATTCAGATCTCATCTAGTCCTGGAACGAGAGGAGAGTGCTCCCGCTGCTCCTGGATGCTCGTCATACATCACCTCAGGAACGTGTTGTTTGCTGCTTGATTCATCAGGACCCACTCCCAGCCTGACTTCCATTTCTCCACACTCAGGTCACAGCCTGAAATAGCCAAGCTTATCTCCCATGACTCCCTAACACAAGTCCCATAGCCGGGTCAGCCTGGTCTCCTTGTTATTTTCCACAAATAGCAAACTCATTCCTGTGCGTGCCTTTGCTCATGATGTTCTTGGACATCTGACGAGCTTGTGGCTCTCTGATGAGTGCCCGAGCCCCTCTCAGACCTTCAAACCGTGGGTCCCATCCTATGTCTTCCTTCCCTAAGCCTCCTGTACATCATCAAGCCTATAGCCGCTTCCGAGCTGGCACCCCTGTAGCCTCTCTCTGATGTGGGACAGAACAAATGATTTATGTGGTTGGGCTTTGTTAGTTTTGTAGACATAAGTCTTTCAGGACTGCCCTGTCTAGACTCACTTATTTTTACTGTAGAGGCCTTAGCAGTGGGCATGAGGCTGAGCACGCAGCGGGTGCTGATGTCCACTTCTCTGTCCCTGTTCTGGAAATTGTTTTGGTCCTGTAACCCCTGCTCTTCATTCATTCATTTACCCAACATTTATCCAGCACCTGCTAAGTTGGTTTCTCTGCTAAGCTCTGGGAGGTACACGGTACATAAAACAAAGCCAAGAAATTCACAGTGTAGTACTGAAGATTTATGGAGAATTAGATGTAGAATTATTAAGGAAATAACCCTGTCTAGTTTTTCTCAGCTTCAGGCTCACCTCAAAAGAACGAAAATCATTCTGCCTCTCTGTGGAGGAGAGCCGGACTTCGTGTCTTTGAGGTTTGGACTTTTTTGACCCCCATGAAGATCTGTGTGTTTCTGAGCAGAAAGGAAAACCTGCAAACATCAGGCTACCTGGAAGGCAAGTTCCATGCAGTCTTTCTTGACAGTGATTAGGATTGGGGCTTAATGCTTCCCAGATTGAAGAAGGCTGGTCCCAAGTCAAGGTGACTGGTTGGCATGAAGAGAAGGAAGGTATGCGCTCCATCAGAGCAGAGATCTGAGCTCATGTGAAGGCAGGTCCTCCTAGATGGAAGGACTCAGGAGCCAGCATATTCAAGCCAACAAATACATGATAGTAGTAACAGCTGGCATTTATTGCACACTTACTGTATACCAGGCACCATGTTAAGCACTTTGTATACATTCACTGATTTCTCACAAGACTTCTATGAAGTAAGTAATGTTACGGTTTCAGTTTTACAGATGAGGTAATGAGAGATGAAGTGAACTGGCTGAGGTGATGGATCTGAGATTCAGTCCCAAGCGCTCCCTGAGGGCCCTGAGTGCCTGGGAGGCCTGAGCAGAAAAGGCCACACTCTGTGGAGTCCTGGCAAAGGTCGCTGTGGCTGGACTTGTCTCAGAGGGCATGGAGCTGCTCAAGAACCCTAGCTTCCAGATACTTCACGGCCCAGGCAGGGGGTACAGCCTTGGCAACTGGCATGAACTGAGGACCTGATAATCCTGGTAAAAAGAAGCTTGAGCTTCTATCAGTCTACTATCACAATAAGCTGTAGGACAATCACCAAATTCTAATGCACACAAAAGTAAGCATTTGTTTACCTTGTGTGTTTGGAGACCAGCTGCGGGCTAGTTGCTTATAGGCCGGGGTGGCTTGGCTTGGCTCCATGTGTCTCTCATCCTCCTTCCAGGACCAGCAGGCTCGCCAGGGAATGCTCAGCTAATGGAGATGAAGGAATATGAGAGTAATAGTCCCAACGCGCAGCCCATTTTAAGCCTTTGCTTGTGTCAAGTCTCATAAAATGCCACCAGTCAGAACAGGGCAGATGGCCAAGCTGAACCAGGGGACGGAGAAATCTGCTCCACCCAAAGGAAGAATCTGCAGAGCTACCTGGCAAAGACTGTGGATGTATAATCCTATTACCTCTAGCAGGGATTGAAGAGATAGGGCGATAATCTAGTGTTCCCCAGAATTTAAACCGAATTTAATTTTGATTTCGGGAGATAATGAAATCCTAGGTTGTATCACGGAGTACTTTATGCCTATTATAAAGATAAAATCTAGTCTTCAGAGACCACAAAATGTGCTTATGCAATTTAAATTTTTAGTTTTTATTTTAGTGAAAAATTAAAAAACACCTTTAAACCAAAACATACTCTGGATGATTTAGATGTCTACGATAGCTGCCTTACAGTTTTTCAAAGCCCCAGTGATCACCTAAAGTGCCAATATATAACTTTCAATGCCGGTTTCTCAAACTGGAGTCTGTATTCTTAGGAAGTCATATGTTTTCAAGGTTGGGAAACATTAGTGAGAATGATGCATAGCAGACAATGTAAAAAAGAGGCCCAGATACAGTCCTCGGGCATCAAAGGGGGAAGGGGGCAGGGGCAGTGATGGGGGTGAGGGCAGGACAGCAGGGGCGTCATTTAAGCAGATATTTGACAGATGATGGGGTGGTGTCCTGGAGATAATCTCCAGGTTTCTTCTTTGTGTGGACATAACCAGATTCTTATTTTCAGGGCTTCCCCAGGGATAAAGGGCTTTATCTTCCATCGCTGCAAATCTAGGATCTGTTTCTGTATTTTCACATCAGGGCCTTGTCCTTGACGGTCACATACATGCTGTTAGTTATGGCATTTGAAGTGGGGGCTGGAGAGTGTAATGATGAAACTTCTGGGCCTTGGAGCCAGGCTTACCAGGGTTCAGACCTTGGCTTTGGCATTGACTAGCTCTGACTTTAGGCAAGTTGCTCAAACTACTGGAATTCCTGTTTCCTCAGCTGAAGAAGGGAATACTAATTCTCCCAGGGGGGGTTTACAGAATTCGAACTAGCCAACAAAGCCGAGGTTTTCTTCATGGGAAGATTTTTGACTTCTAATTCAATATCTTTAATGGTTATAGGATTTTTCAGATTTCCTATTTGAAGCTGAGTCAGTAAGTCAGATCTTTCAAGAAATTTGTCGGCTTCACTTATATGTTCAGTTTTATTGGTACAAAATTATTCATAATATCCTCTCGTTTTCTTTTTCATGCTGTCTGAAGCATCCACAGCAATATCCCTCTTTTCATTCCTGACATTGTTTATTTTTGTCTTCTTTCAATTTTTTCTTGATCGGTATCATCAGACATTTTTCACTTTTCACAGAATTGGCTTTGGGCTTGGCTTTTCCTCTGTGCTGCATATTTGATTTCTGTTTCTTCAGTCTCTATTCCTCATTTTGATAGTTCCTTCTTTTTCCATTTTTCAGTCTATTTTGCTGTTTTTTTAAATGACTTATTAAGATAGATCCTTAGATCATTGATTTTCAATCTTTTTTCTTTTTTAAGATGTGCATTTGGAGTTCCCTTCGTGGCTCAGTGGTTAACGAATCGGACTAAGAACCGTAAGGTTGCGGGTTCGATCCCTGGCCTTGCTCAGTGGGTTAAGGATCCGACGTTGCTTTGAGCTGTCATGTAGGTTGAAGACGCGGCTCGGATCCCACATTGCTGTGGCTGTAGTGTAGGCCGGCAGCTACAGCTCCTGTTAGACCCCTAGCCTGGAACCTCCATATGCCCCGGGTGTGGCTCTAGATAAAGGCAAAAAAAAAAGATGTGCATTTAAGGAGTTCCCATCATGGCTCAGTGGTTAACAAATACGACTAGGAACCATGAGGTTGCGGGTTCGATCCCTGGCATCACTTGGTGGGTTAAGGATCTGGCGTGGCCGTGAGCTGTGGTGTAGGCACAGACGCAGCTCAGATCCTGCGTTGCTCTGCCTGTGGCTTAGGCCAGCGGCCACAGCTCCAATTCGACCCCTAGCCTGGGAACCTCCATATGCTGCGGGTGTAGCCCTGAAAAGACAGAAAAAAAATGTGCATTTAAGGTTCTGTGTATCCTTTTGGAGGCTTAAATGAAAAAGACATACTTAAGTACCTAGTCCCCGTTAGGCACTCATTAAATATCATCACCATCATCATCCTTATCCAGTGTCAGATGAGACTCGTTAGGATAGTTTCCTCCTCTCCTGCTCAATAATGTGACCTATGTCCCCTGAGTCTTTCCCAGTGGACTCTCTGAGGACTTATTCTGGGCCACATTGCCTCCTTTGGAGGGGTTTTAAGCAGGCTTCAAAACTAAGGCAGGGCACAGACGAGGCAGGTGCCTTTGGTCCCATCTTTCTCAGACCTTCTTTTCCTAGAACGGCCGGC